>JAWNZC010000287.1:0-187500 GCA_035771165.1 Paragorgia papillata
GAGAACCGGGGGTATTGCCAGACGGTCACCTGACCAAAGTAAATAACCCCGTCTAACCGGCGTTCTTAAAGCATCGGTGATTCTCAGGCCCACACCCTACCATGGACACACCACCCGTGCTCCCCTAACAACAAATAGAAAACTGGCTAAAATAGGTCAAAAAGTATTTAAGGGCTAAACTGCCTTATAATTTTCATCTTCGACTTTAGAACTATTAGGCTGAAATTATCCATGGAGATAGCCGAAATTGACTGATTTTGGTCAATTTTCAAAAAAAAACTCACACTAAAAATATAACCTTTGTTGTGACCAGCTGCAGCAGTAATGTATATTTAACAGTTAGGTTAATGGTTAAGACCAAATTATTGTAGTACCTTAATGCAGCTCTATGGTTGATTTGGTTGTGTTAGTATTTCCATGTTCACTTATTACAAATTTCCCAAGACTCTATAAATGAACAGAGGAAAGATAAATGTTGTTATGTGAGTGTATTTAATCTCATTTTATGTGCATATCCAATGCAACCAGGAAACCTTTTATATTACTAACTTAATACATTACATCCATATCAAACAACACTAACAGCAGCAACCAAACGGCTCAGAGAGGAGCAGCCAGCAACAGATAATCAGTATCAACATCATCAAACAGCAACAATAGTCGACAAAAACATCCAGAAAAAAGAAAAAAACAATAGCCGCACGCAAAATCTCTAGAAGGTATAAAAAGCCTTTACCCGATCCAAAGCATTATTTTTTTACGTAATATCGAAAGTTAATAAAATAGCCAAAATGAATAGGGTCCCCCTTTACACTTTTTCCGATTTTTCAACTTTTTAAATAAGGCTAAATCATAGCCATTTAGCACGAATTAGCCTTTCTCTTTGCTAGGGAAGGTGCAAAAAACGCTTTTATCCGATCCAAAGCATTGTTTTTTTACGAAATATTTGAAGTTTAAGAAATGGCCAAAATCAAACAAAATGAATAGGGTCCCCCCTTTACACTGACGTCGATTTTTCAACTTTTGAAATAAGGCTAAATCATAGCCATTTAGCACGAATTAGCCTTTCTCTTTGCTAGGGAAGGTGCAAAAACGCTTTATCCGATCCAAAAGCATTGTTTTTTTTACGAAATATTTGAAGTTTAAGAAATGGCCAAAATCAAACAAAATGAATAGGGTCCCCCCCTTTACACTTCCGTCGATTTTTCAACTTTTGAAATAAGGCTAAATCATAGCCATTTAGCACGAATTAGCCTTTCTCTTTGCTAGGGAAGGTGCAAAAACGCTTTATCCGATCCAAAGCATTGTTTTTTTTACGAAATATTTGAAGTTTAAGAAATAGCCAAAATCAAACAAAATGAATAGGGTCCCCCCTTTACACTTACGCTCGATTTTTCAACTTTTGAAATAAGGCTAAATCATAGCCATTTAGCACGAATTAGCCTTTCTCTTTGCTAGAAGGTGCAAAAACGCTTTATCCGAGCCAAAGCATTGTTTTTTACGAAATATTTGAAGTTTAAGAAATAGCCAAAATCAAACAAAATGAATAGGGTCCCCCCCTTTACACTTACGTCGATTTTTCAACTTTTGAAATAAGGCTAAATCATAGCCATTTAGCACGAATTAAGCATTTCTCTATGCTAGGAAGGTGCAAAAACGCTTTATCCGATCCAAAGCATTGTTTTTTTACGAAATATTTGAAGTTTAAGAAATGGCCAAAATCAAACAAAATGAATAGGGTCCCCCCTTTACACTTACGTCGATTTTTCAACTTTTGAAATAAGGCTAAATCATAGCCATTTAGCACGAATTAGCATTTCTCTTTGCTAGGGAAGGTGCAAAAACGCTTTATCCGATCCAAAGCATTGTTTTTTTACGAAATATTTGAAGTTTAAGAAATAGCCAAAATCAAACAAAATGAATAGGGTCCCCCCTTTACACTTACGTCGATTTTTCAACTTTTTAAATAAGGCTAAATCATAGCCATTTAGCACGAATTAGCATTTCTCTTTGCTAGGGAAGGTGCAAAAACGCTTTATCCGATCCAAAGCATTGTTTTTTTACGAAATATTTGAAGTTTAAGAAATGGCCAAAATCAAACAAAATGAATAGGGTCCCCCCTTTACACTTACGTCGATTTTTCAACTTTTGAAATAAGGCTAAATCATAGCCATTTAGCACGAATTAGCCTTTCTCTATGCCTAGGGAAGGTCAAAAACGCTTTATCCGATCCAAAGCATTGTTTTTTTACGAAATATTTGAAGTTTAAGAAATAGCCAAAATCAAACAAAATGAATAGGGTCCCCCCTTTACACTTACGTCGATTTTTCAACTTTTGAAATAAGGCTAAATCATAGCCATTTAGCACGAATTAGCCTTTCTCTTTGCTAGGGAAGGTGCAAAAACGCTTTATCCGATCCAAAGCATTGTTTTTTTACGAAATATTTGAAGTTTAAGAAATGGCCAAAATCAAACAAAATGAATAGGGTCCCCCCTTTACACTTACGTCGATTTTTCAACTTTTGAAATAAGGCTAAATCATAGCCATTTAGCACGAATTAGCCTTTCTCTTTGCTAGGGAAGGTGCAAAAACGCTTTATCCGATCCAAAGTATTGTTTTTTTACGAAATATTTGAAGTTTAAGAAATGTCCAAAATCAAACAAAATGAATAGGGTCCCCCCTTTACACTTACGTCGATTTTTCAACTTTTGAAATAAGGCTAAATCATAGCCATTTAGCACGAATTAGCATTTCTCTATGCTAGGGAAGGTGCAAAAACGCTTTATCCGATCCAAAGCATTGTTTTTTTACGAAATATTTGAAGTTTAAGAAATGGCCAAAATCAAACAAAATGAATAGGGTCCCCCCTTTACACTTACGTCGATTTTTCAACTTTTGAAATAAGGCTAAATCATAGCCATTTAGCACGAATTAGCCTTTCTCTTTGCTAGGGAAGGTACAAAAACGCTTTATCCGAGCCAAAGCATTGTTTTTTTACGAAATATTTGAAGTTTAAGAAATAGCCAAAATTAAACAAAATGAATAGGGTCCCCCCTTTACACTTTCCTCGATTTTTCAACTTTTTAAATAAGGCTAAATCATAGCCATTTAGCACGAATTAGCCTTTCTCTTTGCTAGGGAAGGTACAAAAACGCTTTATCCGATCCAAAGCATTGTTTTTTTACGAAATATTTGAAGTTTAAGAAATGGCCAAAATCAAACAAAATGAATAGGGTCCCCCCTTTACACTTACGTCGATTTTTCAACTTTTGAAATAAGGCTAAATCATAGCCATTTAGCACGAATTAGCCTTTCTCTTTGCTAGGGAAGGTGCAAAAACGCTTTATCCGATCCAAAGCATTGTTTTTTTACGAAATATTTGAATTTTAAGAAATGGCCAAAATCAAACAAAATGAATAGGGTCCCCCTTTACACTTACGTCGATTTTTCAACTTTTGAAATAAGGCTAAATCATAGCCATTTAGCACGAATTAGCCTTTCTCTTTGCTAGGGAAGGTGCAAAAACGCTTTATCCGATCCAAAGCATTGTTTTTTTACGAAATATTTGAAGTTTAAGAAATAGCCAAAATCAAACAAAATGAATAGGGTCCCCCCTTTACACTTACGTCGATTTTTCAACTTTTGAAATAAGGCTAAATCATAGCCATTTAGCACGAATTAGCCTTTCTCTTTGCTAGGGAAGGTACAAAAACGCTTTATCCGAGCCAAAGCATTGTTTTTTTACGAAATATTTGAAGTTTAAGAAATAGCCAAAATCAAACAAAATGAATAGGGTCCCCCCTTTACACTTTCCCCGATTTTTCAACTTTTGAAATAAGGCTAAATCATAGCCATTTAGCACGAATTAGCCTTTCTCTTTGCTAGGGAAGGTGCAAAAACGCTTTATCCGAGCCAAAGCATTGTTTTTTTACGAAATATTTGAAGTTTAAGAAATGGCCAAAATCAAACAAAATGAATAGGGTCCCCCCTTTACACTTACGTCGATTTTTCAACTTTTGAAATAAGGCTAAATCATAGCCATTTAGCACGAATTAGCATTTCTCTTTGCTAGGGAAGGTGCAAAAACGCTTTATCCGATCCAAAGCATTGTTTTTTTACGAAATATTTGAAGTTTAAGAAATGGCCAAAATCAAACAAAATGAATAGGGTCCCCCCTTTACACTTACGTCGATTTTTCAACTTTTGAGATAAGGCTAAATGATAGCCATTTAGCACGAATTAGCCTTTCTCTTTGCTAGGGAAGGTACAAAAACGCTTTATCCGAGCCAAAGCATTGTTTTGTTACGAAATATTTGAAGTTTAAGAAATAGCCAAAATCAAACAAAATGAATAGGGTCCCCCCTTTACACTTACGTCGATTTTTCAACTTTTTAAATAAGGCTAAATCATAGCCATTTAGCACGAATTAGCCTTTCTCTTTGCTAGGGAAGGTGCAAAAACGCTTTATCCGAGCCAAAGCATTGTTTTTTTACGAAATATTTGAAGTTTAAGAAATAGCCAAAATCAAACAAAATGAATAGGGTCCCCCCTTTACACTTACGTCGATTTTTCAACTTTTGAAATAAGGCTAAATCATAGCCATTTAGCACGAATTAGCATTTCTCTATGCTAGGGAAGGTGCAAAAACGCTTTATCCGATCCAAAGCATTGTTTTTTTTACGAAATATTTGAAGTTTAAGAAATAGCCAAAATCAAACAAAATGAATAGGGTCCCCCCTTTACACTTACGTCGATTTTTCAACTTTTGAAATAAGGCTAAATCATAGCCATTTAGCACGAATTAGCATTTCTCTTTGCTAGGGAAGGTGCAAAAACGCTTTATCCGATCCAAAGCATTGTTTTTTTTACGAAATATTTGAAGTTTAAGAAATAGCCAAAATCAAACAAAATGAATAGGGTCCCCCCTTTACACTTACGTCGATTTTTCAACTTTTTAAATAAGGCTAAATCATAGCCATTTAGCACGAATTAGCCTTTCTCTTTGCTAGGGAAGGTGCAAAAACGCTTTATCCGAGCCAAAGCATTGTTTTTTTTACGAAATATTTGAAGTTTAAGAAATGTCCAAAATCAAACAAAATGAATAGGGTCCCCCCTTTACACTTACGTCGATTTTTCAACTTTTGAAATAAGGCTAAATCATAGCCATTTAGCACGAATTAGCCTTTCTCTTTGCTAGGGAAGGTGCAAAAACGCTTTATCCGATCCAAAGCATTGTTTTTTTTACGAAATATTTGAAGTTTAAGAAATGGCCAAAATCAAACAAAATGAATAGGGTCCCCCCTTTACACTTACGTCGATTTTTCAACTTTTGAAATAAGGCTAAATCATAGCCATTTAGCACGAATTAGCATTTCTCTATGCTAGGGAAGGTGCAAAAACGCTTTATCCGATCCAAAGCATTGTTTTTTTTACGAAATATTTGAAGTTTAAGAAATAGCCAAAATCAAACAAAATGAATAGGGTCCCCCCTTTACACTTACGTCGATTTTTCAACTTTTTAAATAAGGCTAAATCATAGCCACTTAGCACGAATTAGCCTTTCTCTTTGCTAGGGAAGGTGCAAAAACGCTTTATCCGATCCAAAGCATTGTTTTTTTACGAAATATTTGAAGTTTAAGAAATAGCCAAAATCAAACAAAATGAATAGGGTCCCCCCTTTACACTTACGTCGATTTTTCAACTTTTTAAATAAGGCTAAATCATAGCCATTTAGCACGAATTAGCCTTTCTCTTTGCTAGGGAAGGTGCAAAAACGCTTTATCCGATCCAAAGCATTGTTTTTTTACGAAATATTTGAAGTTTAAGAAATGCCAAAATCAAACAAAATGAATAGGTCCCCCCTTTACACTTACGTCGATTTTTCAACTTTTGAAATAAGGCTAAATCATAGCCATTTAGCACGAATTAGCCTTTCTCTTTGCTAGGGAAGGTACAAAAACGCTTTATCCGAGCCAAAGCATTGTTTTTTTACGAAATATTTGAAGTTTAAGAAATAGCCAAAATCAAACAAAATGAATAGGGTCCCCCCTTTACACTTACGTCGATTTTTTCAACTTTTGAAATAAGGCTAAATCATAGCCATTTAGCACGAATTAGCCTTTCTCTTTGCTAGGGAAGGTACAAAAACGCTTTATCCGAGCCAAAGCATTGTTTTTTTACGAAATATTTGAAGTTTAAGAAATGTCCAAAATCAAACAAAATGAATAGGGTCCCCCCTTTACACTTACGTCGATTTTTCAACTTTTGAAATAAGGCTAAATCATAGCCATTTAGCACGAATTAGCCTTTCTCTATGCTAGGGAAGGTGCAAAAAACGCTTTATCCGATCCAAAGCATTGTTTTTTTACGAAATATTTGAAGTTTAAGAAATGGCCAAAATCAAACAAAATGAATAGGGTCCCCCCTTTACACTTACGTCGATTTTTCAACTTTTGAAATAAGGCTAAATCATAGCCATTTAGCACGAATTAGCCTTTCTCTTTGCTAGGGAAGGTGCAAAAACGCTTTATCCGAGCAAAAGCATTGTTTTTTTACGAAATATTTGAAGTTTAAGAAATGGCCAAAATCAAACAAAATGAATAGGGTCCCCCCTTTACACTTACGTCGATTTTTCAACTTTTGAAATAAGGCTAAATCATAGCCATTTAGCACGAATTAGCCTTTCTCTTTGCTAGGGAAGGTGCAAAAACGCTTTATCCGATCCAAAGCATTGTTTTTTTACGAAATATTTGAAGTTTAAGAAATAGCCAAAATCAAACAAAATGAATAGGGTCCCCCCTTTACACTTACGTCGATTTTTCAACTTTTGAAATAAGGCTAAATCATAGCCATTTAGCACGAATTAGCATTTCTCTATGCTAGGGAAGGTGCAAAAACGCTTTATCCGATCCAAAGCATTGTTTTTTTACGAAATATTTGAAGTTTAAGAAATGGCCAAAATCAAACAAAATGAATAGGGTCCCCCCTTTACACTTACGTCGATTTTTCAACTTTTGAAATAAGGCTAAATCATAGCCATTTAGCACGAATTAGCATTTCTCTATGCTAGGGAAGGTGCAAAAACGCTTTATCCGATCCAAAGCATTGTTTTTTTTACGAAATATTTGAAGTTTAAGAAATAGCCAAAATCAAACAAAATGAATAGGGTCCCCCCTTTACACTTACGGTCGATTTTTCAACTTTTGAAATAAGGCTAAATCATAGCCATTTAGCACGAATTAGCATTTCTCTATGCTAGGGAAGGTGCAAAAAACGCTTTATCCGAGCCAAAGCATTGTTTTTTTACGAAATATTTTGAAGTTTAAGAAATAGCCAAAATCAAACAAAATGAATAGGGTCCCCCCTTTACACTTACGTCGATTTTTCAACTTTTGAAATAAGGCTAAATCATAGCCATTTAGCACGAATTAGCATTTCTCTTTGCTAGGGAAGGTGCAAAAACGCTTTATCCGATCCAAAGCATTGTTTTTTTACGAAATATTTGAAGTTTAAGAAATGCCAAAATCAAACAAAATGAATAGGGTCCCCCCTTTACACTTACGTCGATTTTTCAACTTTTGAAATAAGGCTAAATCATAGCCATTTAGCACGAATTAGCATTTCTCTATGCTAGGGAAGGTGCAAAAACGCTTTATCCGATCCAAAGCATTGTTTTTTTACGAAATATTTGAAGTTTAAGAAATAGCCAAAATCAAACAAAATGAATAGGGTCCCCCCTTTACACTTACGTCGATTTTTCAACTTTTGAAATAAGGCTAAATCATAGCCATTTAGCACGAATTAGCCTTTCTCTTTGCTAGGGAAGGTGCAAAAACGCTTTATCCGAGCCAAAGCATTGTTTTTTTACGAAATATTTGAAGTTTAAGAAATAGCCAAAATCAAACAAAATGAATAGGGTCCCCCCTTTACACTTACGTCGATTTTTCAACTTTTGAAATAAGGCTAAATCATAGCCATTTAGCACGAATTAGCCTTTCTCTTTGCTAGGGAAGGTGCAAAAACGCTTTATCCGATCCAAAGCATTGTTTTTTTACGAAATATTTGAAGTTTAAGAAATAGCCAAAATCAAACAAAATGAATAGGGTCCCCCCTTTACACTTACGTCGATTTTTCAACTTTTGAAATAAGGCTAAATCATAGCCATTTAGCACGAATTAGCCTTTCTCTTTGCTAGGGAAGGTGCAAAAACGCTTTATCCGATCCAAAGCATTGTTTTTTTACGAAATATTTGAAGTTTAAGAAATAGCCAAAATCAAACAAAATGAATAGGGTCCCCCCTTTACACTTTACGTCGATTTTTCAACTTTTGAAATAAGGCTAAATCATAGCCATTTAGCACGAATTAGCATTTCTCTTTGCTAGGGAAGGTGCAAAAACGCTTTATCCGATCCAAAGCATTGTTTTTTTACGAAATATTTGAAGTTTAAGAAATGGCCAAAATCAAACAAAATGAATAGGGTCCCCCCTTTACACTTACGTCGATTTTTCAACTTTTGAAATAAGGCTAAATCATAGCCATTTAGCACGAATTAGCATTTCTCTATGCTAGGGAAGGTGCAAAAACGCTTTATCCGATCCAAAGCATTGTTTTTTTACGAAATATTTGAAGTTTAAGAAATAGCCAAAATCAAACAAAATGAATAGGGTCCCCCCTTTACACTTACGTCGATTTTTCAACTTTTGAAATAAGGCTAAATCATAGCCATTTAGCACGAATTAGCCTTTCTCTTTGCTAGGGAAGGTACAAAAACGCTTTATCCGATCCAAAGCATTGTTTTTTTACGAAATATTTGAAGTTTAAGAAATGGCCAAAATCAAACAAAATGAATAGGGTCCCCCCTTTACACTTACGTCGATTTTTCAACTTTTGAAATAAGGCTAAATCATAGCCATTTAGCACGAATTAGCATTTCTCTATGCTAGGGAAGGTGCAAAAACGCTTTATCCGATCCAAAGCATTGTTTTTTTTACGAAATATTTGAAGTTTAAGAAATAGCCAAAATCAAACAAAATGAATAGGGTCCCCCCTTTACACTTACGTCGATTTTTCAACTTTTGAAATAAGGCTAAATCATAGCCATTTAGCACGAATTAGCATTTCTCTTTGCTAGGGAAGGTGCAAAAACGCTTTATCCGAGCCAAAGCATTGTTTTTTTACGAAATATTTGAAGTTTAAGAAATAGCCAAAATCAAACAAAATGAATAGGGTCCCCCCTTTACACTTACGTCGATTTTTCAACTTTTGAAATAAGGCTAAATCATAGCCATTTAGCACGAATTAGCCTTTCTCTTTGCTAGGGAAGGTGCAAAAACGCTTTATCCGATCCAAAGCATTGTTTTTTTACGAAATATTTGAAGTTTAAGAAATAGCCAAAATCAAACAAAATGAATAGGGTCCCCCCTTTACACTTACGTCGATTTTTCAACTTTTGAAATAAGGCTAAATCATAGCCATTTAGCACGAATTAGCCTTTCTCTTTGCTAGGGAAGGTGCAAAAACGCTTTATCCGATCCAAAGCATTGTTTTTTTACGAAATATTTGAAGTTTAAGAAATGGCCAAAATCAAACAAAATGAATAGGGTCCCCCCTTTACACTTACGTCGATTTTTCAACTTTTGAAATAAGGCTAAATCATAGCCATTTAGCACGAATTAGCCTTTCTCTTTGCTAGGGAAGGTACAAAAACGCTTTATCCGAGCCAAAGCATTGTTTTTTTTACGAAATATTTGAAGTTTAAGAAATAGCCAAAATCAAACAAAATGAATAGGGTCCCCCCTTTACACTTACGTCGATTTTTCAACTTTTGAAATAAGGCTAAATCATAGCCATTTAGCACGAATTAGCCTTTCTCTTTGCTAGGGAAGGTGCAAAAACGCTTTATCCGATCCAAAGTATTGTTTTTTTACGAAATATTTGAAGTTTAAGAAATAGCCAAAATCAAACAAAATGAATAGGGTCCCCCCTTTACACTTACGTCGATTTTTCAACTTTTGAAATAAGGCTAAATCATAGCCATTTAGCACGAATTAGCCTTTCTCTTTGCTAGGGAAGGTACAAAAACGCTTTATCCGATCCAAAGCATTGTTTTTTTACGAAATATTTGAAGTTTAAGAAATGGCCAAAATCAAACAAAATGAATAGGGTCCCCCCTTTACACTTTCCTCGATTTTTTCAACTTTTTAAATAAGGCTAAATCATAGCCACTTAGCACGAATTAGCCTTTCTCTTTGCTAGGGAAGGTGCAAAAACGCTTTATCCGATCCAAAGCATTGTTTTTTACGAAATATTTGAAGTTTAAGAAATGGCCAAAATCAAACAAAATGAATAGGGTCCCCCCTTTACACTTACGTCGATTTTTCAACTTTTGAAATAAGGCTAAATCATAGCCATTTAGCACGAATTAGCCTTTCTCTTTGCTAGGGAAGGTACAAAAACGCTTTATCCGATCCAAAGCATTGTTTTTTTTACGAAATATTTGAAGTTTAAGAAATAGCCAAAATCAAACAAAATGAATAGGGTCCCCCCTTTACACTTACGTCGATTTTTCAACTTTTGAAATAAGGCTAAATCATAGCCATTTAGCACGAATTAGCCTTTCTCTTTGCTAGGGAAGGTGCAAAAACGCTTTATCCGATCCAAAGTATTGTTTTTTTACGAAATATTTGAAGTTTAAGAAATAGCCAAAATCAAACAAAATGAATAGGGTCCCCCCTTTACACTTACGTCGATTTTTCAACTTTTGAAATAAGGCTAAATCATAGCCATTTAGCACGAATTAGCCTTTCTCTTTGCTAGGGAAGGTACAAAAACGCTTTATCCGAGCCAAAGCATTGTTTTTTTACGAAATATTTGAAGTTTAAGAAATAGCCAAAATCAAACAAAATGAATAGGGTCCCCCCTTTACACTTACGTCGATTTTTCAACTTTTTAAATACGGCTAAATCATAGCCATTTACCACGAATTAGCCTTTCTCTTTGCTAGGGAAGGTGCAAAAACGCTTTATCCGATCCAAAGTATTGTTTTTTTACGAAATATTTGAAGTTTAAGAAATAGCCAAAATCAAACAAAATGAATAGGGTCCCCCCTTTACACTTACGTCGATTTTTCAACTTTTGAAATAAGGCTAAATCATAGCCATTTAGCACGAATTAGCCTTTCTCTTTGCTAGGGAAGGTACAAAAACGCTTTATCCGAGCCAAAGCATTGTTTTTTTACGAAATATTTGAAGTTTAAGAAATAGCCAAAATCAAACAAAATGAATAGGGTCCCCCCTTTACACTTACGTCGATTTTTCAACTTTTGAAATAAGGCTAAATCATAGCCATTTACCACGAATTAGCCTTTCTCTTGCTAGGGAAGGTGCAAAAAACGCTTTATCCGATCCAAAGTATTGTTTTTTTACGAAATATTTGAAGTTTAAGAAATGTCCAAAATCAAACAAAATGAATAGTGTCCCCCCTTTACACTTACGTCGATTTTTCAACTTTTGAAATAAGGCTAAATCATAGCCATTTAGCACGAATTAGCATTTCTCTATGCTAGGGAAGGTGCAAAAACGCTTTATCCGATCCAAAGCATTGTTTTTTTACGAAATATTTGAAGTTTAAGAAATGGCCAAAATCAAACAAAATGAATAGGGTCCCCCCTTTACACTTACGTCGATTTTTCAACTTTTGAAATAAGGCTAAATCATAGCCATTTAGCACGAATTAGACTTTCTCTTTGCTAGGGAAGGTACAAAAACGCTTTATCCGATCCAAAGCATTGTTTTTTTACGAAATATTTGAAGTTTAAGAAATGGCCAAAATCAAACAAAATGAATAGGGTCCCCCCTTTACACTTACGTCGATTTTTCAACTTTTGAAATAAGGCTAAATCATAGCCATTTAGCACGAATTAGCCTTTCTCTTTGCTAGGGAAGGTGCAAAAACGCTTTATCCGATCCAAAGCATTGTTTTTTTACGAAATATTTGAAGTTTAAGAAATAGCCAAAATCAAACAAAATGAATAGGGTCCCCCCTTTCCACTTACGTCGATTTTTCAACTTTTGAAATAAGGCTAAATCATAGCCATTTAGCACGAATTAGCCTTTCTCTTTGCTAGGGAAGGTACAAAAACGCTTTATCCGATCCAAAGCATTGTTTTTTTACGAAATATTTGAAGTTTAAGAAATAGCCAAAATCAAACAAAATGAATAGGGTCCCCCCTTTACACTTACGTCGATTTTTCAACTTTTGAAATAAGGCTAAATCATAGCCATTTAGCACGAATTAGCCTTTCTCTTTGCTAGGGAAGGTGCAAAAACGCTTTATCCGATCCAAAGTATTGTTTTTTTACGAAATATTTGAAGTTTAAGAAATGGCCAAAATCAAACAAAATGAATAGGGTCCCCCCTTTACACTTTCCTCGATTTTTCAACTTTTTAAATAAGACTAAATCATAGCCATTTAGCACGAATTAGCCTTTCTCTTTGCTAGGGAAGGTGCAAAAACGCTTTATCCGATACAAAGCATTGTTTTTTTTACGAAATATTTGAAGTTTAAGAAATGGCCAAAATCAAACAAAATGAATAGGGTCCCCCCTTTACACTTACGTCGATTTTTCAACTTTTGAAATAAGGCTAAATCATAGCCATTTAGCACGAATTAGCATTTCTCTATGCTAGGGAAGGTGCAAAAACGCTTTATCCGATCCAAAGCATTGTTTTTTTTACGAAATATTTGAAGTTTAAGAAATAGCCAAAATCAAACAAAATGAATAGGGTCCCCCCTTTACACTTACGTCGATTTTTCAACTTTTGAAATAAGGCTAAATCATAGCCATTTAGCACGAATTAGCCTTTCTCTTTGCTAGGGAAGGTACAAAAACGCTTTATCCGAGCCAAAGCATTGTTTTTTTACGAAATATTTGAAGTTTAAGAAATGTCCAAAATCAAACAAATGAATAGGGTCCCCCCTTTACACTTACGTCGATTTTTCAACTTTTGAAATAAGGCTAAATCATAGCCATTTAGCACGAATTAGCCTTTTTCTTTGCTAGGGATGGTGCAAAAACGCTTTATCCGATCCAAAGCATTGTTTTTTTTACGAAATATTTGAAGTTTAAGAAATGGCAAAAATCAAACAAAATGAATAGGGTCCCCCCTTTACACTTACGTCGATTTTTCAACTTTTGAAATAAGGCTAAATCATAGCCATTTAGCACGAATTAGCATTTCTCTATGCTAGGGAAGGTGCAAAAACGCTTTATCCGATCCAAAGCATTGTTTTTTTACGAAATATTTGAAGTTTAAGAAATAGCCAAAATCAAACAAAATGAATAGGGTCCCCCCTTTACACTTACGTCGATTTTTCAACTTTTGAAATAAGGCTAAATCATAGCCATTTAGCACGAATTAGCCTTTCTCTTTGCTAGGGAAGGTGCAAAAACGCTTTATCCGATCCAAAGCATTGTTTTTTTACGAAATATTTGAAGTTTAAGAAATGTCCAAAATCAAACAAAATGAATAGGGTCCCCCCTTTACACTTACGTCGATTTTTCAACTTTTGAAATAAGGCTAAATCATAGCCATTTAGCACGAATTAGCATTTCTCTATGCTAGGGAAGGTGCAAAAACGCTTTATCCGATCCAAAGCATTGTTTTTTTACGAAATATTTGAAGTTTAAGAAATGGCCAAAATCAAACAAAATGAATAGGGTCCCCCCTTTACACTTACGTCGATTTTTCAACTTTTGAAATAAGGCTAAATCATAGCCATTTAGCACGAATTAGCATTTCTCTTTGCTAGGGAAGGTACAAAAACGCTTTATCCGAGCCAAAGCATTGTTTTTTTACGAAATATTTGAAGTTTAAGAAATAGCCAAAATCAAACAAAATGAATAGGGTCCCCCCTTTACACTTACGTCGATTTTTCAACTTTTGAAATAAGGCTAAATCATAGCCATTTAGCACGAATTAGCCTTTCTCTTTGCTAGGGAAGGTACAAAAACGCTTTATCCGATCCAAAGCATTGTTTTTTTACGAAATATTTGAAGTTTAAGAAATGGCCAAAATCAAACAAAATGAATAGGGTCCCCCCTTTACACTTACGTCGATTTTTCAAACTTTTGAAATAAGGCTAAATCATAGCCATTTAGCACGAATTAGCATTTCTCTATGCTAGGGAAGGTGCAAAAACGCTTTATCCGATCCAAAGCATTGTTTTTTTACGAAATATTTGAAGTTTAAGAAATGGCCAAAATCAAACAAAATGAATAGGGTCCCCCCTTTACACTTACGTCGATTTTTCAACTTTTGAAATAAGGCTAAATCATAGCCATTTAGCACGAATTAGCATTTCTCTATGCTAGGGAAGGTGCAAAAACGCTTTATCCGATCCAAAGCATTGTTTTTTTTACGAAATATTTGAAGTTTAAGAAATAGCCAAAATCAAACAAAATGAATAGGGTCCCCCCTTTACACTTACGTCGATTTTTCAACTTTTGAAATAAGGCTAAATCATAGCCATTTAGCACGAATTAGCATTTCTCTTTGCTAGGGAAGGTGCAAAAACGCTTTATCCGATCCAAAGCATTGTTTTTTTACGAAATATTTGAAGTTTAAGAAATGGCCAAAATCAAACAAAATGAATAGGGTCCCCCCTTTACACTTACGTCGATTTTTCAACTTTTTAAATAAGGCTAAATCATAGCCATTTAGCACGAATTAGCATTTCTCTATGCTAGGGAAGGTGCAAAAACGCTTTATCCGATCCAAAGCATTGTTTTTTTACGAAATATTTGAAGTTTAAGAAATAGCCAAAATCAAACAAAATGAATAGGGTCCCCCCTTTACAGTTTCGACGATTTTTCAACTTTTGAAATAAGGCTAAATCATAGCCATTTAGCACGAATTAGCCTTTCTCTTTGCTAGGGAAGGTGCAAAAACGCTTTATCCGATCCAAAGCATTGTTTTTTTACGAAATATTTGAAGTTTAAGAAATGGCCAAAATCAAACAAAATGAATAGGGTCCCCCCTTTACACTTACGTCGATTTTTCAACTTTTGAAATAAGGCTAAATCATAGCCATTTAGCACGAATTAGCCTTTCTCTTTGCTAGGGAAGGTGCAAAAACGCTTTATCCGATCCAAAGCATTGTTTTTTTACGAAATATTTGAAGTTTAAGAAATAGCCAAAATCAAACAAAATGAATAGGGTCCCCCCTTTACACTTACGTCGATTTTTCAACTTTTTAAATAAGGCTAAATCATAGCCATTTAGCACGAATTAGCATTTCTCTATGCTAGGGAAGGTGCAAAAACGCTTTATCCGATCCAAAGCATTGTTTTTTTAAGAAATATTTGAAGTTTAAGAAATGGCCAAAATCAAACAAAATGAATAGGGTCCCCCCCTTACACTTACGTCGATTTTTCAACTTTTGAAATAAGGCTAAATCATAGCCATTTAGCACGAATTAGCCTTTCTCTTTGCTAGGGAAGGTACAAAAACGCTTTATCCGAGCCAAAGCATTGTTTTTACGAAATATTTGAAGTTTAAGAAATAGCCAAAATCAAACAAAATGAATAGGGTCCCCCCTTTACACTTACGTCGATTTTTCAACTTTTTAAATACGGCTAAATCATAGCCATTTAGCACGAATTAGCCTTTCTCTTTGCTAGGGAAGGTGCAAAAAACGCTTTATCCGATCCAAAGCATTGTTTTTTTACGAAATATTTGAAGTTTAAGAAATAGCCAAAATCAAACAAAATGAATAGGGTCCCCCCTTTACACTTACGTCGATTTTTCAACTTTTTTAAATAAGGCTAAATCATAGCCATTTAGCACGAATTAGCATTTCTCTTTGCTAGGGAAGGTGCAAAAACGCTTTATCCGATCCAAAGCATTGTTTTTTTACGAAATATTTGAAGTTTAAGAAATGGCCAAAATCAAACAAAATGAATAGGGTCCCCCCTTTACACTTACGTCGATTTTTCAACTTTTGAAATAAGGCTAAATCATAGCCATTTAGCACGAATTAGCATTTCTCTATGCTAGGGAAGGTGCAAAAACGCTTTATCCGATCCAAAGCATTGTTTTTTTTACGAAATATTTGAAGTTTAAGAAATAGCCAAAATCAAACAAAATGAATAGGGTCCCCCCTTTACACTTTCCTCGATTTTCCAACTTTTGAAATAAGGCTAAATCATAGCCATTTAGCACGAATTAGCCTTTCTCTTTGCTAGGGAAGGTGCAAAAACGCTTTATCCGATCCAAAGCATTGTTTTTTTACGAAATATTTGAAGTTTAAGAAATAGCCAAAATCAAACAAAATGAATAGGGTCCCCCCTTTACACTTACGTCGATTTTTCAACTTTTGAAATAAGGCTAAATCATAGCCATTTAGCACGAATTAGCCTTTCTCTTTGCTAGGGAAGGTGCAAAAACGCTTTATCCGATCCAAAGCATTGTTTTTTTTACGAAATATTTGAAGTTTAAGAAATGCCAAAATCAAACAAAATGAATAGGGTCCCCCCTTTACACTTTCCTCGATTTTTCAACTTTTTAAATAAGACTAAATCATAGCCATTTAGCACGAATTAGCCTTTCTCTTTGCTAGGGAAGGTGCAAAAACGCTTTATCCGATCCAAAGCATTGTTTTTTTTACGAAATATTTGAAGTTTAAGAAATAGCCAAAATCAAACAAAATGAATAGGGTCCCCCCTTTACACTTACGTCGATTTTTCAACTTTTGAAATAAGGCTAAATCATAGCCATTTAGCACGAATTAGCCTTTCTCTTTGCTAGGGAAGGTGCAAAAACGCTTTATCCGATCCAAAGCATTGTTTTTTTACGAAATATTTGAAGTTTAAGAAATAGCCAAAATCAAACAAAATGAATAGGGTCCCCCCTTTACACTTTCCTCGATTTTTCAACTTTTGAAATAAGGCTAAATCATAGCCATTTAGCACGAATTAGCCTTTCTCTTTGCTAGGGAAGGTGCAAAAACGCTTTATCCGATCCAAAGCATTGTTTTTTTACGAAATATTTGAAGTTTAAGAAATGGCCAAAATCAAACAAAATGAATAGGGTCCCCCCTTTACACTTACGTCGATTTTTCAACTTTTTAAATAAGGCTAAATCATAGCCATTTAGCACGAATTAGCATTTCTCTATGCTAGGGAAGGTGCAAAAACGCTTTATCCGATCCAAAGCATTGTTTTTTTAAGAAATATTTGAAGTTTAAGAAATGGCCAAAATCAAACAAAATGAATAGGGTCCCCCCCCTTACACTTACGTCGATTTTTCAACTTTTGAAATAAGCCTAAATCATAGCCATTTAGCACGAATTAGCATTTCTCTATGCTAGGGAAGGTGCAAAAACGCTTTATCCGATCCAAAGCATTGTTTTTTTACGAAATATTTGAATTTTAAGAAATAGCCAAAATCAAACAAAATGAATAGGGTCCCCCCTTTACACTTACGTCGATTTTTTAACTTTTGAAATAAGGCTAAATCATAGCCATTTAGCACGAATTGGCATTTCTCTATGCTAGGGAAGGTGCAAAAACGCTTCATCCGAGCCAAAGCATTGTTTTTTTTACGAAATATTTGAAGTTTAAGAAATAGCCAAAATCAAACAAAATGAATAGGGCCCCCCCTCTACACTTACGTCGATTTTTCAACTTTTGAAATAAGGCTAAATCATAGCCATTTAGCACGAATTAGCATTTCTCTTTGCTAGGGAAGGTGCAAAAACGCTTTATCCGATCCAAAGCATTGTTTTTTTACGAAATATTTGAAGTTTTAAGAAATAGCCAAAATCAAACAAAATGAATAGGGTCCCCCCTTTACACTTACGTCGATTTTTCAACTTTTTAAATAAGGCTAAATCATAGCCATTTAGCACGAATTAGCCTTTCTCTATGCTAGGGAAGGTGCAAAAACGCTTTATCCGATCCAAAGCATTGTTTTTTTACGAAATATTTGAAGTTTAAGAAATAGCCAAAATCAAACAAAATGAATAGGGTCCCCCTTTACACTTACGTCGATTTTTCAACTTTTGAAATAAGGCTAAATCATAGCCATTTAGCACGAATTAGCATTTCTCTATGCTAGGGAAGGTGCAAAAACGCTTTATCCGATCCAAAGCATTGTTTTTTTACGAAATATTTGAAGTTTAAGAAATGGCCAAAATCAAACAAAATGAATAGGGTCCCCCCTTTACACTTACGTCGATTTTTCAACTTTTGAAATAAGGCTAAATCATAGCCATTTAGCACGAATTAGCCTTTCTCTTTGCTAGGGAAGGTGCAAAAACGCTTTATCCGATCCAAAGCATTGTTTTTTTACGAAATATTTGAAGTTTAAGAAATAGCCAAAATCAAACAAAATGAATAGGGTCCCCCCTTTACACTTACGTCGATTTTTCAACTTTTTAAATACGGCTAAATCATAGCCATTTAGCACGAATTAGCATTTCTCTATGCTAGGGAAGGTGCAAAAACGCTTTATCCGATCCAAAGCATTGTTTTTTTACGAAATATTTGAAGTTTAAGAAATGGCCAAAATCAAACAAAATGAATAGGGTCCCCCCTTTACACTTACGTCGATTTTTCAACTTTTGAAATAAGGCTAAATCATAGCCATTTAGCACGAATTAGCATTTCTCTATGCTAGGGAAGGTGCAAAAACGCTTTATCCGATCCAAAGCATTGTTTTTTTACGAAATATTTGAAGTTTAAGAAATGGCCAAAATCAAACAAAATGAATAGGGTCCCCCCTTTACACTTACGTCGATTTTTCAACTTTTGAAATAAGGCTAAATCATAGCCATTTAGCACGAATTAGCCTTTCTCTTTGCTAGGGAAGGTACAAAAACGCTTTATCCGAGCCAAAGCATTGTTTTTTTTACGAAATATTTGAAGTTTAAGATATAGCCAAAATCAAACAAAATGAATAGGGTCCCCCCTTTACACTTACGTCGATTTTTCAACTTTTGAAATAAGGCTAAATCATAGCCATTTAGCACGAATTAGCCTTTCTCTTTGCTAGGGAAGGTGCAAAAACGCTTTATCCGATCCAAAGCATTGTTTTTTTTACGAAATATTTGAAGTTTAAGAAATGGCCAAAATCAAACAAAATGAATAGGGTCCCCCCTTTACACTTACATCGATTTTTCAACTTTGAAATAAGGCTAAATCATAGCCATTTAGCACGAATTAGCCTTTCTCTTTGCTAGGGAAGGTGCAAAAACGCTTTATCCGATCCAAAGCATCGTTTTTTTTACGAAATATTTGAAGTTTAAGAAATGGCAAAAATCAAACAAAATGAATAGGGTCCCCCCTTTACACTTTCCGCGATTTTCCAACTTTTGAAATAAGGCTAAATCATAGCCATTTAGCACGAATTAGCCTTTCTCTTTGCTAGGGAAGGTGCAAAAACGCTTTATCCGATCCAAAGCATTGTTTTTTTACGAAATATTTGAAGTTTAAGAAATGGCCAAAATCAAACAAAATGAATAGGGTCCCCCCTTTACACTTTCCCCAATTTTTCAACTTTTGAAATAAGGCTAAATCATAGCCATTTAGCACGAATTAGCCTTTCTCTTTGCTAGGGAAGGTGCAAAAACGCTTTATCCGATCCAAAGCATTGTTTTTTTACGAAATATTTGAAGTTTAAGAAATGGCCAAAATCAAACAAAATGAATAGGGTCCCCCCTTTACACTTTCCCCGATTTTCCAACTTTTGAAATAAGGCTAAATCATAGCCATTTAGCACGAATTAGCATTTCTCTATGCTAGGGAAGGTGCAAAAACGCTTTATCCGATCCAAAGCATTGTTTTTTTACGAAATATTTGAAGTTTAAGAAATAGCCAAAATCAAACAAAATGAATAGGGTCCCCCTTTACACTTACGTCGATTTTTCAACTTTTAAAAGGCTAAATCATAGCCATTTAGCACGAATTAGCATTTCTCTATGCTAGGGAAGGTGCAAAAACGCTTTATCCGATCCAAAGCATCGTTTTTTTACGAAATATTTCAAGTTTAAGAAATGGCCAAAATCAAACAAAATGAATAGGGTCCCCCCTTTACACTTACGTCGATTTTTCAACTTTTGAAATAAGGCTAAATCATAGCCATTTAGCACGAATTAGACTTTCTCTTTGCTAGGGAAGGTACAAAAACGCTTTATCCGAGCCAAAGCATTGTTTTTTTACGAAATATTTGAAGTTTAAGAAATAGCCAAAATCAAACAAAATGAATAGGGTCCCCCCTTTACACTTACGTCGATTTTTCAACATTTTAAATACGGCTAAATCATAGCCATTTACCACGAATTAGCATTTCTCTATGCTAGGGAAGGTGCAAAAACGCTTTATCCGATCCAAAGCATTGTTTTTTTTACGAAATATTTGAAGTTTAAGAAATAGCCAAAATCAAACAAAATGAATAGGGTCCCCCCTTTACACTTACGTCGATTTTTCAACTTTTTAAATACGGCTAAATCATAGCCATTTAGCACGAATTAGCATTTCTCTATGCTAGGGAAGGTGCAAAAACGCTTTATCCGATCCAAAGCATCGTTTTTTTACGAAATATTTCAAGTTTAAGAAATGGCCAAAATCAAACAAAATGAATAGGGTCCCCCCTTTACACTTACGTCGATTTTTCAACTTTTGAAATAAGGCTAAATCATAGCCATTTAGCACGAATTAGACTTTCTCTTTGCTAGGGAAGGTACAAAAACGCTTTATCCGAGCCAAAGCATTGTTTTTTCCCGAAATATTTGAAGTTTAAGAAATAGCCAAAATCAAACAAAATGAATAGGGTCCCCCCTTTACACTTACGTCGATTTTTCAACTTTTTAAATACGGCTAAATCATAGCCATTTAGCACGAATTAGCATTTCTCTATGCTAGGGAAGGTGCAAAAACGCTTTATCCGATCCAAAGCATTGTTTTTTTACGAAATATTTGAAGTTTAAGAAATAGCCAAAATCAAACAAAATGAATAGGGTCCCTCCTTTACACGTTCCCCGATTTTCCAACTTTTGAAATAAGGCTAAATCATAGCCATTTAGCACGAATTATCCTTTCTCTTTGCTATCTTTGCTAGGGAAGGTGCAAAAACGCTTTATCCGATCCAAAGTATTGTTTTTTTACGAAATATTTGAAGTTTAAGAAATGTCCAAAATCAAACAAAATGAATAGGGTCCCCCGTTTACACTTACGTCAATTTTTCAACTTTTGAAATACGGCTAAATCATAGCCATTTAGCACGAATTAGCCTTTCTCTTTGCTAGGGAAGGTGCAAAAACGCTTTATCCGATCCAAAGTATTGTTTTTTTACGAAATATTTGAAGTTTAAGAAATGTCCAAAATCAAACAAAATGAACAGTGTCCCCCCTTTACACTTACGTCGATTTTTCAACTTTTTAAATAAGGCTAAATCATAGCCATTTAGCACGAATTAACATTTCTCTATGCTAGGGAAGGTGCAAAAACGCTTTATCCGATCCAAAGCATTGTTTTTTTACGAAATATTTGAAGTTTAAGAAATAGCCAAAATCAAACAAAATGAATAGGGTCCCCCCTTTCCACTTACGTCGATTTTTCAACTTTTTAAATACGGCTAAATCATAGCCATTTAGCACGAATTAGCATTTCTCTATGCTAGGGAAGGTGCAAAAACGCTTTATCCGATCCAAAGCATCGTTTTGTTACGAAATATTTCAAGTTTAAGAAATGGCCAAAATCAAACAAAATGAATAGGGTCCCCCCTTTACACTTACGTCGATTTTTCAACTTTTGAAATAAGGCTAAATCATAGCCATTTAGCACGAATTAGACTTTCTCTTTGCTAGGGAAGGTACAAAAACGCTTTATCCGAGCCAAAGCATTGTTTTTTTTACGAAATATTTGAAGTTTAAGAAATGGCCAAAATCAAACAAAATGAATAGGGTCCCCCCTTTACACGTTACGCCGATTTTCCAACTTTTGAAATAAGGCTAAATCATAGCCATTTAGCACGAATTATCCTTTCTCTTTGCTATCTTTGCTAGGGAAGGTGCAAAAACGCTTTATCCGATCCAAAGTATTGTTTTTTTACGAAATATTTGAAGTTTAAGAAATGGCCAAAATCAAACAAAATGAATAGGGTCCCCCCTTTACACGTTCCCCGATTTTCCAACTTTTGAAATAAGGCTAAATCATAGCCATTTAGCACGAATTATCCTTTCTCTTTGCTATCTTTGCTAGGGAAGGTGCAAAAACGCTTTATCCGATCCAAAGTATTGTTTTTTTACGAAATATTTGAAGTTTAAGAAATGGCCAAAATCAAACAAAATGAATAGGGTCCCCCCTTTACACTTACGTCGATTTTTCAACTTTTGAAATAAGGCTAAATCATAGCCATTTAGCACGAATTAGACTTTCTCTTTGCTAGGGAAGGTACAAAAACGCTTTATCCGAGCCAAAGCATTGTTTTTTTACGAAATATTTGAAGTTTAAGAAATAGCCAAAATCAAACAAAATGAATAGGGTCCCCCCTTTACACTTACGTCGATTTTTCAACATTTTAAATACGGCTAAATCATAGCCATTTACCACGAATTAGCATTTCTCTATGCTAGGGAAGGTGCAAAAACGCTTTATCCGATCCAAAGCATCGTTTTTTTACGAAATATTTCAAGTTTAAGAAATGGCCAAAATCAAACAAAATGAATAGGGTCCCCCCTTTACACTTACGTCGATTTTTCAACTTTTGAAATAAGGCTAAATCATAGCCATTTAGCACGAATTAGACTTTCTCTTTGCTAGGGAAGGTACAAAAACGCTTTATCCGAGCCAAAGCATTGTTTTTTTTACGAAATATTTGAAGTTTAAGAAATGGCCAAAATCAAACAAAATGAATAGGGTCCCCCCTTTACACGTTCCCCGATTTTCCAACTTTTGAAATAAGGCTAAATCATAGCCATTTAGCACGAATTATCCTTTCTCTTTGCTATCTTTGCTAGGGAAGGTGCAAAAACGCTTTATCCGATCCAAAGTATTGTTTTTTTACGAAATATTTGAAGTTTAAGAAATGGCCAAAATCAAACAAAATGAATAGGGTCCCCCCTTTACACTTACGTCGATTTTTCAACTTTTGAAATAAGGCTAAATCATAGCCATTTAGCACGAATTAGACTTTCTCTTTGCTAGGGAAGGTACAAAAACGCTTTATCCGAGCCAAAGCATTGTTTTTTTTACGAAATATTTGAAGTTTAAGAAATGGCCAAAATCAAACAAAATGAATAGGGTCCCCCCTTTACACGTTCCCCGATTTTCCAACTTTTGAAATAAGGCTAAATCATAGCCATTTAGCACGAATTATCCTTTCTCTTTGCTATCTTTGCTAGGGAAGGTGCAAAAACGCTTTATCCGATCCAAAGTATTGTTTTTTTACGAAATATTTGAAGTTTAAGAAATGGCCAAAATCAAACAAAATGAATAGGGTCCCCCCTTTACACTTACGTCGATTTTTCAACTTTTGAAATAAGGCTAAATCATAGCCATTTAGCACGAATTAGACTTTCTCTTTGCTAGGGAAGGTACAAAAACGCTTTATCCGAGCCAAAGCATTGTTTTTTTACGAAATATTTGAAGTTTAAGAAATAGCCAAGATCAAACAAAATGAATAGGGTCCCCCCTTTACACTTACGTCGATTTTTCAACATTTTAAATACGGCTAAATCATAGCCATTTACCACGAATTAGCATTTCTCTATGCTAGGGAAGGTGCAAAAACGCTTTATCCGATCCAAAGCATTGTTTTTTTACGAAATATTTGAAGTTTAAGAAATAGCCAAAATCAAACAAAATGAATAGGGTCCCCCCTTTACACTTACGTCGATTTTTCAACTTTTTAAATACGGCTAAATCATAGCCATTTAGCACGAATTAGCATTTCTCTATGCTAGGGAAGGTGCAAAAACGCTTTATCCGATCCAAAGCATCGTTTTTTTACGAAATATTTCAAGTTTAAGAAATGGCCAAAATCAAACAAAATGAATAGGGTCCCCCCTTTACACTTACGTCGATTTTTCAACTTTTGAAATAAGGCTAAATCATAGCCATTTAGCACGAATTAGACTTTCTCTTTGCTAGGGAAGGTACAAAAACGCTTTATCCGAGCCAAAGCATTGTTTTTTTACGAAATATTTGAAGTTTAAGAAATAGCCAAAATCAAACAAAATGAATAGGGTCCCCCGTTTACACTTACGTCGATTTTTCAACTTTTTAAATACGGCTAAATCATAGCCATTTAGCACGAATTAGCATTTCTCTATGCTAGGGAAGGTGCAAAAACGCTTTATCCGATCCAAAGCATTGTTTTTTTACGAAATATTTGAAGTTTAAGAAATAGCCAAAATCAAACAAAATGAATAGGGTCCCCCCTTTCCACTTACGTCGATTTTTCAACTTTTGAAATAAGGCTAAATCATAGCCATTTAGCACGAATTAGCCTTTCTCTTTGCTAGGGAAGGTACAAAAACGCTTTATCCGAGCCAAAGCATTGTTTTTTTACGAAATATTTGAAGTTTAAGATATAGCCAAAATCAAACAAAATGAATAGGGTCCCCCCTTTACACTTACGTCGATTTTTCAACTTTTTAAATACGGCTAAATCATAGCCATTTAGCACGAATTAGACTTTCTCTTTGCTAGGGAAGGTACAAAAACGCTTTATCCGAGCCAAAGCATTGTTTTTTTACGAAATATTTGAAGTTTAAGAAATAGCCAAAATCAAACAAAATGAATAGGGTCCCCCCTTTACACTTACGTCGATTTTTCAACTTTTTAAATACGGCTAAATCATAGCCATTTAGCACGAATTAGCATTTCTCTATGCTAGGGAAGGTGCAAAAACGCTTTATCCGATCCAAAGCATCGTTTTTTTACGAAATATTTCAAGTTTAAGAAATGGCTAAAATCAAACAAAATGAATAGGGTCCCCCCTTTACACTTACGTCGATTTTTCAACTTTTGAAATAAGGCTAAATCATAGCCATTTAGCACGAATTAGACTTTCTCTTTGCTAGGCAAGGTACAAAAACGCTTTATCCGAGCCAAAACATTGTTTTTTTACGAAATATTTGAGGTTTAAGAAATAGCCAAAATCAAACAAAATGAATAGGGTCCCCCCTTTACACTTACGTCGATTTTTCAACTTTTTAAATACGGCTAAATCATAGCCATTTACCACGAATTAGCCTTTCTCTTTGCTAGGGAAGGTGCAAAAACGCTTTATCCGATCCAAAGCATTGTTTTTTAACGAAATATTTGAAGTTTAAGAAATGGCCAAAATCAAACAAAATGAATAGGGTCCCCCCTTTACACGTTCCCCGATTTTCCAACTTTTGAAATAAGGCTAAATCATAGCCATTTAGCACGAATTATCCTTTCTCTTTGCTATCTTTGCTAGGGAAGGTGCAAAAACGCTTTATCCGATCCAAAGTATTGTTTTTTTACGAAATATTTGAAGTTTAAGAAATGTCCAAAATCAAACAAAATGAATAGGGTCCCCCGTTTACACTTACGTCAATTTTTCAACTTTTGAAATAAGGCTATATCATAGCCATTTACCACGAATTAGCCTTTCTCTTTGCTAGGGAAGGTGCAAAAACGCTTTATCCGATCCAAAGTATTGTTTTTTTACGAAATATTTGAAGTTTAAGAAATGTCCAAAATCAAACAAAATGAACAGTGTCCCCCCTTTACACTTACGTCGATTTTTCAACTTTTGAAATAAGGCTAAATCATAGCCATTTAGCACGAATTAACATTTCTCTATGCTAGGGAAGGTGCAAAAACGCTTTATCCGATCCAAAGCATTGTTTTTTTACGAAATATTTGAAGTTTAAGAAATAGCCAAAATCAAACAAAATGAATAGGGTCCCCCCTTTACACTTACGTCGATTTTTCAACTTTTTAAATACGGCTAAATCATAGCCATTTAGCACGAATTAGCATTTCTCTATGCTAGGGAAGGTGCAAAAACGCTTTATCCGATCCAAAGCATCGTTTTTTTACGAAATATTTCAAGTTTAAGAAATGGCCAAAATCAAACAAAATGAATAGGGTCCCCCCTTTACACTTACGTCGATTTTTCAACTTTTGAAATAAGGCTAAATCATAGCCATTTAGCACGAATTAGACTTTCTCTTTGCTAGGGAAGGTACAAAAACGCTTTATCCGAGCCAAAGCATTGTTTTTTTTACGAAATATTTGAAGTTTAAGAAATAGCCAAAATCAAACAAAATGAATAGGGTCCCCCCTTTACACTTACGTCGATTTTTCAACTTTTTAAATACGGCTAAATCATAGCCATTTAGCACGAATTAGCATTTCTCTATGCTAGGGAAGGTGCAAAAACGCTTTATCCGATCCAAAGCATTGTTTTTTTACGAAATATTTGAAGTTTAAGAAATAGCCAAAATCAAACAAAATGAATAGGGTCCCCCCTTTCCACTTACGTCGATTTTTCAACTTTTGAAATAAGGCTAAATCATAGCCATTTAGCACGAATTAGCTTTTCTCTTTGCTAGGGAAGGTACAAAAACGCTTTATCCGAGCCAAAGCATTGTTTTTTTACGAAATATTTGAAGTTTAAGATATAGCCAAAATCAAACAAAATGAATAGGGTCCCCCCTTTACACTTACGTCGATTTTTCAACTTTTTAAATACGGCTAAATCATAGCCATTTAGCACGAATTAGACTTTCTCTTTGCTAGGGAAGGTACAAAAACGCTTTATCCGAGCCAAAGCATTGTTTTTTTACGAAATATTTGAAGTTTAAGAAATAGCCAAAATCAAACAAAATGAATAGGGTCCCCCCTTTACACTTACGTCGATTTTCCAACTTTTTAAATACGGCTAAATCATAGCCATTTAGCACGAATTAGCATTTCTCTATGCTAGGGTAGGTGCAAAAACGCTTTATCCGATCCAAAGCATCGTTTTTTTACGAAATATTTCAAGTTTAAGAAATGGCCAAAATCAAACAAAATGAATAGGGTCCCCCCTTTACACTTACGTCGATTTTTCAACTTTTGAAATACGGCTAAATGATAGCCATTTAGCACGAATTAGCATTTCTCTATGCTAGGGAAGGTGCAAAAACGCTTTATCCGATCCAAAACATCGTTTTTTTACGAAATATTTGAAGTTTAAGAAATAGCCAAAATCAAACAAAATGAATAGGGTCCCCCCTTCACACTTTCCCCAATTTTTCAACTTTTGAAATAAGGCTAAATCATAGCCATTTAGCACGAATTAGCCTTTCTCTTTGCTAGGGAAGGTGCAAAAACGCTTTATCCGATCCAAAGCATTGTTTTTTTTTACGAAATATTTGAAGTTTAAGAAATGGCAAAAATCAAACAAAATGAATAGTGTCCCCCCTTTACACGTTCCCCGATTTTCCAACTTTTGAAATAAGGCTAAATCATAGCCATTTAGCACGAATTAGCATTTCTCTATGCTAGGGAAGGTGCAAAAACGCTTTATCCGAGCCAAAGCATTGTTTTTTTTACGAAATATTTGAAGTTTAAGAAATAGCCAAAATCAAACAAAATGAATAGGGTCCCCCCTTTACACTTACGTCGATTTTTCAACTTTATAAATACGGCTAAATCATAGCCATTTAGCACGAATTAGCCTTTCTCTTTGCTAGGGAAGGTGGAAAAACGCTTTATCCGATCCAAAGTATTGTTTTTTTACGAAATATTTGAAGTTTAAGAAATGTCCAAAATCAAACAAAATGAACAGGGTCCCCCCTTTACACTTACGTCGATTTTTCAACTTTTGAAATAAGGCTAAACCATAGCCATTTAGCACGAATTAGCCTTTCTCTTTGCTAGGAAAGGTGCAAAAATGCTTTATACGATCCAAAGCATTGTTTTTTTACGAAATATTTGAAATTAAAGAAATGGCTGAAATCAAGCAAAATGAATAGGGTCCCCCCTTTACACATTCACCGATTTTTCAACTTTTTAAATACGGCTAAATCATAGCCATTTAGCACGAATTAGCATTTCTCTATGCTAGGGAAGGTGCAAAAACGCTTTATCCGATCCAAAGCATTGTTTTTTTACGAAATATTTGAAGTTTAAGAAATAGCCAAAATCAAACAAAATGAATAGGGTCCCCCCTTTCCACTTACGTCGATTTTTCAACTTTTGAAATAAGGCTAAATCATAGCCATTTAGCACGAACTAGCCTTTCTCTTTGCTAGGGAAGGTACAAAAACGCTTTATCCGAGCCAAAGCATTGTTTTTTTACGAAATATTTGAAGTTTAAGATATAGCCAAAATCAAACAAAATGAATAGGGTCCCCCCTTTACACTTACGTCGATTTTTCAACTTTTTAAATACGGCTAAATCATAGCCATTTAGCACGAATTAGACTTTCTCTTTGCTAGGGAAGGTGCAAAAACGCTTTATCCGATCCAAAGTATTGTTTTTTTACGAAATATTTGAAGTTTAAGAAATGTCCAAAATCAAACAAAATGAACAGGGTCCCCCCTTTACACTTACGTCGATTTTTCAACTTTTGAAATAAGGCTAAATCATAGCCATTTAGCACGAATTAGCCTTTCTCTTTGCTAGGGAAGGTGCAAAAACGCTTTATCCGATCCAAAGCATTGTTTTTTTACGAAATATTTGAAGTTTAAGAAATGTCCAAAATCAAACAAAATGAACAGGGTCCCCCCTTTACACTTACGTCGATTTTTCAACTTTTGAAATAAGGCTAAATCATAGCCATTTAGCACGAATTAGCCTTTCTCTTTGCTAGGGAAGGTGCAAAAACGCTTTATCCGATCCAAAGCATTGTTTTTTTTACGAAATATTTGAAGTTTAAGAAATGGCCAAAATCAAACAAAATGAATAGTGTCGCCCCTTTACACGTTCCCCGATTTTCCAACTTTTGAAATAAGGCTAAATCATAGCCATTTAGCACGAATTAGCATTTCTCTATGCTAGGGAAGGTGCAAAAACGCTTTATTCGATCCAAAGCATTGTTTTTTTTACGAAATATTTGAAGTTTAAGAAATAGCCAAAATCAAACAAAATGAATAGGGTCCCCCCTTTACACTTACGTCGATTTTTCAACTTTATAAATACGGCTAAATCATAGCCATTTAGCACGAATTAGCCTTTCTCTCTGCTAGGGAAGGTGCAAAAACGCTTTATCCGATCCAAAGTATTGTTTTTTTACGAAATATTTGAAGTTTAAGAAATGTCCAAAATCAAACAAAATGAACAGGGTCCCCCCTTTACACTTACGTCGATTTTTCAACTTTTGAAATAAGGCTAAACCATAGCCATTTAGCACGAATTAGCCTTTCTCTTTGCTAGGAAAGGTGCAAAAATGCTTTATACGATCCAAAGCATTGTTTTTTTACGAAATATTTGAAATTAAAGAAATGGCTGAAATCAAGCAAAATGAATAGGGTCCCCCCTTTACACATTCACCGATTTTTCAACTTTTTAAATACGGCTAAATCATAGCCATTTAGCACGAATTAGCATTTCTCTATGCTAGGGAAGGTGCAAAAACGCTTTATCCGATCCAAAGCATTGTTTTTTTTACGAAATATTTGAAGTTTAAGAAATAGCCAAAATCAAACAAAATGAATAGGGTCCCCCCTTTCCACTTACGTCGATTTTTCAACTTTTGAAATAAGGCTAAATCATAGCCATTTAGCACGAACTAGCCTTTCTCTTTGCTAGGGAAGGTACAAAAACGCTTTATCCGAGCCAAAGCATTGTTTTTTTACGAAATATTTGAAGTTTAAGATATAGCCAAAATCAAACAAAATGAATAGGGTCCCCCCTTTACACTTACGTCGATTTTTCAACTCTTTAAATACGGCTAAATCATAGCCATTTAGCACGAATTAGACTTTCTCTTTGCTAGGGAAGGTGCAAAAACGCTTTATCCGATCCAAAGTATTGTTTTTTTACGAAATATTTGAAGTTTAAGAAATGTCCAAAATCAAACAAAATGAACAGGGTCCCCCCTTTACACTTACGTCGATTTTTCAACTTTTGAAATAAGGCTAAATCATAGCCATTTAGCACGAATTAGCCTTTCTCTTTGCTAGGGAAGGTGCAAAAACGCTTTATCCGATCCAAAGCATTGTTTTTTTACGAAATATTTGAAGTTTAAGAAATGTCCAAAATCAAACAAAATGAACAGGGTCCCCCCTTTACACTTACGTCGATTTTTCAACTTTTGAAATAAGGCTAAATCATAGCCATTTAGCACGAATTAGCCTTTCTCTTTGCTAGGGAAGGTGCAAAAACGCTTTATCCGATCCAAAGCATTGTTTTTTTTACGAAATATTTGAAGTTTAAGAAATGGCCAAAATCAAACAAAATGAATAGTGTCCCCCCTTTACACGTTCCCCGATTTTCCAACTTTTGAAATAAGGCTAAATCATAGCCATTTAGCACGAATTAGCATTTCTCTATGCTAGGGAAGGTGCAAAAACGCTTTATTCGATCCAAAGCATTGTTTTTTTTACGAAATATTTGAAGTTTAAGAAATAGCCAAAATCAAACAAAATGAATAGGGTCCCCCCTTTACACTTACGTCGATTTTTCAACTTTATAAATACGGCTAAATCATAGCCATTTAGCACGAATTAGCCTTTCTCTCTGCTAGGGAAGGTGCAAAAACGCTTTATCCGATCCAAAGTATTGTTTTTTTACGAAATATTTGAAGTTTAAGAAATGTCCAAAATCAAACAAAATGAACAGGGTCCCCCCTTTACACTTACGTCGATTTTTCAACTTTTGAAATAAGGCTAAATCATAGCCATTTAGCACGAATTAGCCTTTCTCTTTGCTAGGGAAGGTGCAAAAACGCTTTATCCGATCCAAAGCATTGTTTTTTTTACGAAATATTTGAAGTTTAAGAAGTGGCAAAAATCAAACAAAATGAATAGGGTCCCCCCTTTACACTTTCCCCGATTTTCCAACTTTTGAAATAAGGCTAAATCATAGCCATTTAGCACGAATTAGCATTTCTCTATGCTAGGGAAGGTGCAAAAACGCTTTATCCGATCCAAAGCATTGTTTTTTTACGAAATATTTGAAGTTTAAGAAATAGCCAAAATCAAACAAAATGAATAGGGTCCCCCCTTTACACTTTCCCCAATTTTTCAACTTTTGAAATAAGGCTAAATCATAGCCATTTAGCACGAATTAGCCTTTCTCTTTGCTAGGGAAGGTGCAAAAACGCTTTATCCGATCCAAAGCATTGTTTTTTTTACGAAATATTTGAAGTTTAAGAAATGGCCAAAATCAAACAAAATGAATAGTGTCCCCCCTTTACACTTTCGCCAATTTTTCAACTTTTAAAATAAGGCTAAATCATGGCCATTTAGCACGAATTAGCATTTCTCTATGCGAGGGAAGGTGCAAAAACGCTTTATCCGATCCAAGGAATTGTTTTTTTACGAAATATTTGAAGTTTAAGAAATTGCCAAAATCAAACAAAATGGATAGGGTCCCCCCTTTACAGTTTCGCCGATTTTTCAACTTTTGAAATAAGGCTAAATCATGGCCATTTAGCACGAATTAGCCTTTCTCTTTCCTAGGGAAGGTGCAAAAAAGATTTATCCGATCCAAAGCATTGTTTTTTTACGAAATATTTGAAGTTTAAGAAATGGCCAAAATCAAACAAAATGAATAGGGTCCCCCCTTTACACTTTCGCCGATTTTTCAACTTTTAAAATAAGGCTAATTCATGGCCATTTACACGAATTAACCTTTCTCTTTGCTAGGAAAGGTGCAAAAATGCTTTATACGATCCAAAGCATTGTTTTTTTACGAAATATTTGAAATTAAAGAAATGGCTGAAATCAAGCAAAATGAATAGGGTCCCCCCTTTACACATTCACCGATTTTTCAAGTTTTTAAATAAGGCTAAATCATTAGTCATTTAGCACGAATTAGCCTTTCTCTTTGCTAGGGAAGGTGCAAAAACACTTTATACGATCCAAGGCATTGTTTTTTTACGAAATATTTGAAGTTTAAGAAATGGTCAAAATCAAACAAAATGAATAGGGTCCCCCCTTTGCACTTTAGCTACTACCCTAAGGCAGGGGTGGGCACCTTTCCTATCCCAGATGGTGTTGATTTTGCAGAGGAAGGAAAACCAGAGAACCCGGCAAAAAACCCTTGAAGCACAGGAGAGACCAACTAAACTCTACTCACGTTGTCCAAGCTTGAGAACAGGGTTATTCCCAGACGGTCACCCATCCAAGTAATAACCCTGTCTAACCGGGCTTAACTATTGGCGAGTCTCAGGCAACACCCTAACAGGACACACCACCCGTGCTCCCCTAACAAAAATAGAAAAATGGCTAAAATTGGTCAAAAAGTATTTAAGGGCTAAACCGCCTTAACTTTTCTTCTTCGACTTTTGAAATATTAGGCTGAAATATCAATGTAGTTAGCCGTATTGACTGATTTTGGTCATTTTTCAAAAAGTCACACTAAAAATATAACCTTTGTTGTGACAAGCTGCAGCAGTAATGTATATTTAACAGTTAGTTAATGGCATAAGACCAATTATTGTAGTACCTTAATTCAGCTTTTGGTTGATTGGTTGTGTTAGTATTTCCATGTTCACTTATTAAAATTTCCCAAGACTCTATAAATGAACAGAGGAAAGAAAATGTTGTCATGTGAGTGTATTAATATAATTTATATGCATATCCATGCAACCAAGAAACCTTTTTTTTAATAACTAACATTACATCCATATCAACAACAATAACAGCAGCAACAACAGCTCAGAGCAGAGCAGCCAGCAACAATAATCAGTATCAACATCATCAACAGCAACAACAGTCGACAAAAACATGAGAAAAAAGAAAAAACAATAGCAGCAGCAACAACTATAGTAGGTATAAAAAGCCTTTACCCGATCCAAAACATTATTTTTTGACCAAATTTCGAAAGTTGAGAAAATGGCCAAAATGAATAGGGTACCCCCCTTTACATTTTTTCAACTTTTTAAATACGGCTAAATCATAGCCATTTAGCACGAATTAGCTTTTCTCTTTGCTAGGGATGGTGCAAAAACGCTTTATTCGATCCAAAGCATTGTTTTTTTTACGAAATATTTGAAGTTTAAGAAATGGCCAAAATCAAACAAAATGAATAGGGTCCCCCCTTTACACTGACGTCGATTTTTCAACTTTTGAAATAAGGCTAAATCATAGCCATTTAGCACGAATTAGCATTTCTCTATGCTAGGGAAGGTGTAAAAACGCTTTACCCGATCCAAAGCATTGTTTTTTTACGAAATATTTCAAGTTTAAGAAATAGCCAAAATCAAACAAAATGAATAGGGTCCCCCCTTTACACTTTCCCCAATTTTTCAACTTTTGAAATAAGGCTAAATCATAGCCATTTAGCACGAATTAGCCTTTCTCTTTGCTAGGGAAGGTGCAAAAACCCTTTATCCGATCCAAAGCATTGTTTTTTACGAAATATTTGAAGTTTAAGAAATGGCCAAAATCAAACAAAATGAATAGGGTCCCCCCTTTACACTTACGTCGATTTTTCAACTTTTGAAATAAGGCTAAATCATAGCCATTTAGCACGAATTAGCCTTTCTCTTTGCTAGGGAAGGTGCATAAACGCTTTATCCGATCCAAGGAATTGTTTTTTTACGAAATATTTGAAGTTTAAGAAATTGCCAAAATCAAACAAAATGGATAGGGTCCCCCCTTTACAGTTTCGCCGATTTTTCAACTTTTGAAATAAGGCTAAATCATGGCCATTTAGCACGAATTAGCCTTTCTCTTTCCTAGGGAAGGTGCAAAAAAGATTTATCCGATCCAAGGCATTGTTTTTTTACGAAATATTTGAAGTTTAAGAAATGGTCAAAATCAAACAAAATGAATAGGGTCCCCCCTTTGCACTTTAGCTACTACCCTAAGGCAGGGGTGGGCACCACTCCTATCCCAGATGGTGTTGATTTTGCAGAGGGAGATAAACCAGAGAACCCGGCAAAAAACCCTCGAAGCACAGGAGAGACCAACTAAACTCTACTCACGTGGTCCAAGCTTGAGAACGGGGTTATTGCCAGACGGTCACCGATCCAAGTAATAACCCCGTCTAACCGGGCTTAACTATCGGTGATTCTCAGGCAACACCCTAACAGGACACACCACCCGTGCTCCCCTAACAAAAATAGAAAAATGGCTAAAATTGGTCAAAAAGTATTTAAGGGCTAAACTGCCTTAACTTTTCTGCTTCGACGTTTGAAATATTAGGCTGAAATATCAATGGAGTTAGCCGTATTGACTGATTTTGGTCAATTTTCAAAAAGTCACACTAAAAATATAACCTTTGTTGTGACCAGCTGCAGCAGTAATGTATATTTAGCAGTTATTTAATGGTATAAGACCAATTATTGTAGTACCTTAATTCAGCTTTTGGTTGATTGGTTGTGTTAGTATTTCCATGTTCACTTATTAAAATTTCCCAAGACTCTATAAATGAACAGAGCAAAGAAAATGTTGTTATGTGAGTGTATTAATAACATTTATATGCATATCCATGCAACCAAGAAACCTTTTTTTTAATAACTAACATTACCGTACATCCATATCAACAACAATAACAGCAGCAGCAACAACAGCTCAGAGCAGAGCAGCCAGCAACCAGTGGCATAGCCAAGGGCGGGCGAGGGTGGGGGGGGGGGGTTGCCCCCCCAATGGTCTTCAAGACCGTTCTCGTGAAAATTTAAATCCGTGGAGAAACTTGTAGAGGGGGAGGGGGTACAGTTGTTTTAAGTCCAAGTGAGTAGATAGCGATGTGTTATATATATTGCAGGCATGCATATGCTATAAATTACAATACTAAGGGTCTATACAAAATGCCTCCAACCTGTTTTTACATTTATAACTTGATTATAAATAAATCTAAAGACAGGGTGGCGTGGCTCACTGGGACACCGGGAGATTTCCCGGTGGGCCGCGAGGATCTGTACTTTGTGGGCCCCCAACAATTTCCGACTGGTATCGTGACGTACAGTTCAATTCGTTTTATAAAACCTTTAGTACTTCGATATTATTTTTCCAATTCAACGTTTCCTATGCAGAACATTTGTTTTATTGTATTTTATACAACGACACCCAAATTTCAAATAATTTCTGGGGGAGCATGCCCTCGGACCCCCCTAAACATGAGGAGCCAAAACAAATTTGAGAATGAGCAGTATTCTAAATTCTTCATATGAACACTGAAAGTGGGCCCTAGAACTGTCATTTCCAGCCCCTATTTCAGAGCCACACCGCCACTGTCTAAAGATATTCTGACATGTATCATTCTATGTTCTGGTTTGATTTCAACAAAATTATGTAATTTATGGCTTTCAGATTACTCTTAAATACTTGCCTCAAAATGCAGGAAATAGTGTTTCAGAGACCCTAGAAATAAAAAAATTTCTGGCAGAGCATGCCCCCAGACCCCGCTACGAGATCGAGGTTCTCACCCTCCCCAAACCCAAGACCCTGGCTACACAACTGCCAGCAACAATCAGTGTCAACATCAACAACAGCAACAACAATAGTCAACAAAAACATCAGAAAAAACAACAACAAACATGTAATAGCAAGAAGAACAGTGACAACATCAACAAAGCCTACATGCCTTAACATTCTTTACTGTAAATATGAATATTTAGTACAAATACAACACTCTCATTGCTACAGAATATGTTTAAAGAGTTAATGTGACATTTAAAATCTTTTACCTTTTACAAATTCCACCCCTGTAGTAGATTTAAGCAATTCAACCTTAAATACACAATGGAGGTCTTTCCCACTTAAGCTCCACTTCCAATTCTGCAAAGAAAAGATTTAACAGTACAAAGATCAGGGTAGTTTCGCATTGAACCAATTTCTAACAATTATTATTAAGTAAAGGCATTGGAAAAGGTACACTAAAGATTCAGTAAAGGCATTGGTAAAGGTATTTTTCGTAAAGAAAAATTGGTAAAGGGTATTAATATTGGTAAAGCATATTCGTACAGGTGATATGTAAAGCCACCCATAAAGGAATTGGTGAAGGTATTGAACGGTCAAGGTATTCGTAAAGGTATTGATTGGTAAAGGTATTCATAAAGGTAATGATCGGTCAAGGTATCCATAAAGGTAATGATTGGTAAAGGTATTGGTGAAGGTATAGATCGGTCAAGGTATTGGTGAAGGTATTGATTGGTAAAGGTATTCATAAAGGTAATGATTGGTAAAGCTATTCGTCAAAGTATTCGTATTTAAAAGGACAAGGAACAAACCTCGTGTTGAACTTGAATCCAGATGCTGCCCACTGTTTCGACATTTCCCACCTTTAAACAAGCGTTGAGAAGACAAATAAACGGCCCTTTTCCAGATACTGCTTTCCGTAGTTGAATTTAAAGTCCGCTTGAGATTAAATGGACGAGAACTAGTTCAAAACATGTTTAAAAGTCTTTAAAGGTCACCAAATTGCTACACGTTGAACAAAACAGAATATTTATACGAATCTTCGCGGGCTTTCGCGGTTTCCGTAGCGTTCCGACGATATCCGATTCCGAACATATTCCGAATAATTTTCGGGTAGGCGCGCGGGCAATACATGTAAGCGCGCGCGGATCTGAAAAATAGGACTGGATCGAGTTTTGAGCTGATTTTGAAGCCAGCATATTCGCATTGACCAGAGATCATTATAAACTGCGATTGTGCAAGCAAATCAAACTGAGACACTAGTAAATGGGTCTAGTCTGGCCAATATATTTACTTTGCTAACCATATTATTATAAATGCACAAAAACCTGAACTTAATTTGACGCTTCACAGCCAAATAATTAGAGCCAACGGCGGCCATATTGACCTCAGAGTGACCTCATTACAAATTCAATGGCTAATCTGAGAGGAAAAGCAAAGCTGACCAACATCAAATAACTGTCCAACCAATACGTCCCTTCACTAACATTAAATAGAAAATGTCAGAATGCCCTCCAACATGTCTGCAACGCCACAGTAGTTGTTAGGTGGTCACTCTAACATGGCTGCAACGCCACAGTAGTTGTTAGGTGGTCACTCCAACATGTCTGCAACGTCACAGTAGTTGTTAGGTGGTCACTCCAACATGTCTGCAACGCCACAGTAGTTGTTAGGTGGTCACTCCAACATGTCTGCAACGTCACAGTAGTTGTTAGGTGGTCACTCCAACATGTCTGCAACGCCACAGTAGTTGTTAGGTGGTCACTCCAACATGGCTGCCGTTGGCTTCATTTTCAGTAATAGAAACTCGATTGGATCCCATCAGTGGCCGAAAAGAGGAGAGAAGCTGTTCCTGACCTTTACAATTTGTTCTAGCTGAATCGACCACAATATTTTGACAAATCGAGATCTTGCATGCTCAGCTGTTCATAGTCGGCGAAGACGAACGCCAAAACAGTGTCAAAATGGGGGTGAGACCCCCCCCCCTCCCCCCCCACCCCCAAAAAAAAAAAATCTTAACAAAGCCTACCTCGTCGGGCAAATACGCTAGATTTCGTCGGGCAAATGTCGAAAATAACCTGATTAGTGGTCAATCTTATCTGTCACGAAAAATTCAATTTCATTGAGAATTGATTCGTGCAAAAACTGTAGGAATTGACGGTACCGAAAAATATGGCGGCGGTACCTCCCTGTGTTGAATAAAATCGTCTGGCGTTAGCCAGAATAAAATACTCTGGCGTTGGGAAGAACACTCTAGTGATTTTGGTAATTTCATATTACTTTACAATCTCGTTCCCAGAGCCCACGTTCCCCACCCGGCAAACGAGAGACTCTGGGATAATCCGTTTCAAGTCACAGGATTCTTGTTATTCCGGTTGAGGTACGCACGCGTAAATATCCGAGCGGAATCTGGATAGTATGTTCTCCTTGTTTGACTTTTCCCCAAACAAGTCAATGGGGTTGCTGGCGAAGCTCGAATTACAGCATCTACACACATACGGCGAAGATATCGATCGCGCGCGGCAACGTCTTCACTGGAGTCTTGTCGTTCGACATCTTTGTTATTTTGGTTTTATTAATTTTACTTCCGGTCACTTCAGACCAACTCATGCTCACTATTCAGCCAATAACGTAACGATTTGAAACGGATTATCCCAGAGTCTCTCGTTTCCTGGGTGGGGAACGTGGGCTCTGGAAACGAGATTGATTACTTTACCGCCGTGTGTTGCGTAACTCGGGAACTACTTTGGTGGTGCACAGCTCGCAATTTGATTGGATAATTTGGCAACCTTGTTTACATAGTTCCGAATAGACAAAGCCTACAGTGCTGGATTCGGTGAGTGTGCATTGGATATTTTGTAAAAAGATAACACTATAGTTGTACATATAAAAGTTAATTTATTAACAGTGGTCGATGCCCACAGAACGTTATTCTATGGATAAACGTCCGTTTCATTCTTTTCCAAAATATTCGTGAGACTTTCACTCTAAAACTTGCATTTTTTCCACTTTTTAAAAAAACACCTAAACACTTAGCCTGTGTACAGCCTGGATATCCCTGTGGAATATACACCTGTAATTCATGTAGCCCATCTTGGCAATTCGTCATGCCAAAAAGCGCGTGGGCACCCTGTGGTGTACTCGAAAGACGCGCGGGGGACTGTGGGACACTCGGTCGTGGTGTGTTCGTGGGTGTGTTAAGCACGATCGGAAATTGCGGCTGTCGACTGGAATCTAATCCAGGTTGACCTGGATTAGCTACGCATGCGTAGAGCGAATATCTTGCGTGTAAATGTCACCAATACACGGCCGACAGGAGCGAGAACACCCCGAGCTCAAAGTCAAACATCTCCGCTCAAAATCGTCGCTCGACCATAATTCTTCTACGAGCGCAAAGTACGAAGGTTGGGCTTGCCATAGAATACGGTTTGTTGACAACTCGTGGAATTTTCGCGATGTACGAACCCATTACCTTTCTCAAATTCATCAGTTTCAAATGTCCTCAGAACTCACTTGAGCCAGCACGCACGTGGACTGCGAACTGCCCCATGAAAGTGGCCGATTTTCTATGCGATTTTCAATCGTGGAAAATAATAAAGGGATGAAACACGAATTCTTCCTTGTTTTGAACATAGTTTTAAGCGCCTATAGGTATTAAAATTGTAAGATAATTGAGCGAAGTAGTTGTGATAATGATTCATTTATCAAAATATAAATCAAAATGATGCAAAATCTCAACTTTTAGCCGTGATTTCGCAGCTAAATTACATATCGTATTTTCGGGAGATGTGTTCCGCAAGTAGCTAGGACACTACATCATCGTTGACACTTCGGATAGCTACGAAATCGTACGATAAGCTTTTCGGATAAAGCGGGAAGTCTCAGGATTATTGATTTATTGCACATTCATTAGACTCTGAGTTTCAATCGGTTTCAGTATTCTAACGGTGGCTCCCGACGATACGAGATGTCCTGGCCCAGATTGTAAAGTTTGTCCGCGCATTTTTTTCAAATTTGAACTGCATCCGCGCAAAATGGGTTAAATATATCCGCATCCGCGCAAAATGGGTTATATATCCGCATCCACACAAAATTTACAAATATATCTGGAGTAATTCGCGTATTTCGCGACAACCCGCATCGTATCCGCGCAGTTTTTACCTGCAAGCCTGCCCGTCCGCGCATTTTCCGATCCCTTGATCCGTCTTACCCGCACACTTAGCAAACTTTACATCTGGGTCCTGGCTACTTGCGGAACACATTCCATGTTGAACGTTTGGTGTTTCATCCCTTATATTTTTTCCTCTCGCTCCACCCTTTTCCCCCCGTTTTCCCCCCTTTTTCCGCCTTTTTTCCCGCTTCCGGTAACCGTTTTTCGTTTTTTTTAAATCCCCTGCCACAATCCTCCGCGCGTCTTTCGAGTGCGCCACAGGATGCCCACGCGCTTTTTGGCATGACGAATTGCCAAGATGGGCTCCCTGTGGTATATCCAGGCTGTGTACACAGGCCACTACTAAACACTCAACCTGAAAAATCTCTAGAATCTGCCTTGATCAGAAGAGTACGAGTTTCTGACAGGTAAAGGAACGGGGGGTGGCCAAACTCCGCCACCGTGAGAGCTTCTCGTCTCCTGCTTTGTTGCTCCGTTGTTAAGTTTGCCAGAAAATGCGCGCCGTTGAGGCAACGCAGTCTTGTGGCTCGTTAAACTGTTGGCTCGGTGACCAGATGCGAGACGAGTGTCGGATGTAGGCGGCAACAGTGTGGCTAGGAATAAGTAAAATATAAACAGGTTATACAAGTAATAATTTCAAATCCCAAATTCCAAATTTGAAATTTGAAATTCCAAACTTCACATTTCAAATTGCTGATTACTAATTACTAAAGTTACTATTTACAAATTGCAAGTTACAAATTGCTAATAACTAAAATTACTATTTACAAATTACTAATTATTAATCACTAATTATTAATATTACTAATTACTAATCATTAATCACTAATTACTCATTGCTAATTACTAATCACTAATCATCAATTGCTAATTATACTCATTACTAATCACTAATTACTCATTGTTCATGACTAATTACTCGTTGCTAATTACAAATTACTAATTACAAATTACTAATTACTAATTACTAATCACTAATATTACTAAATACTAGTCATTAATCACTAATTACTCATTGCTAATTACTAATCACTAACCATCAATTGCTAATTATACTCATTACTAATCACTAATTACTCATTACTCGTTGCTAATTACTAATTACTATTCACTAATCATTAATTGATAATTATTAATTGCTCATTGCTAATTACTAATCGCTCATTACTAATACCACTAATATTGCTAATTACCCATTGCTAATTAATAATTACCAATTATTAATTACCGATTACTAATATTACTAAGATTATAATTACTCATTGCTATTTACTCATTGCTAATTACCATTGCTAATTACTAATTACCAATTATTAATTACTAATATTACTAATATTATAATTACTCATTGCTAATTAATCATTGCTAATTACTCATTACTCACTGCTAATTACTCACTGCTAATTACCAATTATTAATTACTAATATTACTCATTGCTAATTACTCATTGCTAATTACGAATTATTAATTACTAATTACAAATATTACTCATATTACTCATTGCTAATTATCAATTACTAATTACTAATATTACTCATTGCTAATTACTACTTACAATTACTAATTACTAATATTACTCATTGCTAATTACCAATTACTAATATTACTCATTGCTAATTACCAATTACTAATATTACTCATTGTTAATTACCAATTACTAATATTACTAATTACCCATTGCTAATTATTAATTACAATTACAATTACTAATTACTAATATTAGTCATATTACTTATCGCTAATTAATCATCACTAATTACACATTGCTCATCATTGCTAATAATTACATATATTAATAATAACTTCTTATTAACCGAGAGCGCGGTCATTACGGAAAAATATCAGACCGAGGTCTTGACAGTACAGACCGAGCCCGTGGGACGAAGTCTGTACATAAAGACCGAGGTCTGATATTTTTCCGTAATGACCAAGCGGACGAGGTTAATAAGAAGTTTATTATATGGCATTTTGAAACAACATACATTACATTTATACCTTGTCATGATACGTACTTTAGTCAGTTTAGTGTGACCTCGAGCGTGTGACATAAACTCATCGTTTTCAATGTAGTTGCTCTTGTTGTCATCGCTTTCGGACTCCTAAACTCGCTTCCAAATTGCTCATCGTCCCACTCATACATAATTTAGTCCTCAGGTTGTTGAATTCACAAAATTCTTGCGGTTTTCTTTCGTTGTTTAGTTGCAAACAACATGGCTGACAAAATCCGTAATGGACCGGTCGATTACGGAAAATAATCGACCGGCACGTGACACCTCTCGGCCAATGAGAACAACACGATTTCAACGGAAGTAACTTGTGCCATATAATAATTACATATATTGCAGTTCAAAGAAGGTGATACATACGTGGTGTAGTATGTGGTCTAATGTTTAATGGCAGCTCATACACTTGTTCATAATCATACACCTAAAACAAATTAATCAAATAAAGTTACAAATTTCTTTAACTCGCTTGATTTAAACTATGCTGTTGTTTTTGTGTTTTCTTTAAATGGACTTGAATTTCGGCGTTCTTTCTCTTAAGCCCGGCATACACTAGAGAAAATTTCCAAAACAAGTTACCGAAAACACGGTTTCAGAAACAAAAGTTTCCAGTGTATGTTGAAAAGTTTCTGAAACTTTGTTTCAGAAATCAAGTTTACCTGATTAGAACACTGTTCTATTTTTGGAAACAAGTTTCGGAAACTTTTTTCGAAAATGTGTTTCGGACACTTGTTTCAGTGCATGCCGGACTTTAGGATCATGGTCATAATGGTCATGATTAAAAAATGAACTTTGGAACTACTGCAGAGCACTGACCTGTCTTTGGAGTTCTTCTACTCGTTCAAAAGCCCCAAGTTTAAGACCTCGTTCATGTTCAAGTTGGTACAACATCTGTTTCTTCATCTGGTAAAAATAAATCAAAGATACAAAATTGTTACGATATCGCGTTTTTAATATGAACGCAAACGAAACACTGTTAAAGTGATATTCTAACAGTTTTCTTAATTTATTTTTTGTTGGGACATTTTTTTCATAATAGACTTACTTTTTTAGAATGCTCTCCAGCCATGAAGTTTTTCTTTTGGTCTCTGGTTAGGTTTGCTGTTGTAAAACAAAAATGTATAATTGAAACTACGATTTGAACGCAGACCTCATTTTAATTTCCTCTCGCAATAATTTATTGTCTCTTTCATGCTCGGACAAAATGAATGAATGAATGAATGAATGAATGAATGAATGAATGAATGAATGAATGAATGAATGAATGAATGAATGAATGCATGAATGAATGAATAATGAATGAATGAATGAATGAATAATGAATAAATGGATGAATAGGGGTAGATAGGGATGGATAAGGCTGAATATGGATAGATAAGGGATGGATATGGGTGAATAGGGATGGATAAGAATAGATAGGGATGGATAGGAATGGATATTGATCAATATGGATAGATAGGGATAGCTAGGGATGTATATGGATAGATTGGGATGAATAGGGATAGATAAGGGATGGATATGGGTGCAAAGGGATGGATAGGGATGGATATGAACGGGTAGGGATGGATAGTGAGATAGGGATGGATATGAACGGGTAGGGATGGATAAGGGGATATACACAGATGGATAGATAGGCGTGGATAGGGATGAATAGGGTAGATAGGGGTGGATAGGAATAGATAGGGGTGGATAGGAAGGGATAGGGATGGATAAGGGAATATATAGTGATGGGTAGAGATAGATAGGTGTGGATAGGGATGAATAGGGCAGATAGGGGTGGATAGGAATAGATAGGGGAGGATAGGAATGGATAGGGATGGATAAGGGAATATATAGTGATGGGTAGAGATAAATAGGTGTGGATAGGGATGAATAGGTAGATAGGGGTGGATAGGGAAGGATAGGAATGGATAGGGATGGATAGGAGTGGATAGGGAAGGATAGGAATGGGTAGGGATGGATAGGGATAGACAGGGATGGATAGGAATAAATGGATGGATGATGACGACGACGAGATACCTGTCAGAGCTCTTAGTTGGTTTTCTCGCTCTTCTAAATCAGAAATCTAAACAATTAAAATATTCGCTTTAATACAAGCGAGAAATTGTGGTAACACCATATATTTATTGCTAAGCTTTCGACCTGTTGACTTGCCATAAAACGTGACAAAAATAAACAAATATAAACGCGACTCTCATGTGTGTTACAATATGTCACCGTGCAACCATTCAAGAAATTAAACATCTTTTACCAGTTTATCGATATTCGTAGATTTAGCGAGTTCCATTTGTTTCAAACTTCGTGCTTCTTGAATTCGCGCGTGAGTTTTTTGTAGTTTCGCCTTTCGTTCATGCGACAGTTTCTTCTTCAAAGTTTGAGCCTCTTTTTCGACTTGTGCCAGAGCCTACACATAAAAACCATTCAGGGTTCAAATATAGAACAATACACGCGCAGCTAAAGTCAGAAACGTCCCGAATCCTTTCTCCCTAATCACTACGAGAAAGTGATTGAGTTAGACCGTGTTCAAAGGGTATTGGCAATAAAAATTACGTTTGTCTCATTTGAAAGAACTCGTCAATAAGAAGACCTTTTACAATTTTTCCGTATCTGTTTTGGTTTTGGAAATATTTGGACCAAAGACAGCCTGCTGTCCGCCATCTTGGAATTATTTTCGATATGCATGTGACATCATAAGCAGGGTAAAGTGAAATTTTTATCTTGCCAACCTTATGACATTCAGACATTATGAGCTAGAAACTCGATTTTGTTGCGCTATTTCCATTTTAAATTGACCCACAACATTTAAAAAGCCTTTTTAAAGGTTTAACCTGGTTGTGACGTCATCAATTTCCTAGTTAATTAGACCCAATATTACAACAAGATGGCGGACAGCACGCTGTCTTTGGTCGAAATATTTCCAAAACCCAAAACAGATACGGAAAAATTGTAAAAGGTCTTCTTATACCATTTGACGAGTTCTTTCAAATGAGACAAACTTAATTTTTATTGCCAATACCCTTTAAGGATTAGACAGTGAGTATAGCCGTGTTGAGGAGGATTTCCAGTCCTCGCACGAAGCAGTTCGCTGCGAGCACTCGCACGGTTTCCACTGTATTTCCACCACACGCAGCTCGTTGCGATAACTCGCGGCTGATGAAGCGATAGCCGAATTTTTTTGAACAAACTTCGAGTTGTTTGGATATCCTGATGAAGCACTCTTCTGAGTGTTTGATATAGCATCTCAAACAAATCGGTATTTTAAGAGAAAATCGACGTTAAAGTTGGATTGAAAAAAGCATGACACAGTCCCGCTTATCGTCGTCGACAACAACATTGCAAAACCAAAGACAATAGTTAAATGTCGATTAACATAGTCAGTATTTTCGTAGCTTATCTAGGTATTATAAAACTCGTTTAAATACTGATTATCGTAAACGACGGTTGAACGGCGTTTCTGCAATCGACGCTAAGCGACATCAAGCCAAATTCTTAGAACGTTTCTCTATTTCTTTTATTTCTTTTTCTAATTTTCAGCTAACCTTTCTCAAAGACGCCTGTTCTTGCTTCAATAAAATTTCTTTCTGTTCGGCCATCTTTTTTATATCTAGACATTCTTTCTTAGCTCGATCAGCTTCATCTCGTAAACTTGTCACCTACACAACAGATAAGACATTATATTAAACGTTTTCACTACTGTAAACATTTAATAATAGAATAATTCTAAGAAAAACATGTTGTTGTTTTTGCGTTTGTTGTTGGTGTTGGTAGTGATGGTGTTAGTGGTGGTGGTGTTGGTGGTGGTAGTGGTGTTGTTGTTGGTGGTAGTGGTGTTGGTGGTGGTGGTGATGGTGTTGGCGGTGTTAGTGGTGTTGGTGGTGTTAGTGGTAGTGGTGTTGGTGGTGTTAGTGGTAGTGGTGTTGGTGGTGTTAGTGGTAGTGGTGTTGGTGGTGATGGTGTTGGCGGTGTTAGTGGTAGTGGTGTTGGTGGTAGTGGTGTTGGTGTTGGTGGTGGCGTTGGTGGTGTTAGTGGTGGTGGTAGTTGTGTTGGTGGTAGTGGTGTTGGTAGTGATGTTGGTGGTAGTGGTGTTGGTGTTGGTGGTAGTGGTTTTGGTGGTAGTGGTGTTGGTGTTGGTGGTGATGGCGGTGTTAGTGGTAGTGGTGGTGTTGGTGGTGTTAGTGGTGTTGGTGGTAGTGGTGGTGGTGGTGGTAGCGGTGTTGGTGTTTGTGTTGGTGGTGGTAGCTAGTTGTGTTGGTGGTAGTGGTAGTGGTGTTCGCAGTGATGTTGGTGGTAGTGGTGTTGGTGGTAGTGGTGTTGGTGGTGGTAGTGGTGTTGGTGGTGGTGATGGTGGTGGTAGTGGTGTTGGTGGTGATGGTGTTGTCGTCGTCGTGGTTGCTTCTGCTATTGCTGCTGATGTTGTTTTTGCTGTTGTTCTTGATGCTATTGTTATTGCTGATGCTGATATTGTTTGTTGAAAATGGGCGTGTTTTTTTTGGGCGGGGGACATCAGTTGTCGGAATTATATGGTATCATGGAATACTTCATGCTTACTGTTTCAAAATGGTGGGAATCCATTCGCGTATTCTTCCAGGAGTTTAGTGTTCTCACTTTATAAAACTAAAAAGATTAATTAAACCTAGATTATCACAAAGAACTCCAGGTCACATGACACCGTAAGGGGTACTATTGCAATGGGAAATGAGATAATCTTATGTGGATGAATGGATCGATTTTTCCCAGCAATTAATAGATTTAATATTATAATATATTTTTATAGGTTAAAATCAGGAATAATAATTACCAAAGCTCCTAAGTGTTTGTTTTCTTCTTGGTACGTTCTGATTCTCTCTGCTCTCGCTAAATGAACACTTGATTCGGTATCCGCGTCATCTAGACATAAAAACATCATCATCCATATTATCATCAATAATTTTATGCTTGATTATTCTTATCCGAAACACTGCCTATTCACCACCATTATTGTAATGTTGTGTGGGGGAACCTTAATAAAACCCTTGCTGATAAGTTTCCGAAATTACAAAATCGTGCCGCAAGGGTATTAACTTTTTCAAGCTGTGGTGCGGTGACATGGAATAGCCTCCCTGTTGATTTGCGGCAGACGAGTTCTCTGAATGTCTTTCGCTCTGGCTGCAACAGTTTATTTTCAAATCCCTAATAGTTGAATAAATGCACGTCACTCATGTAAAGCAGGTCCTTTGTTGTTACTGTTATTAAACTTCTTATCTTTGTAATATTATATATTCCCTAATAGTTGAATAAATGCACGGCACTCATGTAAAGCAGGTCCTTTGTTGTTACTGTTATTAAACTTCTTATCTTTGTAATATTATATATTAATGTATATGTAATAGATACAGCATGAGCAGCCGATCTGTATCTGATTTACAAGGCGAGCCGTAGTAAATCAGATACAGCTCGGCTGCGAATGCTGTATCTTTCTTAAAATACAAATGCATCTAAGTAATCAAGTTCACCAACTATTTTAGCGATATACTCTATTTTAGCCGAGAAAATCGAAGCTAAAGTTTATGTAAATCAGGACGATTCTGTATCCGATTTACAACCTCTGCTACGGTATTGATTTCTTTTGTGTTTTCCTCATGAATTATTAATGAGTTTTTTAAATACAAGTTTGACAATTAGATATTAGAGTTAGATAGTTATATTGTTTAGTTATTTCATATATTATCAGTTTTTAGTATTTTTATTAGTATTTTTATTATGTAAATCCTGATGAGTCCACCGTGATTAAATAAAGTTATCAATCACTCGAGTTTTTTTACATTCTCGGAGCTAAAAACGTTTTGTTGTTTTATTGACCTTTTAACGTTCCTGATCTCTCTCTGATCTTGCGCATGTTGTCCATAGCATGGCGTCGTACTTCACTTAGACTTTCCAGGACGTCGTCGTATAAAGATCCTCTGAAATCAAAATGGCAACGAGAAGGTAAATAGCAAAAAGGATTTATACGGCTCATGTCCACCTATGTCTGTGTCTATATGTCTATATGTCTGTGCCTATGCCTATGCCTGTGTCTGTGTCTATGTCTATATGCCTATGTCTATATGCCTATGTCTATATGTCTGTGTCTATATGTCTATGTCTATATGTCTGTGTCTATATGTCTGTGTCTATATGTCTATGTCTATATGTCTGTGTCTATATGTCTGTGTCTATATGTCTATGTCTATATGTCTATGTCTATATGTCTGTGTCTATATGTCTATGTCTATATGTCTGTGTCTATATGTCTGTGTCTATATGTCTATGTCTATATGTCTATGTCTATATGTCTGTGTCTATATGTCTGTGTCTATATGTCTATGTCTATATGTCTGTGTTTATATGCCTATGTCTATATGTCTGTGTCTATATGTCTGTGTCTATATGCCTGTGTCTATATGTCTGTGTCTATATGTCTGTGTCTATATGTCTGTGTCTATATGTCTGTGTCTATATGTCTGTGTCTATATGTCTGTGTCTATATGTCTGTGTCTATATGTCTATGTCTATATGTCTGTGTCTATATGTCTGTGTCTATATGTCTGTGTCTATATGTCTGTGTCTATATGTCTGTGTCTATGTCTGTGTCTGTGTCTGTGTCTATGTCCTGTGTCTGTGTCCTGTGTGCTGTATCTATTCTATGTCTATGTTCTGTGTCTGTGTCTATGTCTATGTCGTTTTTACGTCCCTGTCGGCGTCGATCTGTGCCTGTGTCTGAGTCTGTGTCTCTACGTGTCTGTTTCCGTGTCTGTCTGTACGCGTCTGTGTCCATGTCCACGTTGGCGTCTACATCTATGTCAATGTCCATGTGGTAAATATAACAAAAAAGACACATAATTAGATAAAAAATCCATGGGTATATATAAGTTTAGTTTACTGACCTGAACTCTTCGAATTTGTTCCGCATCGAAAAACATCGTGAGAAAAGTTCCCGCACGAGATTATCATAGTCCTTCGTTAAACGTTGCCGGATTTCAGTTTCCTTTCAACATAAAAAGAGAACTATATCAGTAAGTATGCAGCAGTACGATCTCCGTAGAAATAAGCATAGACAAGATACGGAAAAAGAGAAAATAACAACAACAATGATTTTTTGTTTTTATTGAGTCTATGGCGTCATAACTTCTCCTCAACTCATTCTTCTCAAACACGGCCAATTTAATGGCGGCACTCCAAAATACAAACTTCGCACGTAAAATACATCTTTGTTTTGGGGAATTTCGAAATGAAACTTTGCACAATTATCAAGTACCATAATATCTTTAGAATTATGCAAAAACATTGCCAACAATATTTACCACAAATCATACCTGATTGTTTAATTCATCAGTCATTTCTTTGATTCTTGCCCTCAACGCAGTAATTTCTAAAACAACACCGTACATTTATATTTTTGAAAACCGTTATTGTAAGGTGTTGTGGGCCTCAAAAAATTTGTTTATTTTAAAATTGTTAAACATAGCGTGTTATAGCCTGTTTAAAAACATCAAAGCAATTTTTATGCTTTTGTTCGAAGTTAATGCTAACTACTTAATAACCGAGAGTGAGGTCTTTACGGTAAAATATTAAACCGAGGTACTGCTGTATTGACCGAGCGAGAGCGAGGTTAATACGCTCAAGACCGAGATTTAATATTTTACCGTAAAGACCGAACGGTCGAGGTTATTAAGTAGTTTATTATATGGCATAAATCAATGTTGTATTTCTTGGTCTTCGCTTCCTTTAACTTCGTCAAAACACCGAACTAGCGTTATTTTCTTCTGTTTTTTTCTCGTCTGGATACTAGAATTTACTAGAAGATACTAGAATTTACTTTTATAATGTTCATCGTCGTCTATTTCATCTATTTTCGCCGTTTTTCGGCAATAAAAGTTTCTTATTAGGATTTTTTGTTTGTTTCCAATCGTAGGGCATTAACAATTTTCATAATGCCCGTGGGCATTACGGAGAAATCTCGCCCCGTCAGCAACCAATCACAGCGCGTGATTTTACCAGAAGTAATCCGTGCCATATAATAAAAATGTTTAAATGGTATTTTCGTTTAATTCTGCTTACCAAGTAGAAGTTCGTGACTTTTGTCAGCCAGTTGACAATTGACATCAACTCGAGAGTCTCCATCAGAGTTGTTTATATTGTTCTGCAGTTGTTTAATTTCCTGAAGGGACACGCCAAGATACAAAATTGTAAGTAATAGATAAAGCATGAGCAGCGATCTGTATCTAATTTACAAGGTGAGCTGCAAGCGAGCCGTAGTTAATCGGATCATAGTCATTCAAAACTGATATGGTCTGGAAACTCAGCTAAAGTCTTTGTTCTATCTTTTTGTTCGCCTTTATGCATTTTTGTGCACGGTGCACAGTCACTGAACACATTGTATTTTAGTATAATGAACGAATTATCCAATAGCAACGTTTCACTTCAATCAACAGATGTTGATTAAATATTCATTTCTTTTGAATTTTCTTCATAAATTGTTAATGAATTTGATAAGTTATGCACACAGTAGCAGTTCCCAACCTCTTGCAATCAACGCACGTACACCAGTGGCGCAACTACTGGGTGGGAGGGGTGGGTAAACCCCACGGGCCACGAGCAAAGGGAATTAACTAATTAATTAATAATGCCCCCGAGCATTTTGTGACGTCATTATTATTATCATGTCATGACATTATATTATTATCATGTCTTCCACTAGGCTATGCGCACAGGCCATGCGGAATGGAATGAATGCAGTTATGAATCTATTCAAATAATCTGCCCACTTTAACAGATTTTGAATCGGAGTGCGAGTGATTAGATTTTGCTCAAAAGTGCCCTCAAAGTGCAGGAAATGCCATTTCAGAGACCCTAGATTCAAAAATTTTCCGGGAGAGCATGCCCCCGAACACCCCTAGAAATGCAGTCACTAAATGGGAAAGGGCCCCCGAAGTAATCAATCCCACGGGCCCCCAGATACCTAGTTGCGCCACTGACGTACATGTGTGTACAATATGCATACAGTAAAGTGTAACACCAAGTTAGTCACAAAAGCATACACCATTTACTTCAAACCCAGACCAAAATCAAATTATACCAGCAACGCTTCCTTAACTTACTTGTTCTTTGGTATACAGAAGTTGATGTTGATGGCGCAACAAATTCTCGTAGTACATCGCATAACTAAACACAAGAAAAATAAGCAATACGTAAACTAAAGAGCACTCGCACTAGAGACTGAAACTAGAAATGAGAGTGAGAATAAGAATAAGAATGAGAGTGCGAATAACAATGAGAATAAAATTGAAAGTGAAAGTAAGAATGAGAATGAAAATGAGAAAAAGAATGAAAATGAAAATAAGAATGAAAATGAAAATGGGAATAAGAATGAAGTAAGAAATGAATGAAAAAAGAAATTACAATGGGAATGGGAATAAAAATGGGAATGGGAATAAAAATAAGAAATGAGAATGAAAATAAGAATAAGAATGAAAATAAGAATGAGAATAAAAATAAGAAATGAGAATGAAAATGAGAATAGAAATGAAAATAAGAATGGAAATGAAAATGAGAATATAAATGAAAATAAGAATATAAATGAAAATGAAAATGGGAATGAAAATGAGAATGAGAAAACGAATGAAAATAAGAAATGAGAATGAAAATGAGAATACGAATGAAAATAAGAAATGAGAATGAAAATAAGAATAGAAGGATAAAGAATAAACCTCGTGTCGGAGGTAATAAACAAGCTTAGAATTTCGATTCCGCAAGAGATCTAAATGCGTGAGAATAATTAGTTTAGATAAAAAAGTGCAAAATTAAAGAAACAAAATTGAGGGGAGGGGAATGAAAGTTATTCACCTATCGAAGCAACTCCGCTCTCTCACCATGGCCTCTGAGGCAAGTTTGACCAGACAAATATTGAAGTGGGTCTGCAAAAAAAAAAAAAGAAAAAGAAAAATCGGTTAGAAAAATCGGGAGTGTTAGAACATACACATATATTTAGGCTATGACCAGCTTAAGGCCTGGCCAAACGCTTTCAACATTTCATTCAACATCGTTCAACATTGTTGAATTCAACCGTGATTCAACATGTTGAAAGCGTTTGGCCACCCTGTTGAATGATGTTGAACGTTGTTGAATGGTGTTGAACGAAATTTGAACATGTTCAAATTTTCGTTCAACATGCGTTGAACGATGTTGCATGAAATGTTGAAAGCGTTTGGCCAGGCTTTTAAACATACTTTTGGAAAAGTGATAGTATCATCCTGGTCGATGTGATCAGCCATTAAACTCTGAACGTAATTCTCTACAACGTGAGGTTTTTCAATCGTTGTACTCTCCTTCATCACCTTCATTGAAAAACAACCCAAAAACAAAAAAAGATGATCAACATACATTGAACATTAAAACGCCACAACAAACAATCGCTTACACAAGACTCGCATTGTGAGACAGCGAACCCAGGTGAAGATCTACAATCCTGGACAAAATTGTTGGGCCACTTTGCCGATTTTGCCGATTTTCGCATAGTGTCCCAAGCACTTTTGTCCAGGATTGTCTGAAAATGACGAATTAAACAAAATCGAAGAAAAAAACAATTTGGGGGCGGCGATTCTGCGCAGTTTGCTCGAAAATGACATAAATACGCTCCCACATGCATGAACAACAAATTGTTTGTGGGGTATAGAAGGTTTGGTGAATATGCAAATTAAATAGAGCTCCCGTGCGGGTGGCACCGGTGCGGGTGGGAACTCTGCAGAGACTCTGCTCCAGTGATCCCTTCCCCATTGAGGGGGTAAGGGGGAGCAGAGATGGGGGCTCTTTTATTAAACTGTATATATTTTGCCCTTAAATTTTTTTGACTTTGCAAAAGTGAAAAAAGGCTATGTATCAATCAGGCAATACATGCTTAGGATAAAATAATTATTAGCGTTTATTATATTTTGAAAAGAGAACAATGTTTAGGGTCCGTAGAGTTGGAGGGCAGTGTATGTACCAATCTTCCCCTTTTTTCCCTCCTAATATAGAGTCGTTTTTTATAATTTGTTGAGATTACTCAAAAAGAAAATGTGGATCGAAAAAGTTTGAAACGCTTCAAACATCTGATCTACAATCATATAATTAAAATATATGTTGTATAGTCGATAAGTGGTTAGCGCATGGGAAAGAATGCGTACGGAAATGCGTCGTCCTTTGTTTTTATTGGTAACCCTCAGGCCTTAACAGGCTTTGACCTTACAGTCCATGCATATTTTAACATTTAATGTACTATTCAAAGCCTAATTTGGACAAAGTCTTCGTTAAAAATGAGGAAATTTGCCATTACAAACATGTTTTAAAACTATTAAAAGTTTGCTCAAACTGCTGTCATAATGCGGGAAATGCCATTTCAGAGACCCAAATTTCAAAACTTTTCCGGGGGATGGTCCCCCCGGACCCCCCATTACACATGCAGACCCACAACAACTTGATTTGGAAACCGGGCCCCGGCCCTGTTAAATCGCCCGGGCCCCTCTGACGTAGCCAGTCCGCCCCTGACTGAGGACACTGAGCTACATGGTCAAGTTGGAAGCAGTGTAGTATATATGTAGTACAAAGCTTACCGGTCTTTTCCATAGGTCAGTTGGTAAAGTAGCGTCATCGCGTCCTCTTTCAGTTAAGACCAAGGTATGTTCACGAGAGATCTTCTTAATAACATCACTAATCATTGAACACTCGAAGTTCTCGAGTAAACGAATCAGCTAGTAAAGAAAAGTAAGATATAGAGAGACTTAAAGGGTATGGGCAACAAAAACTAAAAATTTCCAAAGCAAACCAATGACATGACGCAAAGTATTCCAATAAAACAACTTAATTGCACTTTTAAAGTTGCTAATCTGAAGCAGTATCTGCCATCTTGGATACATTTTTATATGCATGTGACGTCACAAGCTGGGTAAAGCGAAAACTTTAGTTAGCCATACTTCCACATATATAAGTCTGAAACTCATTTTTTGTAGATGATTTTCATTCTTGATTATTAAACCACAACACTTTAAAAACATACCACAGAAATTCAGCTGCCAGAAGAATACGTTTCATCATGTTTACCCAGCTTGTGACGTCAGTTAATTAGGCAAGGTCTTACAACAAGATGGCGAACGGCAAGATTGTCTTTTGTCGAAATTAGTGATGTTGTTTGGCACAAGAGTTGTTTTATTTACTTGGATTACCATCGCAAGACAGTTTGTTAACCAGAAATTAAAAAATGTGTACTTGTAATTTTTGGTGCTCTTATGTTTAATGTTCTTATCCTTTAAAGGGTCGATTGCTGAAACGTCGTTCGACCGTTGTTTACGATAATCAGTGTTTAATCGAGTTTTAAAATACCTATATAGGTGCCTTGCGAAAATGCTGACAATGTTTGCTCTACGCCTCTATAGTGCTTTTACACATTGGTTGACAATGGTTAAATCTTGTTTAGCTAAACCACTGTCTAATCCTGACACTATCTTACTAAATCACCGTTTCTGTAATTGGCCCAAAATGTCTATGAAGTGACAAATTCGTTGGCATTTTTCTGTTTTAATGAACAGACGAGCATGGCAGGAGCATTAACTGGACTCTCAAAGTTTGTCATGGATATTTGTTTTTCGAGAAATTTGGACTTTCGTTACCAATGTCTTATGACGTATGCATTATGCCAACTATGCGTAATCTGACTCTTACTTGTTTGATCTTCAGTTCCATGTCTGCGGTACCAGGAGGAGCGGCCAGCGGCTCGTCGTCGCTTACGGTTGAGGTAACGGCATACTGGTCTGCCTGCAACGATGATATTCACAACTCATTGGCATAGGTGGGTGAGTGAGTGAGTTGGTGGGTGGATGAGTGGGTGCGCGCGATGCAGTGGCGTGGTGGAAGGGGGGCCCGGCTCCCCCCGGGGTTGCAGAAGGGGCGCCAAAACTAGCAAGGGCGCCAAAACTTAACAAAATAAACCTATTTCTTTGTATAGCTAGGTCTTCAATGGGGGGATATAAAGATCTGAAATCTGTAATGTTTTGTGTTTTCTATGAAGTTTTATAATCTTCAGAATTCTGTAAAATCTCACTCCAAAATGCAGGAACTCTAGATTTCAAAATTTTCCGGGAGTGCATGCCCCCGGACCCCCCTAGAGGTTTGCCGCTACTTCGCCGCTCGCATTGGCGTGGCATTTGAGACAACCCGTTGTTTGTTGTAATATTATATATTGCTACTTGAGTTATTTTAAAACAAAAAATATGATCATTTATCAAATACAGTAATGTACGTCTTTTTTTTTTTTTTTTGTTTTTTTTTTTTTTTTTTTTTTTTTTTTTGAGGTGGGGGAGGGGGGTGAGTGAGTGACACAAAAATCTCAGTAGTTCTGCAATAAGACAGGAAGACTCACCAGTCCTTTCTTTAAAGCGATGTGTTGATACACCGGTTGAAGGACATCAACTTTAAATGCTTTGCTAGAAAAATCAAGGGAAAACAGTAACGTTTCTTATTATATGGCTGGGCTTGTCTTCGGGTCATTACGCCAAACGGCGCACGCCGATTGGTTGCCGAGAGGTCCGGAAAAAGCCGTAATGCCCTCTCGGCACTGTGAGAGGGCATTACGTCATTTATGACCTGCAAGTTTTGGCGGGAAAATTACTGAGTTGATTTGAATGAAAATAAAAGCGAATTAGATATATTCGTTGGAAAATTTTGAACAATAATACGTCCTGAAACATCAGTGTTTCTTCTTATAAAAACGTCTTATTTAAAAGCGCGAAAAATAAAAGCCTAACAGGTGTAGACATGAAGCGAAACGAACAAGCTCAAAAGTAAGAACTAAGGTGAACAGCGACACCTGATTAAGACAAACGTAGAACTAAAAACAGATAAGAAAACAAACCAAAAGCCATATAATAAAAGGCTTATTAACCTCGTTTTCTCGGTCTGTACGTGAAAGTATTTGCCCTCGGTTTCTCTCGCACAAACCTCGCTCCTTCGTCGCTCGGTCTGTACGAAAACCTCAGGCAAATACTTTCCCGTACAGACCTCGAACTCGGTTAATAAGCCTTTAATATACGGCGGTACTAAAAAAAACACATTTCTAATAGGCGCAGGTTCTAACAGATGTTTGTTAAGGTCAAATACTCAGAAAAATATTTCTGAGCCTCAGATAGAACCATCTATGATGACAGTTAGAGGCTCTAACCATTGAGCTACTGAGGCTCAGATGGAGAGCTAAGGTTGCAAATTCATAGTCATACGTGCTCCTAAGCGGTGGCTTTTGCATGAGATGTAGTGACAGTGATATTATCAGCGTATACATGTAGTGTATGTGGTAATGAGTAATGATTGAGTAATGATTTATTTAACGTCGGAAGCACAGGATGTGGTCGCCCAATCATCCGAGCCAGAGGCTCGTGTTAAAAGTGCACGACATAAGCTAAGACCTAACGTGTTGATTTTACGTAGGGAGGAAAACCGCAGAGCCCTGCGAAAAACCCTCGAAGCACAGGAGAGACCAACGAAACTCTACTCACATGAAATTCAATGGTACATTTGCGAGCTTGGTGTAATGTAACAAACGTTTGGCAGACGTTCAAACTGCAACCTTTCGCTAATGACCGGTTACACGCTCCAACCATTGAGCTACTGAGACTCAGATAGAAAAGTAAGGTTGCAAATTCATAGTCATGTGCTCCAAAGCCTGAGGTCATAGCCTCGTATCGAAAACGTCTCAAAAGTTCTCCGTCCACACCGTCGTTTTCGAATCGTTTGCGCCGTTTTGTAAAACGCTAAAAAGTTCTACAGGGGTATGAATGAATAGTTCTAGGTGACTGAAACCAAGATAACATAATCGTGATATCATCGGTTTCCAAAAGCTTCGTTTTCGCCGTCCACACTAGTGCAGAAAAACGGCGTCTTCGAATGTCTCCACTCTGGAGAGCGTTTTCGAAACGCTCCGCTTTCGGTCACCGAAGACGTCGGATTAGTGTGGACGAAAGGCCTAACCGTATCAAAAAGTCTCCGTTTTCGTTTGAAAATGGGTTAGTGTGGACTAAAGCAAACTCGCTTACTGCAGGGTATACAAGGCATCGAAGAGCAGACACGTGTGGTACAACTTACCCAAAAGCTTTGTAAATTTTCGTGGTATTCAAAGCGCTTATGCCCAGCTTGCGGCATCCCCAATCTCGTTTGAGTACTTCTAGGCGCGACCAGGAGACTAGGAACAATAGAAGAAGCTTGATCGCCGAGAGAGGGTCCGTATTAAATGACAGCTGTCCTCGAGGTATGTCGGGTTGTGGAGTCGTATCCATGGAGACACCGTCACCTTGGCTACTCATCACGCTACCAGAAGGCGAGCCTCGTTTTCGATCTTTGACCCGAAGTGTAGACGAGGACGACGTCACGCTAGATGTATCGTCGGGCTGGCCCAGGATGTCTTCGGGTAAGCCATGTTGGAGGACGTCTTCGAGGAGAAGAGACACGCCGAGAATTTCACCATTGACCACGTGTCTGTGGAAGAAATAAGAAGGGTTAATTGGGAGTAAAGGTTAGAAGCGGATTAATCCGGCGGATTTGGCACGTTTTGTTGACGCCAAAACCACAAAGAAAAAGCAAGCGAGCAACACAGACAGCTATTAGAGTTTAAAGCAGCAAATGAAAGAGAAAATTGTATTTGAAAGAGAAAATTGTATCTGAAAGAGAACCTCAAACTGAAGACGGTATGAATTTACTCTTTTTGTCTAACTTTGTATAAAACTTTCGAAAGGCTTCTACATTTATAATTGTCTAATAAAACAATTATTGAATTCGGTTTTCGCATGATAGCTTGTGTTATCAAGCCTCGGTTTGTATTATCTGCCTCAGACTTCGGCTAAACCTCATTCCCAGGGCCTTTTTGAAATTAGGAGGGCGGGAAAAGACCCTGGCATTGGCTGGTGGACTCTGCTTTTTCATTAGTTGATTGATTTTCTTAAACATTTTTCATGACACATATTTATGCATAGTTTTGTGCTAGTTATGATCAAATAGCGTCAACGGGACCAATGTAACCGTCTATTACAATGAAATTCTCCCACTAGACCCCCATTACTCTGAATGATTTTGCATACTAAATTAAATTTCTAATTTATTACACCCAGTATTTCTGGGTGCTGTGACCAGCCGATGCCACGGCCTTTTCCCGCCCTCCCAATTCTCGTACCCAGACCCACGCGCTGATGCGTGAAGTGGCTCTGGGAATCTCTGTAAATATGAGCGTTCTGATTGGCTTTAGGAAACAATGAAAATAATTCAAACAAATTCAACAAAATAAGAATTTCACAATCTACACTCTGTTTGCCATAAACGTAGTAACGTACGTTTGATATAATTTGACAAATCTAATAACAGCAATACACCACATTTAAATTCGAAAATATAATACCATAAACTAATATTTATCATGTAGCGATCCTCAAAACAACAGCCTTAAATCCCAACCCCAGTTTCGCCAGTTGGTCTTCGATGAGTACGTTTAAAACTGAGTTGACCAAAACAACAACTTTCTTCCCAGAGTGGGCTGATGCCGGATGTTCCTCGTTTTCAGTTGTAGACTAGTGAAACACCAGGGGAAGAAGTTGATAAATATTGAATCTGCCAAATCCGCTTGGCGGCAATACAGCTGTGATGTCTTCGACTCCGCGAACGTCGAACGATGGCTGTTATGGCATCTTTCTGTTCTCTCTTTAACACTAAACTAGATTGTCCCGTTTTTTCTAACGCATAGCTTCGTTTACCTCGCGATTCATGACGGATACACGAGATTTATACACGAGATTTGTTGTTACCATGAGTCTGGGCACGAGAGTTTGGAATGCGCCTGACGTCACTGCTTCGGGAATAGAGATCCAGGGTTTCCCAGGGGGAGCGCGAGGGTCTGGGTACGAGAATGCGCCCTCCCAATTTCAAAAAAGGCCCTGGGAATGAGGTTGCCTTCGGCTTCGACAGATAACAGGTAACCCTCGGCGTTGATAACACAAGCTATCATGCGATAATCTCATCGAATAATTGTATAATATTAGCGGAGAGAAATTACTAAACACAACATCAGAAAAAAACAAAATAATAATTGTGAAAACGATGCGAAGGAGAATAAAAATAAAGAAAGATAAAAATAAAGAGGGAGGGTGTAAAAGAAAATGGAGATGAAAGAATTGAAAAAGAGAGAAAGAGGGGAAAAGGAGAAAGTGTAAAAGAAAAATAAGAATAAAAGTAACAGTGGGGTATAGAGATAGAGGAGATGAAGGAGGGGAATAAAGGAGTATGTTTTAAAGAAAACTAGATCCCAAGGATAGTGCAAAGTTTCGCCAGTCGTAAACAAAACCACGCGTGCGCAGTGCTATTCTAATATATTCCGGGGGGAAACTTCTTTCATTCTTGGTATGGGAAGCACGGGTGGCGTGTGCTGTTAGGGCGCTGCCTCTCACCAAAATTTAAGCCCGTTTTGACGGGGTTAGTACTTGGATGGGTGACCGTCTGGGAATAACCCCGTTCTCGAGCTTGGAACACTCATGTGAGTAGAGTTTAGTTGGTCTCTCCTGTGCTTCGAGGGTTTTTCGCCGGGTTCTCCGGTTTTCCTCCCTCCATAAAATCAACACCTGGGTCTGTGATTCGTGGTCTGACATGTGTGTCATAAATGTGTCGTAGGGCGGCTGCTTCGAGCGCCTTTAATATGCCTTCGACTCTGCCACTTGAAATTTAGTAATGTAAATTGCTCTTGAAAAGCCCCTTGTGCATGGGAAGAAGTAATTAAAATCTGTATTCTGTATCTGTATTCTGTAATATTAAGATATCCACGTATTTCAAGAAATATCCATAGATAAGGCACAAACCTGTCTGTTATCGCTCTTTAGGGCTTACGAGCTTTTTAAGCGACATAAATATTTGTCGTCTATGAAAGACTGATACTAGTGTTTCACATTTTCACTGGTTTTCGCCTTTCAGCTACGACAAGTAGGTATGTCGTTAAACCTGGTAAGTTTACCCCCCGGAAAGTTTACACTATCTATGTATCTATCGTGTGAATTTTCGCCACTCATCACAATACTGCAAAGTTTCTGTGAAACTTTGCACTAAAAAGGAGATAAAAAGAGATAAACAGGGGATGGGAACAGTGAAGAGGGACTAAGAAAATGGATAAATGAAAAGGATAAAACTAAACTAAACTAAACTAATCTTATTTACACTGGATAGCCCGACGACGACGACGACGACGACGACAACAACAACAACAACAACAACGACGACAACAACAACAACAACAACGACGACGACGACAACGACAACGACAACGACAACGACGACAACGACAACGACGACAACGACGACTACGACGACAACGACGACAACGACAACAACAACAACAACAACAACAACAACAACAACAACAACAACAACAACCTGTCGACGTCCTTTAGGCCAGCCAAACAGAGCTGCATGCTTGTTCCAATGTCGTACCAAGGCCAGTACTGAAAAGGAAATGGACCGTTCCTGCAAAAACAAAATAAACAGTAAAATATCAGTACGATAAAATACTTTCCCATACAGACCTCACGTTCGGTCAATAAGTAGTAAAAACTATATATCGCAGTCATTTTACCTCGACAGGAATGTCCTCCATGGAACTAAGTCTGAAGTAGTGTCTTTCAATGACTGGAACGGTTCGGGAACTGGTAAACACCAACTATACACACTGCATCTAAAAAAAGAGAATTTGCGAACATATCAACAAAAGACAATCTTGTAAAAAGGTTAAATCCAAAATGAATGGATTGAATGGAGGGATAAATATATGGATGGGTGAATGGATGAACGAAAGAACGAACGAACGAACGAACGAACGAACGAACGAACGAACGAACGAACGGATGGATGGATGGATAAATGGATGAATGAACGAACGAACGGATGGACAGATGAATGAATGGATGGATGAATGAAATAAATGGGATGAAATGATAGATGAATGGATAAACTTTACATAAAAAAACGGAGTCCTTTGAAAAATATAGAGATATCTATTACAGAAATCGAATACAATTTCCGTTTTTCCTTCAAGGTACAGGATCACGAGTAAACGTTTGGCAAAACGAGAAAAAATTATTACCTTGGAACAATGCTTAAATTCTGTAAAGCAAATTCCATATTGTCTGTTATGCTCTAGAACAAAGAAAAAAAACAAAATTTTAAAACCACGAATACCATCTGACTGTGTCGACCGTGTTTCGATAGCTTTGTAGTCACAGCAGTGTCTGTCTGTCTGTCCGTCCGTCCGTCCGTGTCTGTCAAACCAGTCAAACAATTAGACAAGAGATCGTTCTTTAGGAGCAAATAAAATTCACAAATGCATAAATTCTCAAATCCACGATCCCCGACCTTCCACCCATTTGGAAAAAGTTCCACAGAATTATTCCACCGTATCATTACTTAGTTTGAGCTCCCCGCGATAAAATGTTTAGCCTGATTAGCTGGAAATTAATAGTTGGAATTGTGTACAAACAAACGGTTCACTTTCAACTTCGGTTTCGTTTTACTTCTGATTCTATTTTCAGCCTAAACTAAAATTACTCGTGTAATCGGAACTTCAGCCAGCTGCCCCAAACTTTTAGCACAAGGCGAAAACTCTATCTAATCTGTCCCCGAATCATTTTTAAACTAATCGTTTGCTGCGTTCATTTAATAACAAAATAAAAAATAATTCACTTAGATAAAGCCGCAGACACTAAGGGGAAGTTTATCGTTTGAAAACCGAGACTTTTTTAATATATCGTAAACTTCCGTAACAAGCTCCCCTGAAAATAAGGCATCCCAAAAATAATCCCCCCGATGTTAAACAAAAAAAATCCTTCCAATAATAAGCCCCCCCTCCCCGGGAAAAAAATTAAAAAAAGAAAGCCCATGGGCTTATATTAAAATATTCTTTCTGAAACAGGATTTGTCATTCAACTCTAAGTAAACTGGAACGCTAACTCCATAAGTCAGGCCCTATGAATGGATGAAGCCAAAAATCTTTGAATGTTAGTTTTTCTGAGTTTTGAGCTGAAATACTTAACCTCCAAGTTCTCCGCTTTCCCTCCCATTGCAAAACCAGCTTTAGCTTAATAGATCTTAAAGAGAAAATGAAATGAAAATTAAGTTTCCTCTATCTTCAAGATCTCCAAAAAAATAATAAAGAATTACTTTAACAGTTTTTCCATCTTTCACTTCCTTCTCAAGTCATTTAGATTTGTTTGATATGAAAATGAGATGAACTGTGACGTAAAGTTATATGTACAGATAAATGTGAGTTATAAAGAACATCGTGTATATCTTCGACATTATCGGAGAAAATTCGGGCTTGTGATGTTTAGTGTGTTGAGGTCCATGTAGTTGCAAAGTTTTAAATAATATTGTTTAATAATCCCAAAGATACACATGATTTTGCAATAACTCACAATAATCTGCATTTAACTTTACGTCATAGCTTATCTCATTTACATATCAAACCATTCTAAATGAAGTAAAATATGGAAGAATCATTCTTTATCACTTTCGGGAGATCGTGAAGATGAAACAAGCTTAATTTTCATTTCGTGTCCTCTTTAAGAGCGATTACACGTTGCTAACTCGTCTGATTAGAGTCCTACTGTGGGTTTAAAACTATACGGGCTTTTTAAAAGAGGTAGGGTTACCCTAGCACCCGGATTACCCTAGCACCCGCGTCAAAGTTAGCTCGGGTTTACAAGCACAATTTCACAGGTAGGGTCAACCTGCTGCCCGGGTCAACTTTATTAGACGTGGTTATCAAGCACTAATAACAAGAAGCCTGTAAATAGTAAACAGTTGTCCTGGGTAGGCGAGTTCTCCCTAACAAACGCGTTTACAAGGACAAAACATAACCCAGCTACTATATAGAGCGTTTTCACTCACGTGATCGGTGGCCCCATTGGGGTGGTGAAACAATACGAAATATTTGAATAAGAAAGAGCTAATTCCCATACCGTACACCAATATGGCCGCCATTTCATTGTTTTGGTACACCAATATGGCCCGCCGTGACGTCAGATGAAAACGCTCTATAGGGTAAACCTAGTGACGCGATAGGGTTACCCCATTAAACTCTAAGTAAACTGGAACGCTAACTCCATAAGTCAGGCCCTATGAATGGATGAAGCCAAAAATCTTTGAATGTTAGTTTTTCTGAGTTTTGACTTGAAATACTTAACCTCCAAGTTTTCCGCTTTCCCTCCCATTGCAAAACCAGCTTTAGCTTAATAGATCTTAAAGAGAAAATGAAATGAAAATTAAGTTTCCTCTATCTTCAAGATCTCCAAAAAAATAATAAAGAATTACTTTAACAGTTTTTCCATCTTCGACTTCCTTCTCAAGTTATTTAGATTTGTTTGATATGAAAATGAGATGAACTATGACGTAAAGTTATATGTACAGATAAAAATGAGTTACAAAGAACATCGTGTATATCTTCGACATTAGCGGAAAAAATTCGGGCTTGTGATGTTTAGTGTGTTGAGGTCCATGTAGTTGCAAAGTTTCAAATAATATTGTTTAATAATTCCAAAGATATACATGATTTTGCAATAACTCACAATAATCTGCATTTAACTTTACGTCATAGCTTATCTCATTTACATATCAAACAATTCTAAATGAAGTAAAATATGGAAGAATCATTCTTTATCACTTTCGGGAGATCGTGAAGATGAAACAAGCTTAATTTTCATTTCGTGTCCTCTTTAAGGGCGATTACACGTTGCTAACTCGTCTGGTTAGAGTCATACTGTGGGTTTAAAACTATACGGGCTTTTTAAAAGAGGTAGGGTTACCCTAGCACCCGGATTACCCTAGCACCCGCGTCAAAGTTAGCTCGGGTTTACCACTGATCTCAAATAATATACTCATTATACTGGATAGAGCATCTATTGTTTCGCGCGTGGCAAAAATTGAAGTCGGAAGTGAGGCTAAAAATCTCGCGGCGGCCATATCCGGTGGGACCCACAATATTGCTGAATCATAGTTTTCGCCTCTGGTTTTCGCTTTAAATGATTGGATTTTTAACGAAAACCAGCTAAATTTTTGTGACATGTACCTGTCGCTATGGGAGAACTTAAAAGTGGCTGTATGAAACCCAAGTGGGTCCCACCTGAAATGGTCGCCGCTAATTTATTCCGACTTCACAGCGAGCACCGGATGCTCTATCCAGTATAATGAGTATATTATTTGAGATCAGTGGGGTTTACAAGCACAATTTCACAGGTAGGGTCACCCTGCTGCCCGGGTCAACTTTATTAGACGTGGTTATCAAGCACTAATAACAAGAAGCCTGTAAATAGTAAAAAGTTGTCCTGGGTAGGCGAGTTATCCCAACCAAACGCGTTTACAAGGACAAAACATAACCCAGCTACTATATAGAGCGTTTTCACTCACGTGATCGGTGGCCCCATTGGGGTGGTGAAACAATACGAAATATTTGAATAAGAAAGAGCTAATTCCCATACCGTACACCAATATGGCCGCCATTTCATTGTTTTGGTATACCAATATGGCCGCCGTGACGTCAGATGAAAACGCTCTATAGGGTAATCCTAGTGACGTGATAGGGTTACCCCATTAAACTCTAAGTAAACTGGAACGCTAACTCCATAAGTCAGGCCCTATGAATGGATGAAGCCAAAAATCTTTGAATGTTAGTTTTTCTGAGTTTTGAGCTGAAATACTTAACCTCCAAGTTTTCCGCTTTCCCTCCCATTGCAAAACCAGCTTTAGCTTAATAGATCTTAAAGAGAAAATGAAATGAAAATTAAGTTTCCTCTATCTTCAAGATCTCCAAAAAAATAATAAAGAATTACTTTAACAGTTTTTCCATCTTCGACTTCCTTCTCAAGTTATTTAGATTTGTTTGATATGAAAATGAGATGAACTATGACGTAAAGTTATATGTACAGATAAAAATGAGTTACAAAGAACATCGTGTATATCTTCGACATTAGCGGAAAAAATTCGGGCTTGTGATGTTTAGTGTGTTGAGGTCCATGTAGTTGCAAAGTTTCAAATAATATTGTTTAATAATCCCAAAGATACACATGATTTTGCAATAACTCACAATAATCTGCATTTAACTTTACGTCATAGCTTATCTCATTTACATATCAAACCATTCTAAATGAAGTAAAATATGGAAGAATCATTCTTTATCACTTTCGGGAGATCGTGAAGATGAAACAAGCTTAATTTTCATTTCGTGTCCTCTTTAAGAGCGATTACACGTTGCTAACTCGTCTGGTTAGAGTCATACTGTGGGTTTAAAACTATACGGGCTTTTTAAAAGAGGTAGGGTTACCCTAGCACCCGGATTACACTAGCACCCGCGTCAAAGTTAGCTCGGGTTTACCACTGATGTCAAATAATATACTCATTATACTGGATAGAGCATCTATTGTTTCGCGCGTGGCAAAAATTGAAGTCGGAAGTGAGGCTAAAAATCTCGCGGCGGCCATATCCGGTGGGACCCACAATATTGCTGAATCATAGTTTTCGCCTCTGGTTTTCGCTTTAAATGATTGGATTTTTAACGAAAACCAGCTAAATTTTTGTGACATGTACCTGTCGCTATGGGAGAACTTAAAAGTGGCTGTATGAAACCCAAGTGGGTCCCACCTGAAATGGTCGCCGCTAATTTATTCCGACTTCACAGCGAGCACCGGATGCTCTATCCAGTAAAATGAGTATATTATTTGAGATCAGTGGGGTTTACAAGCACAATTTCACAGGTAGGGTCACCCTGCTGCCCGGGTCAACTTTATTAGACGTGGTTATCAAGCACTAATAACAAGAAGCCTGTAAATAGTAAAAAGTTGTCCTGGGTAGGCGAGTTATCCCAACCAAACGCGTTTACAAGGACAAAACATAACCCAGTTACTATATAGGGTAATCCTAGTGACGTGATAGGGTTACCCCATTGAACTCTAAGTAAACTGGAACGCTAACTCCATAAGTCAGGCCCTATGAATGGATGAAGCCAAAAATCTTTAAATGTTATAAGAAGACTGGAACGATAACTCAGGGGGGGGGGGGGTTGAAGCCAGTGCCAGTCCCTTTGCAGGTAGCTGCCGTGCTTCAAGTTACTTAATTTTCATCATATCCTGCCATATATTTTGTTTGGGATGATAACAAATTACTCCAAAACAACGGATTGAAATACATTGTTTTATACGTATGTTTTTAGAAATAGCATTGGCTTCAATTTGATGTATAGTATAAGTTTCCTCGTTATTTTAAACTTTTCCAAATGTAGTAAATGTTCGACCATATTTCGCTGGGAAATAACACTAAGAAACTTGTTGTAGTTTTTCTGAGTTTTGAGCTGAAATACTTAACGCTGAACGTTGGGCTGTATACGAAACTGAAGCTATTGAAAAATGCTATTTGCTATAGAAACTTCAAGACTTTAGCTAAAAGGGAAATAATTAAAAAAATATAAAAACAACTGCCATTTTGTTTGCAGTAGGTTACAAAATGGCAGTTGTTTTTATATTTTTTAATTATTTCCCTTTTAGCTAAAGTCTTGAAGTTTCTATAGCAAATAGCATGTTTCAATAGCTTCAGTTTCATATATAGCCCAACGTTCAGCGTTAAGTATTTCGGCTCAAAACTCAGAAAAACTACAACACGTTTCTTAGTGTTATTTCCCAGCGAAATATGGTCGAACATTTACTACATTTTAAAAAGTTTAAAATAACGAGGAAACTTATACTATACATCAAATTGAAGCCAATGCTATTTCTAAAAACATACGTATAAAACAATGTATTTCAATCCGTTGTTTTGGAGTAATTTGTTATCGTCCCAAACAAAATATATGGCAGGATGAAAAGCACGGGACTGACGGAGTGATGGGAGCTACCTGCAAAGGGCCTGGCACTGGCTTCAAAATCCCCCCCTGAGTTATCGTTCCAGTCTTCTTATAGTTCAATGGGTTACCCTAGGCGTCCAGCCAACCTCGATAAAAGTGTCTCAAAAACACCGTTGATGGCATTTTTTGTTACAAGCAGGCAACCATGCCAGATCGTATCGGATAGTATATACTTTGTACGTGAGGGGGGTTGCCAGCCGTAATTTTGAATTTATATACTAAAATTTATGGTTTTTTAAAATCACATTGGAATGGATGGGATTTCTGTGGAGTCATGCAAACTACGTTGGTGTTCTATTTTGAATGGCTCACTTCAGAATGCATCCAATCAGCGTGCGTGAAGTTATGATTAACCTAATTCGCATAACTCACAATCATAAAATACACCTAAATATAACACTTCGAAGAAAAGCTACGACAACATAAGCGTGCAAAGAATCAGAAATTTATTAGATCTGGCAGCTACAGGAAAGTCTCATATTCGTAAATTACTTCGTTTTATTTCGATAATTTGCCGATACCGCCATGTATCTACTGTTATAAAGCTGAGCTTTTGTACTACAGTGTAGTGTTACTTATATTGTTCCTTATACATTTAACTCACCGGTTCTGGCGGTTCAACAGTGCTATCTTGTGATACACGAAAGGCAACCGGTCTAGTCATCTTGATCAATGTCTAATTGATAATAATAAATGTCTACATTTCTATGGTGGTTGCCTGCTTGCAACAAAAAGTTGGCTGCTTGTTATGGCTGTTCTTCGAAGTGTTGTATTTAGGTGAATTTGCGCCATGTTTCTTGTTTGTTTGTTTATGATTGCGAGTTATGCGAATTAGAATAATCAGAACTTCACGCACGCTGATTGGATGCATTCTGAATTTAGCAATTCAAATAAAACACAAACGTATATTAGACAGCTCTTTACAGATATCCCATCCATCACATTGTACTTTCAAAAAGCTCTATATTTTAGTATATACATCAATAATTACAGATGGCAACCCCCCTCACCTTCAAAGTATGCACCATCCGATACGATTTGGCATGGTTGCCTGCTTGTAACAAAAAATGCCATCAAAAGTAATATTTTGAAGCCTTGGCCGGCCGTCTATTAAATCACCTCTTGCCGCCGAGTAAAGAATTTCGTGACACGAACTAGCCCACGCTTATGTATTTAGCTATATAGTGTCTCCAATTAATAGCCGCTTAGGATCAACTAAAAGATAAGACACGGACATAAAGTTAATGATAGTGATGATGACGAAGATCTAAGCAAGCTGTGTGCAGCTTTTGGCTAGCGTAATCTTGTTTTTCTATATATTCCGAGCATCCGCTCGACTTTCAAGCAAACAGCAAGACGGTATTGACTGTAAGACTGGTAGAGTTCAAGACTTTTTTCCATCTCGAATACTCGACACGATGCTTAATCCCAACGGATCAAATACTTCAACATCCTCCTTGAATTCATGGACCTTGGTCAACCTGGTTGCTTTGTGTGTCGTGAACGGTTTCTTCGCATTCACCGGAATATTCCTTAACTCCTTAGTCATACTAAGTTTCATGAAATCAAATCAACTTCGAAAGAAAGTCTGCTACATTCTCATTCTAGTCCTGGCCTGCGCTGACCTAATCGCAGTGACAGTCATACACCCCTTGCTAACTTCATCGGTCATTAACAAGCTCTTGAAGAAAGACTACGGCATTTTCCCATATATCAACGGTAACGTTGTCCATATTTTCTGTGGTATCTCCTTGTTCGTGTTATTCGCGATGAATATCGAACGATATTTAGCCATAGTTCATCCATTCTTTCATCAACTCTATGTAACAAGAGCTAAGCTCCTAATCCTCGTTGTGATATTCTCGCTGTTCCTTCTAGCAGAATGGCTGCTCGGCTACGTCAAAGTCATCCCCGAAGGACCGCTAGTTCTGGTCATAACGGGGGTACTTTTTCTCCTAATTCTCTGTATAAACTACAAAATTTTTGGCATTGTAAAGCAAAAACGAGTGAAGGACGCCGCACAGGAAAGGAATAGTCGTTGGAGAGACCAAGGGTGCATCCGTCGAAACAATTTAGCAAATTTCAAGACAGTGTCAACGTGTAACTTGGTCTGTGTCACTTTCTTCCTGTGTGTTTCTCCCATCGTGGTAAACATAGCATTGTACGATTTTCAAAAGGATTCGATGCGCGAGGAAGCTTTTCATCACTTCAGATTATGGGCCCAAACAATTCTGACCATGAATTCGACCTTTAATTGTATTATATTCTTCTGGAAAAATAAGAGTCTGCGACACGAGGGAAAGAAGTTGCTGAAATGTTGTGCACCGCATTCCGACCATTGAACACATGGTTCGGTTAAAGATTAGTTTGTAAAACTCGAAATCTGAGCGAGTCCTCTCGTTACTGAACTCGTGACTCGACTCGCAACTCAACATCCGAGTGACTCGACTCGCAACTCAACATCCGAGTGACTTGACTCGCAACTCAACATCCGAGTGACTTGACTGGCAACTCGACATCGGAGTGACTCGACTGGCAACTCAACATCCGAGTGACTTGACTGGCAACTCGACATCCGAGTGACTCGACTGGACAACTCGACATTCCGAGTGACTCGACTGGCAACTCAACATCCGAGTGACTTGACTGGCAACTCAACATCCGAGTGATTCGACTTGTGATTCAACATCCAAGTGACTCGACTGGCAACTCGACATCCAAGTGACTCGACTGGCAACTCAACATCCGAGTGACTTGACTGGCAACTCAACATCCGAGTGATTCGACTTGTGATTCAACATCCAAGTGACTCGACTCGCAACTCAACATCCGAGTGACTCGACTCGCAACTCAACATCCGAGTGACTTGACTCGCAACTCAACATCCGAGTGACTTGACTGGCAACTCAACAGCCGAGTGACTTGACTGGCAACTCAACATCCGAGTGACTCGACTGGCAACTCAACATCCGAGTGACTCACTCTCAACTCAACATCCGAGTGACTCGACTCAACATCCGAGTGACTCGACTCAGCATCGGAGTAACTCGACTCAGCATCCGAGTAACTCGACTCAGCATCCGAGTAACTCGACTCAGCATCGGAGTAACTCGACTCAGCATCCGAGTAACTCGACTCAGCATCCGAGTAACTCGACTCAGCATCCGAGTAACTCGACTCGGCATCCGAGTAACTCGACTCAGCATCCGAGTAACTCGACTCGGCATCCGAGTAACTCGACTCAGCATCCGAGTAACTCGACTCAGCATCCGAGTAACTCGACTCAGCATCGGAGTAACTCGACTCAGCATCCGAGTGACTCGACTCAGCATCCGAGTAACTCGACTCAGCATCCGAGTAACTCGACTCAGCATCCGAGTAACTCGACTCAGCATCGGAGTAACTCGACTCAGCATCCGAGTAACTCGACTCAGCATCGGAGTAACTCGACTCAGCATCGGAGTAACTCGACTCAGCATCCGAGTAACTCGACTCAGCATCCGAGTAACTCGACTCAGCATCCGAGTGACTCGACTCAGCATCCGAGTAACTCGACTCAGCATCCGAGTAACTCGACTCAGCATCCGAGTAACTCGACTCGGCATCCGAGTAACTCGACTCAGCATCCGAGTAACCCGACTCGCAATTCGACATCCAAATGACCCGATTCGACTCGTAACTCAACATCTGAGCAACTCGACTCGCAACTCGACATCCGAGTGACTCGACTTGTGATTCAACATCCGAGTGATTCGACTTGTGATTTAACATCCAAGTGACTCGACTCGCAACTCGACAACCAAATGACTCGATTCGACTCGTGACTGAACATCCGACCAACTCGACTCGTAACTCAATCCGAACCAAACTGCATTGACGAGCGCATAGAATTTTCAATAATCTACGAGAACCTAACACTGCTAACGACAAACGTCATCAAACTCACAAAAACAACGTAATTATGACAACGTTGAGCCGTCATTCACGTAGTGAAGATTGACAGCTGACAGAAAATTTAGAATTAAAGTATAGTTGCCTGAATACGATTCAAATATATATAAATATTGTAAATAGGTTTCTATTAAAACAACGTAATTATGACAACGTTCAGCCGTCGTTCACGTAGTAAAGATTAACAGTTGACAGAAAATTTATAATTAAAGTATAGTTGCCCGATTACGATTCAAGCATATATAAATATTGTAAATAGGTTTCTATAAGGTTTCTAGTTATATTGTAATTCTTATACGAATAGGTTTTCTTAATAAAAAAGTAGAGTGCTGTGTAGGCAGTGTTTTGGATAGAGCAAAGTGAAAAGGTTGGTAATTAAACTGCCAAGATTTTAGTAACGAAATACGGACTTTTCGAGCGAAGTCCTTCATCAGAATAAAAATGAAGGATTCCGCTCGAAGCGTTAGTATTTCGTGGCTAAAAATCTTGGCAATTCACCGCCTTTTCACTTTGTTCTAGCTTTTTAAAAACTCCGTTTGTACATATTTAACTATCTTTCTAGCTCTCAAACATTAAGGCCTGACCAAACGCTTTCAAGATCAATCAACATTGTTGAACGATGTTGAATAATGTTGAAAGCACGAGTGGCCAAATGAATTCAATATCGTTCAACATTCATGAATGACAATTAATTGAACGCGGGCTACCACAAAAGCTGGAATCGACAATATCCCGCCCGCATGGCGCATGTCTCTGTTCAACAAAGTTGAATGAAATGTGACCAAATGCGTTCAACACCTTTGAACATTTTGAGAACAATAGAAATGTTGAACGCGTGTTGAACGAAAATTTGAACATGTTCAAATTTCGTTCAACATCATTCAACACCATTCAACAACGTTCAACATCATTCAACAGGGGTGGCCAAACGCTTTCAACATGTTGAATTCAACAATGTTGAACGATGTTGAATGAAATGTTGAAAGCGTTTGGCCAGGCCTTAATACTGTGCATAAAAGCGTCGCCAAAACGACGAAAAAGTACTCAGTGTTTGTATAATAAACTTTGTGACAATATTGTGATGGCAAATGTCATTGTATGGACTGAAATAAATTTAAAGGTTTGCATAACACAAGGATAATCAGCGCAATGAAGCATTCTTTCTAATCAATTTCTCAAAGCTCACAGTCAGATTTGTATGAAATTCTCATCCAATTTTCAACCAAATTCAAGCAAAATTTAATGGGTTGGCCCTTGGTCTCTGGGCAAATATTCCACAAAGTTACATCAAAATCGGTTTAATACTGTTTGAAATATCCGAGTGACAGATTGGTAAACAGAGATAAAAACACAGCCCCTGGCGGAAGTAACTATATAATCGATTTTTTTAATAGCGCTATTGTAGAAAGAAAATACAGGTGTTTACTTGGGAGTGGGTGGCTTAATTATAGGGAGGCGAGAGCTAAGTTAACCATAAAATGTTCATATATTTTCGACACACATGCTTCAAATTTACGATTTGAGATTATATTTATAAACGGATTTAGACACACGTGCGTTACTGAGGAAAGCTAATTTTAATGACGGACTTATATTCTTAACATGGCGTTATTAGCAGGAATCCCTCCGGCTTCTTATTGGCCAATAAACTTAGCACTTCCGCATGACGTTATCTGGCGCGGTATGGCGTATTTATATATGTACCGGTAGCACAAATATATCGCTCTTTGAGTACGGATTGATTCTAGATTGTAGTTCTGTTGGAAATACTGTGACCCAGCTTTGCAAACAATTCCAAATTTAGCAAAGATGTTAGAGCACACGAACGCGCCATGTCAATAACGTTGAAAGAGCAGTCTCGGATTTGAAATTGGTATTAAAAATTTAAAATATCAAAAACAAAGATTCGCACTATTATACGACAACGTGATTGCAATTTTTAGTTTATTTTATACCCGCCCTTAAGCTTTGCATGTTTGGCCAAGAGTGGCTTGGAGAATTTGTATGCGACTGGACATAATTATGATACTTAACGCTTTAATCGCGGTATCCGGTCAAAACGTCCTCGTGTCCTGGGGTCAAAACGTCCTCGTGTCCTAGGAAATGAAGGAAACTTCACGGAATGAATATACTGAGCAAATACTGAAGTGAACTTTCAAATTAAGTTTAAAATAGTGTTGTATGATGGGAACACGTGTTTTAAAATAAATTCTGACGGATTGTGCTAGAATCAATAGAATGCCACGTGCATACAATTATTATTTACCATACGTTATTTATCATTCATTAAAATATAAATACAAAACTTTCGTAAAACTTACTTCTGTCAAGTCTTGTTTTTGATCTCACTAAATACTGAAGTATACCAGTATTACTATTGTCGTTATGGATACTTTTGTAGATTTCTTGTTTTCCCTTGTCCTTGTTCCTAATAGTACAAATACTCTCGATTTCAAATTTTTGGGACAGCTTACTAAACTTAGCAAATTTTGGTATGGGAACGAGTAGTAATCGCTTGCGAATGCTGAGGCGCTGAGCTCAGGAAATTATTCAGCAGCACGAAACGTTTCTAGCCAATTATTATTGGTTATTACGTTCTGAACCTTATTTAAATCTGGCAGAGCCTATGGTTTTTAACCGAGGACGTTTTGACTTTGATCTGAGGACGTTATGGCCTGGGAATATTTTGACCCGAGGACGTTTTGACTTTGACAGTGGACGTTTTGACTTGAGGACGTTCTGACTGGTAAGCTTAATCGCAGCATCGCGTTTCGACCTGTTACAGCGCCCTGATTCATTCTATCGCCAAACGTGCACAGCAATCTCTTCAAAGAATTAATCTTTAATTTTCATTCACAATAATGCGATACTTCGATGAGATATACTTCGGTGTGCGAATAGCATTAACATCATTTTATTAAAATTTGTTATTCATTGGCTAAACTTCAGTCAAATACATTTCTATTATTTTTGTATCCCAATAATTATATATGCATGTAGACGACAAATCACCTTGACAACAGAAGTGCTAAATTTATCGGCCAATCAGAAGCCGGAGGGATTCCTGCTAATAACGCCATGTTATTTTTAAATTCTAAAAATTCAAATCCACTGGTCCTTTCGACAGACGTTCTGATAGTATACGTGATATGAAGAGAGGATTAAAGACAATAATAATCTAGAAATTCTCATTACCAGAAATTGATGACAAAATGGCCGCCGCTTAAGGGATAATTTACATATAGCCTTTATGAAATGGCATCTAATTTTGAACAGTAAATATATAGAGGGGAACTATTAAAATTAAAATTCTGCTAATTGAGTATCTCGCCTACTATTTGCCGACCTCGCTATTTAAGCAACAGCGATTTTCAACCTCGTACCCAGGGCATTTTGCCTCCACGTCGGGAGGTCGGCGAAAATGGCCCTGGCATCGGCTGGTCACGTGACACCCAGAATTTTGGGGTGTTATGGCAAGAAAATTTATGCGGCTTTTGTGTTTTGCTCTTTGTATAATACGTATGCATGAATAATAAATAGAAATATTCAACGCTTTGTCGAGTCACTCATGTGAAGCCTTCACCAGAAAAGCAACTGGGCTAGCATTATTCATCATGATACTCCCACGATTATCCAGAAGACATGTAAATGTCATGAACAAACATACATCTAATGTTGTTCTTGACTATAACCAAAGCTATCGTTTCCATTCTTTGAGTAAACTTTGCAGAGTGGATCCATTGCAATTCAAATTTCCTGAATAAATTATACTCTATCTGAATTAATCGGGTTCTTAAACCGGCCAATCAGATTATAGAATCGACCAGCCGATGCCAGGGCCATTTTCGCCGACATCCCGACGTGGAGGCAAAATGACCTGGGGACGAGGTTGAGCGATTTTCAAATTATTCACTTCCTTATTTCTTTAAATCAGGTCTACCTACGATCTGCCAAATGACTATATCTCTCGAGCTACCGTTTGTCAATGTTTGAGCCTCCATCAATCATGGTGTGTTTAAAATGCATATTTTCTTGTTGTCATTACAAGTCGGGTAGTTGTTGAATTGGATGTATACAACTTCAGCCAATTTGGTCAATATGTAATTTATTACATACAAGATAAAGGTTCTTCTATCAACTCTCAAATATTTAACCAAAGACGATTTTGAAGGTATCAAACAAAATCCTACCGCAATCATGCAGTGGTGCATGACTTGCTTATTTGTTTACCATTTTCAACGCAATTTGGCAGATCGCAGATATAAATAGGTATAAAAACTAATATAAAACTATAATATAAAAACAACTGTCATTTTGTTTGCCGAACGTTACAAAATGGCAGTTGTTTTTAAATTTTTTAATTATTTCCCTTTTAGCTAAAGTCTTGACGTTTCTATACCAAATAGCATTTTTCAATAGCTTCAGTTTCATATACAGCCCAACGTTCAGCGTTAAGTATTTCAGCTCAAAACTCAGAAAAACTAACATTTAAAGATTTTTGGCTTCATCCATTCATAGGGCCTGACTTATGGAGTTAGCGTTCCAGTTTACTTAGAGTTCAATGGGCCGGCCTCATCTAAACAAAAACCGAAATGCAAAATTGAGGCCTGTCCGGGTTCAGGCCGACCTCATGTAAACACCCCCTTACTGCAATCTACTTACTGCATGGTTAGACCAGAACTTTCTATTGGCAAATGATTCAAAGACTCAAACAATTATTCTTGGTAAATCTAGTTTACCTGATCAACTTGTGATGGCTCAAACTAGCTTGAAATTATTAATGAAATTAAACTTTTGGGCATTACTATTGGTGGGTCCCTTTCTTTTAAGACACATGTCAAAGAGATTTGCAAGAAGGTGAATGCCAAAGTTTCCATCCTCAGTCAGACGTATCCGCAAGCTTGTCCCTGCTGATCTCATGATAAAAATCTATAAAGCTTTCATCTTATCCCAATTTGAATATTGTTCTCCATTATTACTCGGTATTAATAATTTAATGACTTATATTGCGCGTTCTACATGACGAGATGATCGAATGCGCATTACAGTGTACAATAAAATGATGTATTTAGTTATTTACAGCAATTACAATACATAAAATAATATTAGTAATAACAAGAATATAAAACTAAGTGAAGTTATCATAAGCTAGTCTAAAAAAATGAGACTTAAGAAGCCTCTTAAAACAGTCAACATTCTTTGCGTTTCGAATGTCTGCAGGGAGAGCGTTCCACAGCTTTGGAGCAGATGTTATGAAGGCACGGCCCCCAAGTGTAGCATAGGTCTTACATAAAGGAGGCCTAAGCAATAGCTCCTTATTCGATCTAAGAATATATTTCCCAGTAACAGACGATTTAATCGAAATTAAATCCTTAATATACAAAGGGGCTAACCCATGAATAGCCTTAAAAGTAATTAGCAAAATTTTGAATTTAATGCGAAACCTAACAGGTAGCCAGTGTAATTTTGAAAGAAGTGGGGTAATATGACAACATTTATGCTCCATAAAAATCAACCTAGCGGCAGCATTCTGCACTCTTTGCAGCTTATCTAGTTGATACGCAGGTACACCATGCAATAAACTATTACAATAGTCTACCCTGCTAGTAATAAACGAATGAATCAAAGTCTCTGCCGCATTCTGCAACAGATACTTTCTAATACGTCTTATATTGTGAAGGTGATAGAACGCCGCACCGCACATTTTAGTAATATGGGTTGCCATGGAGAATTTATCATCAAACCAGGCACCTAGATTCCTTATCGACTCAGCAGGTGTGATTTTACAGTCACCAACTGTAATGTGATCAGTCTTAACCTTACTTAGTTGTTGCCGAGTCCCGATTATAATAAATTCAGTTTTGTCATCATTTAATATAAGCATATCAGAGCACATCCAGGTTTTGATATCCTCTATACAGCATTCCAATGCGCCGACTGCTGCCTCCTGACTGGCCAAACTTTTAGGGCTAAATGATAAGTAAAGCTGTGAGTCGTCTGCGTAGCAGTGTACATCAGGAAGATGACGATTGATAATATCAAATAGTCTTATATTTGATCAACAACATCAATACCAGCTTTGGTATATAGGATACAAACGTGACACTAACTACAACTACATGACATACATATTACATATATATAAAGTTAATTTCTATTATCTACGTTAAGTTATCAAAAATTGTTAAAACATCGAAACAGTATTTCCCTGCCAAAGCCATAACTGTTCTGTCTTGCATAGACATAAGGTACATAAAAATATCTTGGGAATTAAACAATTTGAATGAACTATTTACTTTATATAGGTTATCAATAAAATTTACTCTGAGATCGGCGAACTTTGTGTTTGTACATGACGTTAAAAAGTGTTCTTCATTCCCGATCTCGTTAAGATCGCAATGTTTACATAGTCTATTACTGTATGAAACATTGCTGTATCGACCAGTTTCAACAGGTAATCTATGAGCTGAAATCCTTAATTTTGTGACAGCTTGACGGTGTTTGAAATTGTGAATTTCAGAAAGGTATTTTTCAGGTATTTTTCAATAGTTGACTCGCATAGATGTTAAACATGCAGTAATGGACCAAGACATGATCCTTGCGGAACACCAGAATCAAGGTAAAACCTATTTGAAACGGACCATTAACATACACACGCTGTGATCTTCCAGATAGGTAAGACTCGAACCAAGACAGCACTGTTCCATTAACCCCAAATTTAGACTGTAGACGCGAAAGCAGAATGTCATGGTTAACAGTGTCAAACGCTGCGCTTAGGTCTAGCAAAACAAGAAGTGTCACATGCTGTTTGTTCATATTCATAAGAATGTCATTATGAACCTTCAGCAGGGCCGTTTCTGTGCTATGTTGTTCCCTATAAGACGACTGAAATTTTGGGTACAGGCCATTGACAGACATGTGAGACTGCATCTGATAAGCAGCGGCACTTTCAGTTAACTTAGAAATGAATGTTAAGTTACTAATAGGACGAAGGTTCGCAAAATTCAAATCAAGTCCACATTTTTTAAATGTAGGATGGACTAGAGCCTCCTTCAATTGTTTAGTGAAATATCCCGACTGAAGAGACAAATTGAGCATGGACGTGATGACAGGTAGAAGCTCGTCCATACACTTCACAGTTATCGAAGTTGGCATTGGCAAGACCTTATCACAAAAACTGGAGTCAACCAATGCTATGCTTTAAGGGCAATATCGAATTTACCCAAGAATACATCTTATGCTGAACTGTTAAATATTGCATCCATCAACACACTTGAACATCGTCGCTTTGTTCAGTCCCTAGTTATAGTTTATAAGTGTATTCACAATATCGCACCTAAGTATATTAAGGAAATGTTTTTATTGCGCCCAGGTAACTATAATCTTAGGGGTCACCTAAAGCTCAAGCTACCCACTATTAAGTCATTATATGGTCAACACTCTTTTACCTATATTGCATGTAAATTATGATATAGCTCATCAGACCATATTAGAACAATAGATTATCTTTCTGTATTTAGAAGCAACCTAATGGATATACCCATTAGAACCACACTAGATTGCAATTGCAGGGTTCAAAATAAATATTTTGGATTTAGATATTTTTGTAGGCTGTCTTGCATGTGTACATGTATGGTACCGGCTATTTTGATATACAGGCTATTTGCCTGCTATGCGAGTCCATGAGAGGCCCACCCAGGAATTGTTTTAGTTAATAAGCTTGTATTAAAAAAAGAATCTCATTTACTGTAGACGTCGTGCTGGGCTCTGAGACGCTACATTGGAAATTGCACTATGTTTTAAGACGTTACGCTACGTTATAACACGTTATTAAAGCTATGTTATATAACATCACGCTGTGTTGTAAGACGTTAATAAGCTATGTTTAAAGACGTTACATTACGCTACGTTATAAGACATCACACTTTGTTGTGAGACGTTTTCTACGTTCTATAACATTACGCCACGTTGTAAGATGTTACGCTACGTTATAAAACGTATACACTAGCCGGCTAGCGGCGTGAAAATGCCGGCTATAGCCGGCAGCCGGCCACTATTTTGAACCCTGAATTGTCATATATGTAAATAACATATAAGAACCTACACTGTAATTTGTTATATTTATTTATTTAATATTCTTAAATTTCCGTATTTTTATTTTATATTTACTGTAACTTACTGTAAATTTGATTATCATTGCATGTACTATTATCATCTACAATAGCAACCCCAATTTTCATTAGTATATTAATCTTATATACATTGTCTTACATAAGTCCTACATACATTTGTATATATTGTAATATTTAGAACGTTCATATTTAAAAGAGTTTCGTGCTCAATTTATGTTACGTGGATAAATAAATTACTACTACTGCACATACAGACTAGTTCCTAGTCCTCTTTTCTCTCGAACGTATTTTGGTGACGTCACAGAATAGGGATCGAGCAAGAGGACTAGCGGAAAATGTTCATCTTTATCTATCATGAATCCTGCTGGAGCTCGGATTCTTTAATCTTTATTAACGAGGGCACTTAAACAAACTTCTTCTTGACTAGCAGACAGCAAACGAGTAGGTTTCTTTGTTTTACATTACGTTAAAAGGTTGTTACATACGAGGCTTTATAACTGTAGTGTTCGGCGTAAGAAGTGATTGTGTTGAAACACATTTATACAAGTCGAAATATGCTATTTTAACGTTTCGGCAGTAGACCAACCTTGCTATATGATGTTATAAAGAATTGTGCAGACCGACGTGAGTGTTATCTGCTTTGGTTTTCCGCCAAACGGCCGTTTGGTGCCTGTATAATTTGGGGCCAGTTTTGGGGCCAGATTTGGGGCCAGGCAAAACATTTTATTCCAGGCCTCTCACAATTCGGTCTGCCGCTCGACGTTAAAAAGAGAGGCCTGGGAACCAGGCTGCTGCACATAGTTCTTTCGCCGATTCGGAGACCCTGGGTTCGATTCCCGGTTGGGACACTCAGATTTTTCATTTCTCCCTTCTTCGGACTACACCACACACTATACTAATAAAACTTAATAAACTGTAAAGATATCAATTACTAAGTTCATCGTTAGAGCATCCACGACAACACCTCAGCAATTTCTTTCCTTCGTAACGTAAAGTCTTATTTCGCCAAAAGAAAATCACACAGTTAAACGTCGAATTCATGGTTGCAAAAGTGAACGCCCAGTGGGCAAAGCTATTTAGCCGTGTACCGTCGTTGCTAAAACATTTAAACCCAATGAATCCATTGTAGACTGTCACTGGAAAAAAACACAATGCAAAACAGCCAACCACTAAGGTATACGTAGAGACCATTTTGAAGTCATGAGCGGTGAGTTTCTTGCTTTGATGGAAAGATTGATCTGAAGGGCTCAAGCCTCTAGCCATTGATTTGTCATTTCGTTGAATTCTCCTTACAACGACAAACATTCCGTACGTGACGTAGACGAGTACGGAAAAAACTATCCCAATGATGGCTATGTCCAGAATGGCTCTTCGGTTACGGACGCCGCCAACAAACAAGAAGGTCGTTGAAACGACAAACAACCAAAATATTGCAAGAACAATTAGGAGTCTTTGTTTGGTCACTGATCTTTGGTAGAAGTACGGATGAACCACGGCGAGGTATCGTTCAATGTTCATCGTTAGTAAAGTGAACAAGGAGAAGCCGCATGAGAGACGAAGATAGATTTTTCGAACTTGATAGAGAATCTGGTAGTTCTTTTTCGCGAACCAAGCCATAGAGGAGAGCATGAGTAGCGGATGTAATGCAATCACAACAATCAAGTCGGAACAGGACAGAATTAGAATAAGAAAGTAGCAAGACTTTTTTCCGAGTCGAGGCGATTTACAGAAGCTGAGAATAACCAGAAAGTTAAGGGATATTCCAGCAATTGCGAAGAAACCGTTGACGATCAACAGAGCCACTAAGTTGAACCAAGCGCCTTGATCCATTCTGTACACTAGCGTTCAGTGCCTTTATCACATGTTTTCCTTGCGGCCTTATGTCCCTCCTAGGATAAAGAGGGTAGATATATACATGCATATACGTTGTCTTTGCGGACTTCTGTTCATCCAGGGATGAAGATGGTACATATATACGTTGTCCTTGGGCAACAAGTCAAAAGAAGAGTGAAAAACAGATTTCTGAAACTTCTCACACGACACCACACAAAGGCAACGTTAGACAAAATACTTAAAAAAGATTACGATTTTTCTGGCTAAAACTTTCACGTTTGTCGGTGAGATGACTGAGATCAGTATTTTCACCCAATGTATTATACGAATAAGGGGTTTCAAATTTTAAAGCTCTTTCTCATTGTTGTTTTTCAATGCACGGAAAGTTCTAGTTCAGATAAAGAATATATAGGACACTTAAACAAGAGTCGCAATATCACCAGTTTTAAATAATTAACAAAAGGTTATGTAAAGCTTCCTTCTTTTTAGTGTGTGTAATATTTAAACACGCGAGTGCTTATTTTCCACTGTTGAAGTATAGCGGAGATCCAGTTTAGATAAAGTAGTATAGGGCACTGCACCCGCGTATAAAACGGTCGGGATGCCACTAGAAAAAAATTAGCGCGGTCACGATTATTCATAAAAATAAGATAACCGACCAATAAAATATTAATATTTACGAGCTTTCAATTGCGATACTAGAATTTTTGACAGGTTTTATCTTTAAATAATTAAAAATATGTTTCATTGGGCATAATATTTGACGATTCTTACAAAAACAAAGTTGTCCTAAAATTGCTCAAATATCTCACAATAACGGTTCTATATTATATAAAAACATAAAATAGATACTAGAAACCTGCACAGAAGTACGGATGGTCAAAATTAAAGCGAGATTGAAAGCGATTGCAAATGTGACATCTTGATTTCTGTTAGCCCGAGTAAACAGCCGCCTCTGAGCAACGGAGCCAAGAAATGACATACTGGTGACGTAACTGTTGAATGAAATTTGAAACTTTCGTTGCTACGTTACGACAGTTTGAAATCTCGACAGGAAGTGGCGCTCGATGTCTGGCAAAATCGTTCAATTTCGATAGGAAAATGTCGCTGTTTATTGCAACTCAAACTCGCTTTAGAAAAACTAACTCTCTATCTTTCTTTGTTGGCAAAAACTAAGCTTTGACTTTGTTATTTCAGACACGAATGACGTCGGAGTTGACCTTGGTCGAGCCGAGTTTTTAATTAATTATCGCATGATTACAAAGTAACCAATCAGCGCTTGTACCCAAATCTCGGTACAGTTACGTCATCAGTATGGAATTTCTTGGCTCGTTGCAATCTCGTTCCCAGAGCCCACGTTCCCCACCCGGGAAACGAGAGACTCTGGGATAATCCGTTTCACATCGATATTTCATTGGCTGATGAACATGATTACTCCTCTTCCGGATCAGAAGAATCCTGTGATGGCGTGAACGGATTATCCCAGAGTCTCTCGTTTCCCGGGTGGGGAACGTGGGCTCTGGGAACGAGATTGGGCTCGTTGCTCAGACGTGTCTTCCGCGAGGAGGCGAGCGAGAAGAGGAGGTTGTTTTCTCAGGCTAGATTTCTGTTGGCCCGCCAGAAATCATTGTGTTTTTTTCGTTTGTTTTTTTTGCTGTATACGCTGTCGTAAGTTAAAGTGCCCCTAACCTCGAAAATTTTTATTGTCTTATTTGGAAGAACTTTTAAAATGATAAAGTAACTTCTTTGGAAGATTTTCGCTTTGTTTTTGAGATATTTCATTTTGTTTGATATGCAAATGTATGGAATTTACGTCACACATGCATAATGACTTATCGAAGAAGTTGGTGTATCTCTTTCATTCTCGAACGAAATATTTTAAAATCGAGAAGTTTGGTGTTGTCGGAGAAACACGCACACATGTTATTCATACTTTAGTGTTTTTATTTGATGAACGCAAAGATATATAACATTCTCTGATAAGTCATTATGCATGGCTGACGTAGATTCCGGGACATTTGCCTATCAAACAAAATGAAATATCTCAAAAACAAAGCGAAAAAGCGAAAATCTTCTAAAGAAGTTACTTTATCATTTTAAAAGTTCTTCCAAATAAGACAATAAAAATTGTCGCGAATAGGAGCACTTTAAACTCTGAGCTCCAGACGGGACTCGAACTTACAACCTTGCGAATGCCAGCCGGACGCTCTAACCATTAAGCCACTAGAACTCACTGCCGCTGAACTTCGCAAAACCAAACGAAAAAACTTTACCAACTTCAAGCTGAAAACGCTACTAACATAGAAAATCAATTTTAGGCCAATTTGTGTAAAAACTTAGTCGTAAAGGTTCAGAAATCGTCCATAGTTATATATATATATATATATATATATATATATATATATATATATATGTGACTCGTATTTCATAATCAAATTATTGTTCAGCTTTAATTTTGAAAACGTTTGTTGGACACTTGGACATTCGTCAAGCTCAGGGCATTTCACTCGATTACATAGCATGTTCTAGGGATTTTAGGTGAAGGAAAATTCGAGTGTAGAATATATACATTTTAAGACCAGACCGGGACCAGTTGGGATCAATTCCTGCCGGAAGGCCTGTGTAGTTGCATTTTTCGCAACTGGTCCCGGTCTGGTCTTAAAATGTATATATTCTACACTCGAATTTTCCTTCACCTAAAATCCCTAGAACAATCAGAAAAGAATACTTTGTTTGAGAAGCTAGATCAAACACTCGAAAGAGTGTTTCATCCTCTATCCAGTCACCTCGAAATTGGTTAAAAACTCGCCCTACGGCCTCGTTTTTCAACCACTTCTCGGTGACTGGATATCGGATGAAACACTCTTCATCGTGTTTGATCTATTACATCATCATCTTGGCCATCCGATCATCATGGTTACCTCATCATCTTCAACATGGTCATCATGATTCACCATCATGATGGCGTACGGTACATTTAAGGTGGTGATGAGTGCAAGACATCTTAAACATCATGACCATCAATGACTATGGTTGTAGTCATAACGATCAAGCCATCATATGGTTATCTGAATCTCGTTGTCATCATAGTCATTATCATTATACAGTAAACACCATCGTTATGGTTGTAGCGGTCATCACCATCACTACTTTATCTACAGTACATCATTTACAAATATCATGACCTTCAATCATTAATCATGGTTGTAGTCATATTGGTCATCTTCATCACATGTCATCCTCATGGCCTTATTTTCGCGCGCCATATTTTCGCGCGCCGCATTTTCGCGCGCCGCATTTTCGCGCGCCGCATTTTCGCGCGCTGCATTTTCGCGCGCCGCATTTTCGCGCGCTGCATTTTCGCGCGCCGCATTTTCGCGCGAAAATACGGCGCGCAAAAATGTGGGTCCACTCTCCCTACTAACAGTGAAAAGAAACAGAACTATAGACAAAAACACTCGTGAATTGCCACGTACCTTACACGCGAGTTCGTTGCCCGTTTGTAAGAAGGTATCGGGCACGCAATGGCTCACAGATATATCAAACTCCAAGTACATGACGTCACGACGATGACGTAAGAAATCCGCAACCTGAACAGGAAATGATAATATTAATCAGACACAGTACTAAAGAGCGTTGCCCTGCGCACAAACCAACATACATAGCAACCTTACGATATATCTAAGTACGTATACATGTAGTGCATGTGGTACGTTTGCGAGCTTGGTGTAATGGAACAGACGTTTGATGGACGTTCGTCAAGCTCAATTACTCAGAAACGATTTCTGAGCCCCAGACAGGGTTCGAACCTGCAACCTTCTAATGATGACCGGTTAGACGCTCTAATCTTAACTACTTATTGACCGAGCGTGAGGTCTGTAGTCTGTACTAGTGAAATATCGGACCGATGTTTTTTTAGTTACGGACCGAGACGAGCGCAGCGGGTTGAGGTCTGTGCAAATAACAGTAGTTTATTATGTGGTTTAACAGTAGTTTATTAAGTAGTTTATTATGTGGCCATAAATGTTGTGAACGTTCTGTGAAAACTCGACCCATCTTTCTTGCGAATTAAACGAAAATGGCAGACATTTTCCCATTTTTAAAGTACTTTCCGTTGAGCTAGAATCCTGAACTTTCAACCTTAAATAGTATTTTTCAATTGCTTTTGTTTAACATATTGCTCAAGATCGTACGTTAAGTAGTTGAATAAAAAATCATCTGAAATTCTAATACTTGTGAGAAGTAAATGTAATATATAGAATATAATATATATAATGCAACCCTCACTACCCTTGTGGAAGTTTGAGCACTCTGGGCCCATGCGCACTTCACGCTATCTTAATAAAGTCTAATAATAAAATAATAAATAATGCGCAAACGTTTGGCAGCGGTGTTGTTACGATATACCCTTTGAAACACAAGACTCTAGAACCATACCTCCTGAGGATTTGTGGCATTTTCAAGATGGTTTATCTGTTTCTGAATCTCTCGAAACTCGGCACCTGCAAAAGAAATTGATTTATTACAGAAAAAGACTGAAGTCAAGAAGAGTTCTAGTGACTCAATGGTTAGAGCGTCTGGATAGTATTCGGAAGGTTGTAGCTTCGAGTCCCGTTTGGAGGTTAGAAAAACTTTTCTCTATTTCGACTTAAAGGGCATGACTCGAAAATTAAGTTTGTCGTATTGAAAAGAACATTTAAAATGATAAAATAACATCTTTTGCAGTTTTTGGTTTCCTTGCTTCGTTTTCGAGATATTCCAGCTTGTTTGATATGCAAATGACACAACTTTTTACGTCACATGTGCATAATGAGTTATCAGAAAAGGTTACATATCTCTGCTATTATGAAAACATGGGCTTAACTCAAAGGAAGCATGTGCGTGTTTCTACCCACAACACCAAACATGTAGAATTCCAAGTGATTTCGTTTCACAATAGCAAAGATATGTAACCTTCTCTCGGTAACTCATAATACTCATTATGCACATGCGACGTAAAAAGTTATGTCATAATTTGCATATCAAACAAACTGGAATATCTCAAAAACGAAGCAAGGAAACCAAAAACTGCAAAAGATGTTATTTTATCATTTTAAATGTTCTTTTCAATAAGACAAACTTAATTTTCGGGTCATATGCCCTTTAAATTAAAATGAATGTCCCCTTCTTCCCTTCTCCCCAACGTCAATGTTGAACGAGGAACTGGATTTCGAGTTTCTGTTGCAGCAAATTAAAATATAGTTCTATATGCCATCGTACTCGCGAAATAATGTTGTCAGTCCTTACCAATTCCTTCTGTTCCACCCCAATCTGCAGTGACTCCAGAGAATTCTAGTTTGTGAGAGCCAAGTCTAGCATGAGAGCTGCCCAGCCTGGCATGGGCGCATAAGTACTGACAGATATCGTGAAGTGACGAAACAATTTCCTTAAAATGAAAGAAGGAAGGAACATAAGGAAGGAAGGAACATAAGGAAGGAAGGAAGGAAGGAACATAAGGAAGGAACATAAGGAAGGAAGGAAGGAAGGAACATAAGGAAGGAAGGAACATAAGGAAGGAACATAAGGAAGGAAGGAAGGAACATAAGGAAGGGAGGAAGGAACATAAGGAAGGGAGGAAGGAACATAAGGAAGGAACATAAGGAAGGAACATAAGGAAGGAACATAAGGAAGGAAGGAAGGAACATAAGGAAGGAAGGAAGGAACATAAGGAAGGAAGGAAGGAACATAAGGAAGGAAGGAAGGAACATAAGGAAGGAAGGAAGGGAGGGAAGGAAGGGAAGGAAGGGAGGGAAGGGAGGGAAGGGAGGGAAGGGAGGGAAGGGAGGGAGGGAGGGAGGGAGGGAGGGAGGGAAGGAAGGAAGGAAGGGGAAGGAGGGAAGGAAAGGAAGGGGAAGGAGGGAAGGAAAGGAAAGGAAGGGAAGGAACGAAAGGGAAGGAAAGGAAGAAAGGGAAGGAAAGGAAAGGAGGGGAAGGAAGGAAGGGAAAGAAGGAAGGGAAGGAAGGGAAAGAAAGGAAGGAAGGGAAGAAAAGGAAGGAAGGGAAGGAAAGGAAGGAAGGAAGGAAGGAAAGGAAGGAAGGAAGGGAAGGAAGGGAAGGGAAGGAAGGGAAGGAAGGGAAGGGAAGGGAAGGAAAGGAAAGGAAAGGAAGGAAGGAAAGGAAGGAGAGGAAGGAAGGAAGGAAGGAAAGGAAAGGAAAGGAAAGGAAAGGAAAGGGAGGGAAGGGAAGGAAGGAAGGAAAGGAAGGGAAGGAAGGGAAGGAAAGGAAGGAAGGGAAGGAAGGGAAGGAAGGGAAGGAAAGGAAGGAAGGGAAGGGGAGGAAGGGAAGGAAGGGAAGGAAGGGAAGGAAGGGAAGGAAGGGAAGGGAAGGAAAGGAAAGGAAAGGAAAGGAAGGGAAGGAAAGGAAGGAGAGGAAGGAAGGAAAGGAAAGGAAAGGAAAGGAAAGGAAAGGGAGGGAAGGAAGGAAGGAAGGAAGGGAAGGAACCAACTACCAAACAAACAAACAATTGGACGGACAAACAAACGAACATTGGGATATTCACATACGCCATAGAAATAAATAAAAGTAGATTACCAAAACGACTTTCAATGAATTATTGCGCTTTTTTCTCGGTAATCGTGTAAACATGGTTAATACCTGTAGAAAAAATACATAAAAAATTGACTATTCGTCAATAGCCTATAATGACTGCAAATATTTCTTCTTCCAAAAGTTCAAAACCTTTGAAGATTCGCTAGTGACTTCAGTTTATGAATTAAAAGATTGAGTTGTCGCAAATCTTAAAGGGCATATACTTCGCAGCACTTCGCTGTCTTTACAAAACAAACTACGTAAGTTTATTGTGGGATCTAAAATAAATCCAACCTCGGTGTAGTGTGGAGCAAACCAAAGGTTAATCAGTTGACGACCGTCGCTCGAAAGCAATCTTCGAGGCCGAGAAGTAAAACACCTAAAAACAAAATAAGATTATTTTCAAAGAAGACTTATATAGAAAAGTTACGGTATATTTAGTTTATGTTGTTTTTCTGCTATTGTTGTTGTTCTTGTTGCTAATGTTGTTGCTGCTGCTGGCGATGTTATTGCTGGTGCTGTTGTTGTGGCTGCTTTTGCTGGTGTTGTTGTTGTTGTTGTCGTCATCCTTGTCGTTATAGTAGTAGTAGTTGTTACCTCCGCCAGGAGGTTATGTTTTTACCCCGTTCTGTTTGTTTTGCATGTTTGTTTTGCATGTTTGTTTTGCTTGTTTGTTTTGCTTGTTTGTTTTGCATGTTTGTTTGTTTTGCATGTTTGTTTGTTTGTTTGTTTCTTTGTCTGTTGGTTTGTTTGTTTGCATGTTTGCATGTTTGTTTGTTTGTTTGTTTGTTTGTTTGTTTGTTTGTTTGTTTGTTTGTTTGTTTGTCGCCAGGATATCTAAAAAAGTATTGCACCGATTTTCATGAAAGTTTGCCGAAGTGTTGGCCATAGACCAACGACCAATACATTAAATTTGGTTGAATTTAGTCAAAATTTAGATGAGAAATTAATAAAAATCTGACCGCAAGATTCGCCGTGTAGAAGAAATGCTTGATTGCGCTCATCATCCTTATTTTATGCAAATATTTTTGCATAATTTTGGTACGAGTGCAATCAAGCATTTTATTCATACATACATGTGTTGGTCTCGTGAGCTAGCCTGGTTAGCGGGATGGCTCGTTTTCCTTTTAAACATCTCTAATAACCCGCTGGCGGAGGTATATGCAGTCTCTGACTGCCCTCTAATTATTATTGTGGCGGTAGTGGTGCGACCTCGTACCCAGGTTCTTTTCTCGGCGCTCTCCACTAGGTGCGAGGTTGGTGGTGGTGGTGGCAGTTGTCGTTACAATACGCCGCATATACAATATACGGTAATGTGGTAGTCAGTATATACAGTGTACAGAAACAGAACTAATGAGCTTCGCATGTGTTTAGTTCAATACTTACGGCGTCAGATCCTCGGAAAATTTTTCTTGTTCATCAGGTTTTGGTTCAAACTCTTCACCGATCATAAAATGAGCATTTCTAAGCATGAAATAAAGCCAAAACAACATAATATAGATTTCGCTTCACTAGCTCACAAGAAGCGAGAACTTCAACCAGTATTTACCACTGACCTATATATAACTGGACTGCAGGGTCATATAGAGATCATATATAATACTAGAGGGGGCATTGGCGGGAAAATTTGGTAACCACAATGGCAGCCGCCATTACCTATGATATTTCAGTCAATTGGTTGGCAAATGTACTAGCCCCAGTCCTTGGCCAACCAACGCGCCTAATGTTTGCCTCCAAAAAAATCCAAGATGGCGGCGTTCAATTGGTTACCCGCGGTTGCAGTGCCGGATTTAGGACAGGGCGGACTGGGCGGTCACCCAGGGGCCCCCCACAAAATAATGTTTAAGGGGGGCCCTCCACAAAAAAGTCTTGAAAGTTGAAAAAATGGGTGTTGAAATGAAAAAAATCTTGAGAGCCCAAAATATGAGTCAAAAACAAGACAAAAGATATATGGATGATATATAGATATATATAGATGATATATAGAGGGTTGTGTCCCATACACCGCTATATATACTGAATATTACTTACGTATCTTTAATCATTTCTTATAATTGTTTAACTTACTCCCGTATCAAATTTACACTGCGCCTTCAACCGTCGTTGCCTTCGCAAGTTAACAAAAAATACAGCAAGATGCGCTTTTTGGCCTAAGGCCATATACTAGACTGAAAGCCAGCCGCCGATCTCATCTAGCCATATACCTCATTCCTTGCAAATTTTATTCATCTACATTATATAACCCCAGTGTCAGTCCAATTACCTACATCTTATTAAAAAAATATGACTATGTAACTTAGCATACATTCAGAAATAGAATTGATATATTATGCTGGTCAGTGACCGCGCAGGGGCCTCCACAGTCCTAAATCCGGCGCTGCGCGGTTGACTGAAATTAAGATAGGATGCCCCCTCTAGTATTATTAATTATCTCTGTGTGCAGGGCCCGGACCCCAAATGTGACTGAACAAAGATGGCGGAAATAAGGGTCCAGGTATATTTCACTTCCAAAAATCGGTATATTCATCCGGGAATGCAACTACCAAGCCCGGTCGAATATACCAGAAAACGGTATATTGAAGACAAAAAATGAGGGTGTAGCTACTAGACATTGTGATTGTATCACGAATTATAGCCAATAGACCAAGCCCGGTCAAATATACCAGAAAACGCTATATAGAAGCGAGCTATATAAAATCGTGAAATAAAAGTAGCGTGCTGCGTAGGCAGTGTAGAAACAACAATCGAAATAGAGTAAGGTTAGATATACTGCCGAAACAGAGAACGTAGGAGTCTAACGTCAGAGACGAAGGGCCTTTGCTCGAAACGTTAGACTCCTACGTTCTCTGTTTTATCTAACCTTACTATATTTCGATTATATAAAATCATAAAAGTGCCAAAAAATGAACGTGTAGCTACTAGACATTGTTACTGTATCAAAATTATAATCAATAGACCACTTTCATAAAGGCCTTCACTTTAAATATTCTTTTAGGTGCATCTAAATGAGCCTTTCTGGCCTCGTTATGAAGCAAAGATTCGTTTGAATTGCAGACACACAAACGAGATTAAGATGCACACAAAAGAATATTTTAATTAATCGCTATTATGAGAGTGGTCTATATGCCATAATTCTTGATACAATTGTTATTACCTTGTTGTCGGAAATTGGCTCATTAGGTCCAACAAACTTCCATAATAGGCAATTATCTGGTTAACAAAATTGAGAAATAATGTGAAGTTAGAAGACCATCTTATCAATTCTCTCACACTGTAAAGTCAGCTCATATTATTAAGTAAAAATATATGTAAAATAAATACAGGGAAGGAAGGAAGGAAGGATGGGAGGAAAGAAGGATGGGAGGAAAGACGGAGGGAAGAAAAGGAAAGGATGGATGGATGGATGAAAGGATGGATGGATGAAAGGAAGGATGAAAGGAAGGAAGGAGAGAAGAAAGGATGAAAGGAAGGAAGGAAGGATGAAAGGAAGGAAGGAAGGAAGGAAGGAAGGAAAGGAAGGAAAGGAAGGAAGGAAAGGAAGGAAAGGAAGGAAAGGAAGGAAAGGAAGGAAAGGAAGGAAAGGAAGGAAAGGAAGGAAAGGAAGGAAAGGAAGGAAAGGAAGGAAAGGAAGGGAAGGAAGGGAAGGAAGGGAAGGGAGGAAGGGAGGAAGGAAGGGAGGAAGGGAGGGAAGGAAGGGAGGAAGGGAAGGGAGGAAGGGAAGGGAGGAAGGAAGAAAGAAAGGAAGGGAAGGGAGGAAGGAAGAAAGAAAGGAAGGAAGAAAGAAAGAAAGGAAGGAAGGAAGGAAGGAAGGAAGGAAGAAAGAAAGAAAGGAAGAAAGAAAGAAAGGAAGGAAGGAAGGAAGGAAGGAAGGAAGGCAGGAAGGAAGGAAGGAAGGCAGGAAGGAAGGAAGGCAGGAAGGAAGGAAGGCAGGAAGGAAGGCAGGAAGGAAGGAAGGCAGGAAGGCAGGAAGGCAGGCAGGCAGGCAGGAAGGAAGGCAGGCAGGCAGGCAGGCAGGCAGGCAGGCAGGAAGGAAGGAAGGAAGGAAGGAAGGAAGGAAGGAAGGAAGGAAGGAAGGAAGGAAGGAAGGAAGGAAGGAAGGAAGGAAGGAAGGAAGGAAGGAAGGAAGGAAGGAAGGAAGGAAGGAAGGAAGGAAGGAAGGAAGGAAGGAAGGAAGGAAGGAAGGAAGGAAGGAAGGAAGGAAAAAAAGGAAGGAAAAAAAGGTAATGAAGAAAAGAAAGAAAGGGAAAAAGAAAAAAGGGAAGAACACGTTTGCTTGTAATTAAATTTTTCTAATCGTATTCAACAGCATTATTTTTGCACGGATCCGACTAACCTGGGCACGCAACGAGTACTCAGAAACTGACATCTGAAGTCCTTCGCAAAAACTCAAAATAAGTTTCCTAATAAAAAAGAAAACAAAAAAATTAATAATTACAAATTACAAAAAATAAATATTTTACAGTTCACTTACTGCTTCCTATGAGCAATATATTGCAAAGTTCTCATAAATATTGGAAATTGTACAAAAGTCTGATTCCCATGTTATTAGTGTTTTCAGCCTGAAGTTGGTAAAGTTTTTTCGTTGTACAAGCCGTCGTAAGTTAAACTCAGAGAAAAATTCTGAGCTCCAGATGGGACTCGAACCCACAACCTTCCGAATGTCAGCTGGAGGCTCTCACCATTGAGCCACTGGAACTCAGATGGTAGACCGAGGTTGTTTTCGATATTTATACCTGGGAACTAGTCAAATCGGTCTACCATGAGTTCCAGTGGCTCAATGGTGAGAGCGTCCGGCTGGCATTCGGAAGGTTGTGGGTTCGAGTCCGGTCTGGAGCTCAGAATTTTTCTCCGAGTTTAACTTACGACAGCTTATATGATAAGTTGTACGTATACATGTAGTGCATGTGGTACGTTTGCGAGCTTGGTGTAATGTAACAGACGTTTGGTGGACGTTCGTCCGATGACCGACGTCTTCTAATGACCGATTAGACGCTCTAACCATTGAGCCACTGAGGCTCAGATGGAGAGCTAAGGTTGTAAATTCATAGTCATATGTGCTCCTAAGTGATAGCGTTTGCATATGAGATGTAGTTAATGCACATGCACTACATGTATACGTACAAACTTATCATATCACTTTAACTACATCTCGTATGTAAACGTTACCACTTAGGAGCACATATGACTATGAATTTGCAACCTTAGCTTTCCATCTGAGCCTCAGTGGCTCAATGATTAGAGCGTCTAACCGGTCATTAGAAGGTTGCAGGTTCGAACCACTGATCTCTATATAAACTGGATAGGCCATTCCCTATGGCCAGCAGTCAAACATTTCGTGCCAGTCGCCGCCATCTTACGTAGTGGAACATAGGACGCATTGCGGCCTTAGAACTTGTTCCCAATCGCAAAGTTGACTGGCATAAGCAATCTTGACGTCACACGGTCATATTATCTGGGGGAAGGAATATTAAGTACTCTGTGCCGGGGGAGTCGGAAAAGCCGTAAAGCAAACAACAGATGCCGGTTCGGTTAGTTTTCACTGTTTAACAACAAATACAGTCAAAAGATGGCAAGTACACAACACGAGATATTGTTAAGGCATTAAGATTACTATAAAAGGTACAATTTAAGACTTGGGATTGAATTCTTCGTAGATTTTATAGTCTGTTTTTCAGTTTATATTATCGTGAAGTTTCTTCGTTGTCCGCATTGAAGAAAAACAACGAAATTTAAAGGTTTTACAGCTCAGTAACAGAAACAAATACAAGAAATTAGCGTCTTAAACCTTAAGTACTTCTTGTGTCCTTACATTCGTTTAAATTTTCTTAAAATAACTCTTTTTGTCTGTTTTCAATCTACGAAAGCTATGAACTTCAGTGGCAGCCATCTTATAGGTAGTGGTCACGTCATCATACAGCTGGCACGCAAAATCCGGCCTCATGCCCCATCCAGTTTTATTGAGATCAGTAGTTCGAACACTGTCTGGGTCTCGCTTATACAGCAAAAACAAACCAAAAAACTTAACCTGTTTTCTATTCGTATTTCCTTGGACCTTGGTTGTTACCTTTTTAGTTTGACAGTTTCATCGACATTCTTTAATACTGCGCTCAGGTTGGTTTTCTTCGTAACGTATTCATTCAGCATCATGTCTCTTAGCCATGCCTAGAATGAAAAACATACATAACTGGAGGGAACACCATTGAACTATAAGAAGACTGGAACGATAACTCAGGGGGGGGGGGGGTTTGAAGCCGGTGCCAGTCCCTTTGCAGGTAGCTCCCGCTGCCTCCTCCACAGGCCCTATTGCATCATGGACAGGTCACACTGTTGAGAGGGCCTGCCAGATCCTGTAAACAAAATGGGGACTGATCCCATTATGCACAGCGAGACTAGGCCCTATAGTTTTGAGAGGGCAAGCAAAATCTTTCCGGCCGCTGTTCGACAAACGTACGTCCAAGTTCTTTTAACACTGTGATCCACCAGGAAATTCGGTCTAAACTTTCTTACATATCATGACAATGAAGAAACCAATATGTTTTAGAAATACCGACCTTCTGCCGATAATATTTTTAGCGACAAAAAGGAATCGAAGGAAAAAATATCTGCAAATAGCAAATTCGACGGTCAGGAAAGTACAGGTTTTTCTTATCGTTTTTTTTTGTTTATTTAGCTATCGAAGACTGTCAACTGACCAAGAGTTAATGAGATTTAATTTTGTTAAATTGTAGGCTATAGTGTAGCGTAATTCAAGTTTCAGTTGTTGTGGAAACCGAAAAAGTATAAACCAAAGAGTCTCTGGGTAGACTAAAGTGCAATTTCGTTGATTATTCCGGCCGAAAGTTGACAAAGTTCAACCGTAATTGCTTTTTTCAACAATTCCTTCATTTTAAAGCTAGGATTCGTATGTCATAAGTCTTCAATGGCCTTCAAAATCTTCGGAAATAGCCATGGCTATTAACAATGGTAGTTAATTATGCAAATTTATTCCGTGCCAAGTTTTGCCAAATTTTTTACAGGATCTTGCAGGCCCTAAATTCGGCGTGTGTGACCTGTCCATGATGCAATAGGGCCTGTGGAGGAGGCAGTAGCTCCCGTGCTTCAAGTTACTTAATTTTCATCCTGCCATATATTTTGTTTGGGATGATAACAAATTACTCCAATTGAAATACATTGTTTTATACGTATGTTTTTAGAAATAGCATTGCCTTCAATTTGATGTATAGCATAAGTTTCCTCGTTATTTTAAACTTTTTAAAATGTAGTAAATGTTCGACCATATTTCGCTGGGAAATAACACTAAGAAACTTGCTGTAGTTTTTCTGAGTTTTGTGCCGAAATACTTAACGCTGAACGTTGGGCTGTATATGAAACTGAAGCTATTGAAAAATGCTATTTGCTATAGAAACTTCAAGACTTTAGCTAAAAGGGAAATAATTAAAAAATATAAAAACTGCCATTTTGTAACATACGGCAAACAAAATGGCAGTTGTTTCTATATTTTTTAATTATTTCCCTTTTAGCTAAAGTCTTGAAGTTTCTATACCAAATAGCATTTTTCAATAGCTTCAGTTTCATATACAGCCCAACGTTCAGCGTTAAGTATTTCAGCTCAAAACTCAGAAAAACTAACATTTAAAGATTTTTGGCTTCATCCATTCAAAGGGCCTGACTTATGGAGTTAGCGTTCCAGTTTACTTATAGAGTTCAATGGAGGGCACTCAGAGACTGCATACCTTTGCCAGCGGGTTATTAGGGTGATTATTAATAGGAAAACGAGTCATCCCGCTAACCAGGCTAGCACACGAGACCATAGTTAATAGAAAATATACATCGTTTGGAAGCTCAACAAAAGTCATTGTTTTATGTTTTTGTTCAGGTTGATGGAAATTTTTGCACTTTCACGGTTACTGAACATATTGTGTTTTATGTTTTTCGTTCAACATCATTCAGCAGGGGTGGCCAAACGCTCAATGATGAATGAAATGTTGAAAGCGTTTGGCCAGGCCTTTAACTATTTTTGTAATTCACCTTTTCAAGTTGCACGGAGACAAACGCAACTTTTGGCACGTAATTTCTTTCGCGCTTAATCTGTGGAGTAAATGTCGACAGCTGAGTGGGACTCACTGACCCTGAACTTTCATGACTGTCTGGGTCGAGTAGATCCATGGTCGAGACCGCTGGCACTTTAAGATTTGATATTCCACTGGGAAAAAGAAGTGTGGAGTACAATTTTTAGGTAAATAATAATTTAGGTAGTCAACCAACCAACAAACCAACCACCCACCCAACAAACCACCAATCAATCAATCAATCAATCAATCAATCAATCAATCAACCAATCAATCAATCAATCAATCAACCAACCAACCAACCAATCAATCAATCATCCAATCAATCAATCAATCAATCAACCAACCAATCAATCAACCAACCAACCAACCACCAATCAATCAACCAACCAACCACCAAACCACCAATCAATCAATCAATCAATCAATCAATCAATCAACCAACCAACAAACAAGCAACCAAGTAATCAATAAACAAACCAACCAACCTACCAATGAACCAACCAACCAACCAACCAACCTACCAATGAACCAACCAACCAACCTACCTACCAATGAACCAACCAACCAACCTACCTACCTACCAATGAACCAACCAACCAACCTACCTGCCAATGAACCAACCAACCAACCTATACCTACCTACCTACCAATGAACCAACCAACCAACCTACCTACCTACCAATGAACCAACCAACCAACCAACCAACCAACCAACCAACCAACCAACCAACCAACCAATAATTACCTGCTGGGTACATTCTTATCCATAATTGTCCCTAATCGTCTCTCCCTGTTCAATGCGTTCAAACACTCTCCACTAAGAGTTACTGCCGCCATGAGCAAGTTTTTATGGACGACCTATAAAAATTACTTCATATTAACATATTCATATAGAGACAATATCCATGTCAATTATCCATATTCACATCATTTACTATGTCCATATCTAAATAACACATCCGTAGTTATAATTTACAAATAGATTACAAAATGAAACATTTCTATAAGATAATAACTTTTACTTATTATACGGCACGAATTACTTCCGGTAAAATCACGCGCTGTGATTGGTTGCTGACGTGGCGAGATTTCTCCGCAATGCCCGCGGGCATTATGAAAATTGTTAATGCCCTACGATTGGAGGAAAAGAAAGTTATTGCTGCAAAACGACGAAAATAAATGACGATGAACATTATAAAAGTAAATTCTAGTATCCAGACGAGAAAGAAACAGCAGAAAATAACGCTAGTCCGGTGATTTGACGAAGTTAAAGGAAGCGAAGACCAAGAAACACAAGATTAATTTTGTAATAAAAAGTGCCATATAATAAACTACTTAGTAACCTTGACCGTTCGGTCTTTACGGTAAAATATTAAACCTCGGTCTTGAACGTATCAACCTCGCTATCGCTCGGTCAATACAGCAAGACCTCGGTTTAATATTTTACCGTAAAGACCTCACTCTAGTTAATATATATATATATATATATTAATATCACGGCCACCTCGGTTTTCATTGTTTCCACACGCACATTTATTCATGCATAAATTATCTTTGATGTGCCGCGGTTAATAAATAGGTTATTGACCTTGCATATTAAATGACCTACTATATCGCTTTAAAACTACGTCTAGAATACCATTTTTTTGTTAAATAACGACAAATATCGTCTGTGTCATGAATAAACTAAGTCGGTTAGTGACCTTAACATCGGTCACTACGCTGGTTATTACCCTCGGGCCTGCGGCCCTCGGGGTTAATAACCAGCGTAGTGACCTCGGTTTCGGTCACTAACCTATACTTATATAGTTCATGTGCGTGAATTTGCATTAGATCAATGGTAACCATTGAACCGATCATATACATGTATTGTTATTTAAAAGCGCTTGTAATATATTTACATGCAGATATAGATATATAAATGGCGATTGCATTTCAAATAAAGATAGTTACCGTAAAGAATTGCCAGCCTTTACACACACGATACATGGCCACGTTTGGATGTCGGTTTTATGCCAGATACATTCCCCCGCTCGTTCTTCCTCGGTAACCGTAATATTACAAGCCTCCCTCGGCTTTCGGGTACATTTAATCACTAATCAACCTATATGTTATGCTATTACTTATATATATATATATATATATATATATATATATATATAATATATAAATATATATAAATATATATATATATATATATATATATATATATATAATATATATATATATATATATATATATAATAATATATATATATATAAAGTAATACTTAATTTATATATTTCTAAACACTTAATTATACCTGACTTGTTAGAATAACCTTCAATTTTTCAATTCCAACTCCACAAACAAGCTGGGGAAAAAACAACAAAATACGCCGTAAATTTCTTGTTTTTCTGAACTTTACAACGTTAGTTTGTTTTACAGTTTATGTAGTATACCGCTTAGCATCAAAGCACTTTTGAAATTCCTTCATTTTTCTATCTAAGCTACGTGGATGGATGGGTGAGCTGGTGGTTGAGTACGTGTGTGGGTGGATCGATGGGTGGGTAAATGGATGGATGGAAATGGGTGGACAAGTGGATGAGTGGGTGGATTGCATAATGAGTGGGTGGTTGAGTGTGTGTGTGCGTGCGTGTGTGGGGGAGTGGATAAACCGATAATTGGATGGATGGGTAGGTGGTTATGTGCGTGGGCGGATCGATGGTTGAATAGATATATGGTTGGATGAATTGATGGGTGTGTGTACGAGTGAGTAAATAAATCGATGGTTGGATGTTTGGGTGGGTAGATCGATCGATGATACTTAAAGGGTATTGGCAATAAAAATTAAGTTTGTCTCATTTGAAAGAACTCGTCAAATGGTATAAGACCTTTTGTAATTTTTCCGTATCTGTTTTGGTTTTGAAAATATTTCGACCAAAGACAGCGTGCTGTGTCCGCCATCTTGTTGTAATATTGGGTCTAATTAACTAGGAAATTGGTGACGTCACAAGCAGGGTAAACCTGATGAAACTACTCCGTGGGTGCCCAAATTTCCAGGGAAGGCTTTTTAAGTGTTGTGGGTCAATTTAAAATGGAAATAGCGCAACAAAAAATCGAGATCGAGTTTCTAGCTCATAATGTCATAAGGTTGGCAAGATAAAAATGTCACTTTACCCTGCTTATGTCGTCACATGCATAATTTTGCATATCGAAAATAATTCCAAGATGGCGGACAGCACGCTGAGTTTGGTCGAAATATTTCCAAAACCAAAAGAGATATGGAAAAATTGTAAAAGGTCTTCTTATACCATTTGACGAGTTCTTTCAAATGAGATAAAACTTAATTTTTATTGCCAATACCCTTTAATTAGGTGGAAGTCTTAGACAATTTGTTAGTATGTATACAGTACCTGCATGAGTCCGTCTCTTGTTCTAAAGTTAATACTTCCAACATGCTTCTCATCTAGTTCTTGAATTGCCAGAGGAATTGATCCAGGAGTGTATCTAAATTAAAACATGGTAGACAAAATTGATTTGTTCTGATTGCCCAAGATAATAGAATAACTGTAACTGTTATAATAAAAAATATTGTTATATCCCAAAGACTTTCGTTTGCCAATAATGAAATCCTATTGGTCAAATCATGGTCACGTGTTGTTCAACAAACTCAATGTTTCTTTCTGCCGAGGGAAACATTGCACTGTTTCCCTCTGACGTCAACAACGAAGAAGGAAACAGTGTAATGTTTCCCTCTGACGTCAGCTTTAATCACGCGTTGTTCACGTGAATACACAACGATTATTGCATCAGATTCAGATCAAGAACTTTGAACTCTTCGGAACATTTTGAAAACAAGAGCTTGTTTCGAGCTTGTTTTGTACGAAATAGTCCATTTTCCAAAAGAAAGAATATCTTCTATACATATCTTCAAAGAAGGTCTGAAGAAAACCTTCTTTGTACTTGTCGAGTCTGGTGTATTTGTTTAGTTTAATTAAAAGACAAAGTCAAAGTGTTCTGGTATGAAGTCTTTTTTGCCTTTTATGCCTTTCGAGTCAACTTGGTATTTTGTATTTTAAAAGTCTATAGTATATAACAAAACGCTTGTTGACTTTTGCCTCGAGAAACATCGAGTTTTACGGTCCCTCAGGCTTCAATGTCACCCTCGGGCTAAAGCCCTCGGGTGACATTGAAGCCTTCGGGTCCGTAAAACTCGATGTTTCCCTCGGCGCCAGTCAACAAGTGTATAATGTTTATAACAACAATAAGCACAATGATATTAACAATGCTAATCAGAAATAATAGTAATGGTCAAAATGACAAAAAAAAAACAGGGCAGGAGAAGGAGGGAGAAGAAAAGAAAGAAAAGGAGAAGAAAGTAGACAAAAGAAAAGAAAAAAGAAAAGAAAAAAAGGAGAAGGAGGAAAAGGAGGAGAAGGAGAATAAAGAGGAAAAGAAATAAGAGAAGAAAAAATGAGAACGAAAAAAAGAAAAGGAAGAGAAGGAGGAGAAGAAGAGGAGGAGAAGAAGAACGAGGAGAAGAATAAGGAGAAGGAAAAGGAGAAGGAGGAAAAGGAGAAGGAGGAAAAGGAGAAGGAGGAAAAGGAGGAGGAGAAAGAGAAGGGGGAGAAGGAAGAGAAGGGGAAAAGGAGGAGGAAAAGGAGGAGGAAAAGGAGAAGGAGGAAAAGGAGAAGGAGAAAGAGAAGGGGAGAAGGAAGAGAAGGGGAAAAGGAGAAGAGAAAGAGAAAGGGGAGGAAAAGGAGAAGGAGGAAAAGGAGAAGGAGGAAAAGGAGGAGGAAAAGGAGAAGGAGGAGGAGAAAGAGAAGGGGAGAAGGAAGAGAAGGGGAAAGGGGAAGAGGAGAAAGATGAAAAAAGGCGAAAGAGGAGGAGGAGACGAAGAAGAAAGAGAAAAAAGATAGAGTAAAGAAAAAGAAAAGAAAAAGGAGAAAGAAGCGAAGGAAGGAGAAGGAGAAAAATGAAAAAGAGCAGAAAGAGGAGGAAAGAAAAAGAAAGGAAAGAAAGAGGAGAAGGAAGACAAGAAGAAAGAGAAGGAGGAAGAGAGAAAGAAAGAGGAAAAGAAAGAAGAGAGGAAAAAGGAAGGGGAGGAGGGGACGAAGGAGAAGAGAAAAAGGAGGAAATAGAAAGAACGAAAGAAAAGGAGAACGAGAAGGAAGATGTGAAGGAGGAGAAAAAAAATGAAATGAGAATAAAACCAATGAAAAATGCCAGTAAAATTAGATTAAGCTCCTACGTTACCTATCAATTCGGCCATCGTCATCCAGCACGCTATCTATGGTAATACGATGAAGCTCAGCTTCTGGTTTCATTTGAGCGAAATCAAACGAGACAGCTCGAAGGTAAGCATGATGTTCGTCAAAACCAAACTCTTTGGATTTCCGTTTGTACATCTAAAAAGTACAAGTACGATTATATTTTAAATTGATCAATCCATCCACTCACTTATCCATCCATCAACCCACCCATCCATTCAACCATCAATCCTTCCACCCCCACATCCATCCACCGATTTATCTACTCGCCCACCCACCCACCGATCCATCCATCCACCCATCTATCCAACCACATACATACCCACCCATCAACACACATACCCAACCACCCACCTATTGATCCATCACTCCCACCCACTTACACACACCCATCCACCCACCAGTGCAACTATCCATCCCCCCCCCCCACCCCCACAAACATCGATCCATCCACCCACCCACCAACCCATTCAAACACCAACCTATCCTTCCAACCATTGACCCACCCCCGGCCCCACCCACACACTCGCCTCAATATGAACAAGCTCTAAGCCTGATTACGAATGGATATAATGTGGAGTATGTGACGAAGTAGAAAATTAGAAATTTAAATAGTATTTTAATTATATTTAAGTTTAGAAAAAGGCATGTAAATAAGTAAAATCATAATTAGGACAATCCCTTAGAGAGTTGTCAGACGTCAAGTTTATGTAAATGGCCAACGCCTTAGATAAAAAGGAGAGTCCGAAAGTGTCTTGGGGAGAGAGAGGTGATCGTTGTTAGGCGAAAGGAAGATACGAGAGTTCTACTTGCTTGGAAACCGCCAAGCTCGCAGATATCACAGAAAGATATTGACAGTAAAGACGGTTGGTAAGAGACAGCCTTATTCAAAGGTACACTAGACCAACGTCGTCATCGATCATTATTTGAGTTCGGGAGCAAGTGGTGGTGGCAGTTACGTATAAAACGCAGAGCAGAATCTCGTACAGTTTGGAGTTGGCACGTCGGAAGCCAGCAAACGTTAGTCGCTGAAAAGACCTCGCGTTCAGATAACATATCTCGTGGAAGAAAGCGGAGCAAAGGAAGACTCTAGAGTGAAGAAGCAGCCAGGCAGAAGCCGAAGAAGACGACTGACAACGGATAAAAAATTCGTTAAAGAGGCACTCACACCCCACATTTTTTTTCAATAATATGAATCTGTTCTATTTGTGGAGTACAAAACTGAAAAAAAAATTTCATTCGGGTAAATTCTCGCTTTTTTATGGCCTTTCAAAGTTGGTAAAATTACCCAAAAATGGACTCCATTTTGTCCCACGACCGAGCGACTGGGGTCTGGGATCAGTTTGGTGCTGTGACGTCACAAGGTGAACCCGCTGTTTGTCAACACTAAAGATAGTAATTCCGTTGAAGACATAAAAAAAAAATACAAAACGCGGAGTATTACTTGAAAAAACGAGTGCTTTGTGAGTGTTTCTGTAGTAAAGTATATAAAGCTTCTTCTTGCGTGTTCACCTCGTGACGTCACAAGTCGTTCTCTCACCAGTCTCCCAAAGATAACCCGCAGCTCGGTCGTGAGACAAATAAGTACCAACTTTGAAAGGTCATAAAAAAGCGAGAATTTACCCGAATAAAATTTTTTTCTTCCAGTTTTGTACTCCACAAATAGAACAGATTCATATTATTGAAAAAAAATTTGGGGTGTGAGTGCCACTTTAAGTATATCATTATTTAGTTAATTAAATACGACCGGTATATTTAGTAAGTTAGGAATTAAATTGATTGAAAATCTTTGTAAGTTCATTGCCCTGGAGTTGCGTGAGTTGATGCAAGCTGTAGAAAGGAGAAACCCTCAGTTTAGGGGCGGATTAAACGAACTACCCGAAGGTAGCGTGACTTCGCTACAGAGTACTCTTACCTTCATAAGAACTTCAGTTTCCTGAGCTGTAGTAATCAGGCGATGGCGAAGAGTTAGAACCTAAACAAGAATACTTTAGTTAAGACTATACAGTATATCAGACTATCTACCACACTCCTCTGTTTATTAAAACAACAAAAATTCAAACAAGGGTTCGATTTGTGTTCGATTCCCGGTTGGGGCAGTAATGAGTAATGATTTATTTAACGTCGTAAACACAGGATGTGGTCGCCCAATCACCCCAGCCAGAGGCTCATGATTAAAGTGCACGACATAAGCTAAGACCTAACGTGTTGATTTTACGGAGGGAGGAAAACCGCAGAACCCTGCGAAAAACCCTCGAAGCACAGGAGAGACCAACTAAACTCTACTCGTATGAAATTCAAGTTCGAGAACGGGGTTATTCCCAGACGGTCACCCATCCAAGTACTAACCCCGTCCAACTGGGCTTAACTACAGCGGTGAGAGGCAGCGCCCTAACAGCACACGCCACCCGTGCTTCCCTAAGTCAGAAAAATTTTCTCTACAGCAGTGATTCGACTTCATTTGAAATTCTTCTTCTTCATAAAACAACAAGTTTTCATAGACACTTTAACAAGAACAACCAAAACTTACTTCCAGAAGGTCACACCAGGTTTTAATTAAAGATTGTTGTCGTTCCTTCACTGATCGTCGTCCTCCAGATTTCGACTCTAAAGCACTGAGCTGAGATTGACCAACCTCGCAAACAAACAACGGATCCTCAACGAAAACTTCGGCGAATAACTAAAAAGTCATACAGAAGTAGAGTCTTGATCTAACGATTACGAAAAAGATGTATATAACAGTGCATGAATCTCAATATTTTAAATTTTTTTTGGCTCAACTGCAACAATCGCTTAGTTATGGTACAAGAAGTAAATTTTTATATCACGCCGAAAGCCCATCCCTCCTTCTTTGTTGTCTGAAATTTTCAGAGCTAAATAGTTATCTACTCGCTTCCTGTAGTCATTTAAAGAGGCAACATCAAAATTTGAACTTGTCCAAATTATGTATGCTACGTCAAGATTTGGAAATCTTCTCCTAAAGGCTTCCCTTGTCCTTGTTGGGCTTCTTGTTTCATGATAGGAAAGTACCATGAATGCTCTTTCCTCGGGAGTGAATTGTTGTCCAACCATCTTAAGACGGATGAAGTAAAGTGCACTTCTGCCTACATGGCAAACATGTGCATGGAACTCTCATGAGCATCGTTATTACCCCCAAGGAACCCCAATTATTTGATGCCGCATTGCTTCATTTTGAATCAAACTTTATTCCCCTGTGGTCAGTTTTCACATACATATATGTATTCAAATTTGTATTCCGCACTTAAACAAAGCTGTGGTCAAAAACGGATGGCCGACATTCGTTTGGGACACCCTTAGAGTTTTCTGAGTTTGATAACTTACGACAGCTTGTACAGCAAAAAAACTGAAACTTTAAAGTGCCTATGAAATTAAATTTTCGCTAATTTCTTTATTTCATAATATAAAAATATAGAAATCGCTGATATTGCTACATATGCTCACTTTGCTTTTACGTGTTTAGAAAGTGCTTTACTTTTATATTTAAATTTGCCAAACCGTAGCACTTCTTAAGGTGGCTCCACACAGTTTCTAGAAAAATGGAAAATACAAGTTTGAGAGTCCAAAACACGTGCATAAACAATTCGGCAAAAGAATAAAACTAAATGTTACGCATAGTTAAACATTCTGACAATCAAAAACTGTTACCAAATAAATAGCAACAGTTGTTGCTATGGCAACAATGACTTTTCAAAATGGCTGCCAATTACCCTTCAAACTAATTTAATTCGAAAAAAACTTTGGTGACCCCCAATTTTTTTTTCATTAAAACTTTTGTCGAAGTATATGAATAATCACTAGGCCGATTTTTAAAAAATTCTGTAGAACCAAATTTTTTTTTAAATTAACAAACATGATTTTTCCGGGGGAAAAAATATTCGTTCACAGAATTTTTTTAAAATCGGCCTATTGATTACTCATACTTCAAGAAAAGTTTTAATGAAAAAAAAATTGGGGGTCACCAAAGTTTTTTTCGATTTAAATTAGTTTGAAAGGGTAATTGACAGCCATTTTGAAACGTCATTGTTGCCATAGCTACAACTGTTGCTATTTATTTGGTAGCAGTTTTTGATTGTCAGACTTTTTAACTATGCATAACATTTAGTTTTATTGTTTTTCAAAATTATTTATGCACGTGTTTTGAACTCTCAAACTTGTATTTTCCATTTTTCAAGAAACTGTATGGAGCCACCTTAAGTCGAAATGTCAGCAAGGACTGGGACGAGTAACAATACCTGTGACGTCACAAGGTGGATCAAGACCATTGAACTAAAAATAACTGGAACGCTACGTTCAACCGGAAGTTTGAAGCCAAATTATGCAAGTCGTACCCAGCCTTTCCACGAAAAAAACAAACACGGCCAAAACAAAAAAAGTAGAAACACGCGTGGAAGTGCGTGTCTGGGAGTCAAAACTGGCTTCATGGGAGTCAAATTTTGGCTTCAAAATTTGTATGCGCAGTTTACTGAACGTAGCGTTCCAGTTATTTTTAGTTCAATGATCAAGACTAAACAAATTTATGATAATGATAATGATCCACCGTGTGACGTCAAATAGTTGTGGTGGCGGCGTTATTGTGTTGACGTTTCATGGCCCTAACTATCAACTCTGAACTGAAAAATAAAGTGTTTTCCAAAGACGTAAATATTAAATGAACATATGTACGAATATCAGAATTTCCTATATTTTTATATTATCAAATAACATAAAAAGCAAAAATTTCATTTCATAAGCACTTTATAGTCCGTTTCAGCTTGCTTTTGAAATCCGATACGTATAATAGAAATGAACATTCCGAACTTACGTTGCAATGTTCCGAACTACGTTGCGAGGTAGATACAAATTTAAGTCGGCAATTTGTTTCTGCTTAACCAAGTATCTATTATTATATTCTATACAACAAATAATCTTCTTCTCCATGATTTTACCAAAGGAATTCAATTCAAAGCTTATTAAATCCGAACTTCACGACGAACTTCACAACGAACTTCCGTACCAAGTTCACAACCTTCCAACGAATGTTGACAAACGGATTTCAAAAGCAAGCTGAAACTGACTATAACAACTTCAAACTGATAACACTACATAGAATGCCCACAAAGGCCAGCCCGAGTCTGTTAGAGCTAAGTCTTTCTTCCTGCCTACCTGACTGGCTATTCTTTTTATCTGCCTTTTCAACTATTCCCGACCTCTTGTGCAATACACCTGGTCTCTTGACAACCATAAAACTACCGTACATCCTTTTGTGTTTGCTGTGAATGACAAATCCCAATCACGTCCAAGTTGTCCCATTCTTTCTGTATCAGTTCGAACAAGCATTTCTCAATGCTAACAATCTCCATAAATCCTCTCGGATGGTTCGCATTTAGAAATACCTTAAAAAGAAAGAACATCGCATTAAACTACAAGGAAAAGCTCAAAAGAAATTTCAACAGTTGAAACATTTTTTAAAATTCCGCTAGGAGACAATCCTTTTCTCTCAAGAACAAAGTGAAATATGGAAAAACTGTATAAGGTGACTTATAAGGTGTTATTTAAACATTTTAAGAGTTTATCCAAATAAGAGAAACTTAATTTTCATTTCATATACACTTTAATACAATAAATGTACTTCATGTAATATTTCATAAACGAGTGAGAGTGTTTTACCAGGGGTTACAAACACGAGAGGACAATGAAAATCACGAGTCCGTTAACCGAGTACTGTTTTCATTGTTCTCGAGTGTTTGTAAAACATGACATTTTGTTTTCAAATGTTTTATAAACACGAGAGAACATTGAAAATTACGAGGTAATAGGCCGAGTGATTTTTGTTGTTCTCGAGTGTTTGTAACCCCTGGTAAAACACGATACACGAGTTTATGAAATAGCTTTTCTCAAACTCATTAATAATTCGCCAATCAAGGAAAAATATTTGGTCATGTGTATGAGTTTTGAAACCCGGTAAAGGTCGCGCTAACTGAATTCATAATTAAGAAATCAGATAATAAACGGCACCAACAAAGAACCGTTTATTACCACATTTCTTAATTATAAATTCAACATGAGACTATTGGGTACTAATATACACCATTGTCTAATCTAATATACGCCAATATCACCAAGTCCCTCGCGAATTCTACTATAATAGAGGATTGAGTGTTATTTACAAACTGTGACGTTATCTGAGCATTTATTACAGTACAGACGCACGGAAAAGGAAATCTTTTTGTTAATTACATTATTTTTTGTTACCTGTAGCACATGTTGGATAGCTTTTGGAATGGCAGCGGCCAGGGCAAGTGATGGATGAAATTCTAGCATATACACATATTTAAGACAAGGCCTACAAAATAGACATAATGCAATAACACATTCAAGATAGGAAAATGCTCAGTATTAAAAATATATGCAATTCAACGTTAAGCCCGGTATATACACTAGAGAAAATTTCCGAATCAAGTTACAGAAACACGGTTTCAGAAACAAAAGTTTCCAGTGGGTGGGTGACGGGGTGGGTGAGTGGGTGGGTGAGTGAGTGGGTGGGTGAGTGGGTGGGTGGGTGAGTGGGTGGGTGGGTGAGTGGGTGGGTGGGTGAGTGGGTGGGTGGGTTAGTGGGTGGGTGGGTTAGTGGGTGGGTGAGTGGGTGAGTGAGTGAATGAGTTTTCACTGTATGTCGGTGTGAGTTAGTTAGTTAGTTAGTTAGTTAGTCAGTCAGTCAGTCAGTCAGTCAGTCAGTCAGTCAGTCAGTCAGTCAGTCAGTCAGTCAGTCAGTCAGTCAGTCAGTCAGTCAGTCAGTCAGTCAGCCAGCCAGCCAGCCAGCCAGCCAGCCAGCCAGCCAGCCAGCCAGCCAGCCAGCCAGCCAGCCAGCCAGCCAGCCAGCCAGCCAGCCAGCCAGCCAGCCAGCCAGCCAGCCAGCCAGCCAGCCAGCCAGCCAGCCAGCCAGCCAGCCAGCCAGCCAGCCAGCCAGCCAGCCAGCCAGCCAGCCAGCCAGCCAGCCAGCCAGCCAGTCAGTCAGTCAGTCAGTCAGTCAGTCAGTCAGTCAGTCAGTCAGTCAGTCAGTCAGTCAGTCAGTCAGTCAGTTAGTTAGTTAGTTAGTTAGTTAGTTAATAATATACCTGCTTGTATTAACAGCAATGCTCTGCTTAGGAATAATTCTATGAGGTAAGCCAAATTCTGAAATAAAGAACCATTAATATTAAATTATTAAAGCAGTCCTTGTTATTTCAAAAGCAATAAACATGATAATAAATTTCTTAATATTTGAATTTCGTAACTTACCCAAGTCTCCGTCTCTTGTTACTTTTTGAACGTATTCACGCTGTTCAGCAATCTATAAAAAAAAATAGATCACACTGACACACTATCTTAGTAAATATATGACGATATATATCCATCCATCCGTCCGTCCTTGCTTCCTTGCTTGCTTGCTTGCTTGCTTGCTTGCTTGCTTGCTTGCTTGCTTGCTTGCTTGCTTGCTTGCTTGCTTGCTTGCTTGCTTGCTTGCTTGCTTGCTTGCTTGCTTGCTTGCTTGCTTGCTTGCTTGCTTGCTTGCTTGCTTGCTTGCTTGCTTGCTTGCTTGCTTGCTTGCTTGCTTGCTTGCTTGCTTGCTTGCTTGCTTGCTTGCTTGCTTGCTTGCTTGCTTGCTTGCTTGCTTGCTTGCTTGCTTGCTTGCTTGCTTGCTTGCTTGCTTGCTTGCTTGCTTGCTTGCTTGCTTGCTTGCTTGCTTGCTTGCTTGCTTGCTTGCTTGCTTGCTTGCTTGCTTGCTTGCTTGCTTGCTTGCTTGCTTGCTTGCTTGCTTGCTTGCTTGCTTGCTTGCTTGCTTGCTTGCTTGCTTGCTTGCTTGCTTGCTTGCTTGCTTGCTTGCTTTCTTTCTTTCTTTCTTTCTTTCTTTCTTTCTTTCTTTCTTTCTTTCTTTGTTGCTTGCTTGCTTGCTTGCTTGCTTGCTTGCTTGCTTGCTTTCTTTCTTGCTTTCTTTCTTTCTTGCTTGCTTGCTTGCTACCTTCCTTCCTTTCTTTGTTGCTTGCTTGCTTGCTTGCTTGTTTCCTTCCTTCCTTCCTTCCTTCTTTCCTTCCTTCCTTCCTTCCTTCCTTCCTTCCTTCCTTCCTTCCTTCCTTCCTTCCTTCCTTCCTTCCTTCCTTCCTTCCTTCCTTCCTTCCCTCCACCCACCTACCCATCACTTACTTGTTTATCTAAGACTGACTTGATAAGATTACAGTGCAGTCTCAGACAGACATTTTCAGCTCTATACAGCTTGACCAAGTAGTGTTCAGTAAAGTCAAACCTAGGCCTTTTATGCATGACGTTTACCATAACCTAAAACAAATATTATTATGAAAATTTTTTCATATGAAACCCTGCTTAATTAAACAATGTTTAAGCAAAAGAAAGAAAAGGTTATAAGGTAAGGTGAGGTGAGGTGAGGTAAGGTGAGGTGAGGTGAGATGAGGTGAAGTGAGGTTTGATGAGGTGAGATGAGATGAGGTGAGGTGAGATGAGGTGAGATGAGGTGAGATGAGGTGAGACGAAGTGAGATGAGGTGAAGTGAGATGAGATGAGGTGAGGTGAGATGAGGTGAAGTGAGATGAGGTGAGATGAGGTGAGATGAAGTGAGATGAGGTGAAGTGAGATGAGATGAGGTGAGGTGAGGTGAGATGAGGTGAAGTGAGATGAGGTGAAGTGAGATGAGGTGAAGTGAGATGAGGTGAGATGAAGTGAGATGAGGTGAAGTGAAGTGAGATCAGATGAGGTGAAGTGAGATGAGGTGAGATGAGGTGAAGTGAGATGAGATGAAGTGAGATGAGATGAGATGAGATGAGGTGAAGTGAGATGAGATGAGATGAGATGAGATGAGATGAGATGAGATGAGATGAGATGAGATGAGATGAGATGAGGTGAGATGAGATGAGGTAGGTGAAGTGAGATGAGGTGAAGTGAGATGAGATGAGGTGAAGTGAGGTGAGGTGAGATGAAGTGAGATGAGGTGAGGTGAGAGGTGAAGTGAAGTGAAGTAAGGTAAGGTAAGGTGAGGTAAGGAAAAGAAAATGAAAGAACAGAAGAAGAGAGAAGATAGAAAAGGAAAGAAAAAGAACCACCAGGCCTAAGTAAATTCATTTTCAATTCTAACCACTTACTTGAGCTAATCGTTTCTTTTCCTTTGGGTTAAAAGTGTGTTGGTAAGCTTCATAGTAAGTATCCAAAAGCTGAAATATAACCAGACATAATCAGATGAATTTTCTCAATTTAAAAGCAAAGAGATGGTAGATAATTGATACCAATAGTAATTTTTTCTGTGACATACCTGTCGTTTGTTTTCTAAATAAATTGCTTCGTTGGACCAGAGATCAAGAAGAACTCCAAAGCGATCAACATGTTGATGACCGTAAGCGCTGAGGTCAATCTCCGACAAGCCAAACTAAAGATAAATACAAGCTTTATTGGGACAGAGCAGCATCTTTTGAAGGTTTTGGTTTCCTAGCTTCATTTTTAAGATATCTCAGTTTGTTTGATATGCAACGTTACACGTGCTTCAATGAGGAAAATTCAAAAGAAATTAAAGTTTAATCAGTGTCTTTATATGTGATAAAGATACCTCCTGATTTACATAAAGTTTAGCTTTGATTTTCTCGGCTTAGACAAGGTTATTTTTCAAACTGACTACGCCAATGAACTTAGCAAGTGGTTCGTTTTTGAAGCCGTTCAATAAACTCGCAGTTCGTGTTTTATCAGATATAAAAACACTCGGCTTCGCCTCGTGTCTTTATATCTGATAAAACACTCCTGCTCGTTTATTAAACAGTACTTCTCAAACTCATTAATAATTCATGAATAATTAGCCAATCAAAATATTTGGTCATGTGTATGAGTTTTGAAACCTGGTAAAAACACGATACATGAGTTTATGAAATAGCTTCTCAATCGTCAATTATAGTAGAGGGACTTGGTGATATTGGTGCATATTAGATTAGATAATGGTTTCACGTTGAATTTATAATTAAGAAATGTGATAATAAACGGTTCTTTGTTTGTGTCGTTTATTATCTGATTTCTTAATCATAAATTCAGTTTTCGCGACCTTTACCAGGGGTTGCAAACACTCGAGAACAACAAAAATAACTCGGCCTATTACCTCGTAATTTTCAATGTTCGCTTGTGTTTATAAAACATTCGAAAACAATAAAAATCACTCTGCTTGCAGCCTCGTGATTTTCATTATATATTCTCTCATGTTTTACTAACACTCGAGAACAATGAAAATTACTCGGTTAACGGCCTCGTGGTTTTCATTGTCCTCTCGTGTTTGTAACCCCTGGTAAAACACTCCCACTCGTTTATGAAATATTACACACGTGCATAATGAGTTATCGAAAAACGTTATATATCTTAGCTATTGTCAAATATAATCACTTGAAAATCTACATGTTTGGTGTTCTGGGCGAAACACACGCACATGCTTCCCTCGAATTATTTTGGTTTGATAATAGCAAAGATATATAACTTTTTTCAATAACTCATTATGCACATGTGACGCGTTTAATTTGCATATCAAACAAACTGAAATATCTCAAGAACGAAGCAAGGAAACGAAAAACTTCAAAAGATGTTACTCTATCACTTTAAGTGTTCTTTCAAATAAGACAGACTTAATTTTCGTTTCATAGGCACTAAGTTACTAGAAAATTATTTTCTTTCACTTCTCAGTTGTATAATTCTTCACCTTTGGATTGTTGGTATTTTTGGACGTTTTTCGCTGTCTCAGTTCCTTGTCTTTTTCAACAAAACGTGTAGCCACAAGTAATAAATCCGTTTCTAAGTTCCTAAAAAACAAAATTACATCAGAATTACATCAAATGAGCACACTTACTTTCAAGTAATTTCGTTAAATAATTGCAAAGATATACAGGTTTTTCAAGAAGGCATTCTGCAATACGTTTTCAATTCAATTTAATTTTAATTAAAAAGTTGTAATATTTTAATACAGAATAGCAAACTTACTTAAAGTCTTTCAAAGCAGTATCGTACATGACGTACAGGCCTCTTTGATCCTGAACATGTACACGACCTTCTTCAAAAGAGTAGAAGTCATCGTGATTTTCCACCTACACGAACGAAAAGAAATAATTCAGTGATTTCAATCATCTATGTTTGTTTGTTTGTTTGTTTGTTTGTTTGTTTGTTTGTTTGTTTGTTTGTTTGTTTGTTTGTTTGTTTGTTTGTTTGTTTGTTTGTTTGTCTGTCTGTCTGTCTGTCTGTCTGTCTGTCTGTCTGTTTGCTTGTCTGTCTGTCTGTCTGTCTGTCTGTCTGTCTGTCTGTCTGTCTGTCTGTCTGTCTGCCTGCTTGTTTGTCTGTTTGCTGGCTGTTTGCTTGCTTGTCTGTCTGTCTGTCTGTCTGTCTGTCTGTCTGTCTGTCTGTCTGTCTGTCTGTCTGTCTGTCTGTCTGTCTGTCTGTCTGTCTGTCTGTCTGTCTGTCTGTCTGTCCTGTCTGTCTGTCTGTCTGTCTGTCTGTCTGTCTGTCTGTCTGCCTGTTTGTCTGTTTGCTGGCTGTTTGCTTGCTTGCTTGTCTGTCTGTCTGTCTGTCTGTCTGTCTGTCTGTCTGTCTGTCTGTCTGTCTGTCTGTCTGTCTGTCTGTCTGTCTGTCCGTTCCTGTCTGTCCATCTATAATGATGATGATGTCAAAAAGATAGACAAACGAACAAAAAAAGATAAAAAGATAAAACTACAGGATACCTCGGAAAACGCCATAAACTCGTTCTGCTCCACTCTACAAAGACCCAAATCACATCAAAATTACATGTTAGCTCTGTTCAAACAAATCGACAGTAATCCTTTGAGTAAAGCCTTGTAAGGCTCTAAAAGACACAGTCACCACATGAGCAGAGCATTATAAGCCTAGTAAACCTTTGTTCTGAAGGTAAGAAGCAGATTAGACAAAAACGAAATTGTTACGAGTTTCTTACACGAAGTCTGCTGGTGTGTTGTGAAGATATTGATGAGATCCCAATCCTTGGACACCTCCACCATGGAAGATTTGGCGACTAAAATTTGATTTAAAGTTAATTTTAAAGAAAACGTAGATATGCACCTGATTATTATTAAAATCAATCAATCCGTCCACAAATCCCATCACCAACCTACGCATCCACCCACCCATTTATACGGCCATGCATTTATTATCATGCTTGCATCCACCCACCCACCCACCCACCCACGCATCCATCCATCCATTCATTCACCAAAACACCCATTTACCCATCCAACCAACCAACCACCCATTCACCAACCCACCCATTTACCCATTCACCAACCAACCACCCATCCATCCATTCACCAACCCACCCATTTACCCATCCAACCAACCACTCATCCATCCATTCATTCACCAACCCACCCATTTACCCATCCAACCAACCACTCATCCATCCATTCACCAACCCACCTATTTACCCATCCAACCAACCAACCAACCAACCAACCAACCAACCAACCAACTATCCATTCACCAACCCACCTATTTACCCATCCAACCAACCAACCAACCACCCATCCATCCATTCACCAATCCACCTATTTACCCATCCAACCAACCAACCAACCAACCAACCAACCAACCAACCAACCAACTATCCATTCACCAACCCACCTATTTACCCATCCAACCAACCAACCAACCACCCATCCATCCATCCATTCACCAATCCACCTATTTACCCATCCAACCAACCACCCATCCATCCATTCATTCACCAACCCACCTATTTACCCATCCAACCAACCATCCATTCACCAACCCACCTATTTACCCAACCAACCAACCACCCATCCATCCATCCATCCACCAACCCATTCACCCATCCATTCACTCAACCCATACATTCAATTCTCACTTAGTGGCTTTCTGACGTCCATGATCCAAAGATAGTCCGCTATCGTTAATGGTCAGAGTCCTTTCAATAGACCGATAGTAATTCAAGATTGATAGACACTAAAGAATAGAAAACACTATATGAGAAATCTAGTCTGACCAGGGTTGGGGGTTTTGTTAGAGTTTAACCAGAAAATACTCACTGGAGTACGTTTGTCAAACTCTACTCTCGAATAACTAATCTTAAAGCGTCTACGAAGTAAAAACTTCATTATTGTTTTAATAAACAGAGAAGCATGACAGTAGCATTCACTGAAAATTTTAAGAAAATCTCGCACGTAGTTCCCGAGTTATAAACTCTGACTCAAAGTTTGCCATGACCAGTTCGTTTTTGGAGAAATTTGGGTTTGTTGGTAACAATGCCTTATGAAACAGACCTTTGATAGACGTTCGTCAAGCTCAATTATTCAGAAAAGATTTCGGAGACCCCACACAGGGTTCGAACCTGCAACCTTTTAATGATGACCGGTTAGACGCTTTAACCATTGAGCCACTGAGGCTCAGATGGAGAGCTAAGGTTACAAATTCATAGTCATATGTGCTCCTAAGTGGTAGCGTTTGCATACGAGATGTTGTTGTTAAAGTGACATGACAAATTGTACGTATACATGTAGTGCATGTGGTACGTTTGCGAGCTTGGTGGAATATGTAACAGACGTTCGGTGGACGTTCGTCAAGCTCAATGACTCAGAAAAGATTTCTGAGACCCCAGACAGGGTTCGAATGCCTTATGATTTACGTAAATGGATCATTGATGCTAAAATCCATTGCTCTTATGCATAGTTGTCCATTCGCGTAAGGCATTGAGAAGACTCTAGGCGCTCGTCCAGGCACGACAATTTATAGGTTGTAGCCTGCGTTCAGGCAGTTGCCATAGTTACAACCGGTCAGAACCGGTTTTGGAGTGGTTGTGCTTTTCTTTTTCTTTTTTTTTTAATTTGTAAAGCTCTTTTTTGTTAATTTCTCATCGCGAAGGACAACAGTCAGGTACGATAAACTGTATTACTTTTCTTTTGACACTTTAAACGTTTTATTTATTGTCATTTGTATGTTTTTTGTAGAAACCACGCGTTATTATATATTTATTTTTGGTTTAATAAACTTTGTTATAAAAAACTGGTGCGTTTCACTTAGTCCTTCGAGAGAAAACTACAAAGACCCTGAAAGCGAGAATCTAGAAAAATCAAAGAAGACTCCGTTCTCGGCTACCGACAGTTTCCCGAAGACTCACCGTACGCTGTAAATCTCGTAATCGGAGATGTCGGAGAACTAAGAACGACATGTAAGCTCCTTGCATCGCCATTCTCGCTCGAGAATCTTCGTCATCTAAACCCAGCATCTCTACCGCTGAACCAACTTCAAAATCGCTTCCTTTATGGCTGCTTATTTCATCACCAACCTTAGCGTCAAAGTCGAGAATGTCGTCCCGAGAGCTACAATGCAATAACAAAACTTTCAATTTTTTGTATGAACGGCTGTGGCTGCCATATAGAAAAAAATGTGTATGCTCAACCGAATTTTTTTTTTGGTAAAGGGCTGGCCAAACGCTTTCAACATCGCATTCAACAGCATTCAACAGCATTCAACATTGTTGAACGATGTTGAATAATGTTGAAAGCACGAGTGGCCAAATGAATTCAACATCGTTCAACATTCATGAATGACAATTAATTGAACGCGGGCTACCACAAAAGCTGGAATCGACAATATCCCGCATGGCGCATGTCTCTGTTCAACAAAGTTGAATGAAATGTGGCCAAATGCGTTCAACACCTTTCAACATTTTGAGAACAATAGAAATGTTGAACGCGTGTTGAACGAAAATTTGAACATGTTCAAATTTCGTTTAACATCATTCAACACCATTCAACAACGTTCAACATCATTCAACACCATTCAACAACGTTCAACATCATTCAACACCATTCAACAACGTTCGACATCATTCAACACCATTCAACAACGTTCAACATCATTCAACAGGGGTGGCCAAACGCTTTCAACATGTTGAATTCAACAATGTTGAACGATGTTGAATGAAATGTTGAAAGCGTTTGGCCAGGCCTTAAGACCACCGTACTAATTCGAGACCGGTGTCGAATTCGTCCTATTTCGCCGTGTAAACAGGCGGAACCATACTAATTCGAGACCGGTCTCGAATTCGTCCTATTTCGCCGTGTAAACAGGTGGAACCGTACTAATTCGAGAACGGTGTCGAATTCGTCCTATTTCGCCGTGCAAACAGGCGGAACCGTACTAATTCGGGAGCGGTGTCGAATTCGTCCTATTTCGCCGTGTGAACAGGCGGAACCGTACTAATTCGAGACCGGTGTCGAATTCGTCCTATTTCGCCGTGTAAACAGGCGGAACCGTACTAATTCGAGAACGGTGTCGAATTCGTCCTATTTCGCCGTATAAACAGGCGGAACCGTACTAATTCGAGACCGGTTCCGAATTTTTCTTCCGTGTAAACAGGCGGTACCGCATGAATTCGAGACCGGTGTCGAAGTCGTCCGATACCGTGTAAACGTAGCCCAAGGGCATGTTTATATGATCCCGGTATACCGTGATAACCCGGTTGACCGGGATGCATTTCATCCCGGGTCAAAAAGCGGGGGAATTTAAGGATATGGAGCAAAAAAGCAAAAACTCACCCTAATTCTATTATATTAGAAGTTATTTCACTTTTATTCAGTGTTTTGTCTCTAGACCTGACCGTTTGGACGAAATTCTGACCGTAACATTCAGAGTTACAAGCTGATTGCAGTTCAGTAAACTTCATCCCAGTCTACCGGGATATTGCGTTTATATAGACAAACATTTGTCCCGCATGACCGGGATCCCGGTTGCTTCAACCGAGATCCCAGTCAGGCGGGACTTGAGATTTTTTGACCACCCGGCCTTGCGACAAAATTTTGAGATTTTTTGGGACGTCCCGGTCTCCATATAAACGTAATTTGGAAAATAACAGTAAATTATCTACAAGTCGAGATCCCGGTACACCAGGACATCTCGGTATTTCGGGATCACATAAACAGGCCCTTAGATGTGTACTGACCTTAACATGGTTTGAGAAAATATTTTTTTCCACACAGTTGCGGTGTCGTAGTTGGTTTTGTGTGTTGTGACGGAGACTGGTTGTGGTACAGGAGGTTCAACAACAGCTTTGGCATGCTCACGCAAAGCACCAAGGACACGCTTTTAGAAAGAAAAAACAACAACGCCATCAAGAAGAAGAAAAAGAAAAAGAAGAAAAAGAAAAAGAAAAAGAAGAAGAAGAAGAAGAAGAAGAAGAAGAAGAAGAAGAAGAAGAAGAAGAAGAAGAAGAAGAAGAAGAAGAAGAAGAAGAAGAAGAAGAAGAAGAAGAAGAAGAAGAAGAAGAAGAAGAAGAAGAAGAAGAAGAAGAAGAAGAAGAAGAAGAAGAAGAAGAAGAAGAAGAAGAAGAAGAAGAAGAAGAAGAAGAAGAAGAAGAAGAAGAAGAAGGAGAAGAAGAAGAAGAACAACAACAATCAATCAATCACATTAATTCACCTGTGGGTCCTGGATGTGAAGAAACGTCGCATGAGTTTTCAAAATCTAAACCAAAAACAATGTCTAATATTAACTATGGCATATCTTCTCTCCTTACTGGCTTACCTCCAAGAATGTTCCCCTCTCAACTTGTCTCGCAACAGCATGGTATTGCTGCAAGCCAAGTTGCACAAACCATTGCAATGTGTAACATGCTGCATGTGTTGCGCCAAGACAAGTTGCGCCAATCGTTGCACAAAGTAGATTCGATTCTGTGCAATGGTTCGTGCAACTGGTCTCACAACAATCTTGACCATTGTACAGCATGTTACACACTACAATGATTCGTACAACTTGTCTCGCAACGATCATGGCCATTGCACAGCATGTTACACACTACAATGATTCGTGGAACTTGTCTCGCAATGATCATGGCCATTGCACAACATGTTACACACTGCAATGGTTCGTGCAACTTGTCTCGCACGATTTTGGTCATTGCACAGCATGTTACAAGCTGCAATGATTCGTGCAACTTGTCTCGCAATGATCTTGGTCATTGCACAGCATGTTACACACTGCAATGGTTCGTGCAACTGGTCTCACAAGATTTTGAGCATTGTACAGCATGTTATACACTACAGTGATTCGTGGAACTTGCCTCGCAACGATCATGGCCATTGCACAACATGTTAATTACATCAACCACGTTGGCGCTGCGTTGGCTACTGTAATTAGACGGTCTTCAGGTAATATATCAACAACGAGTTTGAGTGTTTCATCAGGGGATCCAAACGCGAGAAAACATGATGAAAGCACGAGGCCGAAGGCTGAGTGGTTTCATTGTTTTCAAGTGTTTGGATTCCCCTGATGAAACACGATAAACAAGTTGTTGATATGGCATCTCAATCGAGCGATTTCAATTGAAAAGAACGCTCATCACATTCTATTCAGGAGTGTGTGTAAAATTTATTCATACAGCAACTTGTTTATTTTGCATAGATAACTGAGATCTTAAGAATTAGATGAACACCGGTTTTCATCTAATATCTTTGGCTTTACTGGAGTATCCAACTTCAATCAGGTGATTGAATGAACTATTGTAATTAGCTGATTAACGCATGAATTATTAATGAGTTTGAGATAGAAATATCTAATATATATATATGTACCTCGTCTATGTTATTCTGTTGACGCAATTTAGTCATTGTTTTCACTTCGTCAGCCGTCTTCTCTGGTCTATCGATAAAATCAGAACAAATCCAGTCATGAAATGACTAACAATAGACACACAGGCGTGCCCAACACATAACATACAATACCTTAGATACGATACTAACAATAGACACACATGCGTGGCTAACACATAACATACAATACCTTAGATACGATACTAACAATAGACACACAGGCGTGGCTAACACATAACGTACAATACCTTAGATACGATACTAATAATAGACACACAGGCGTGGCTAACATAACATACAATACCTTAGATACTATACTAACAATAGACACACAGGCGTGGCTAACACATAAAATACAATACCTTAGATACGAAAAAGATGTCCAGTTCGATTCCTTCTTAAATGTATAGTATATTCCTTGGCTACGGATCTTATTATCGCTTATATCCTATAAAGGAAAAACAGTATAGTTAATTAATACGAATGAATAGAACTCGTAATGTAAAACAAAGCTAGGACCGAGTACGGCTAGCTTTAATTTCTGAAAACTATAAGGTATTTACCAAACACAACACCATTACATACCTCGACGAGAGCATCGTAAACTGGAAAGTTTCTCAGTTGTTCTTGTTTAGAAAATATTTTTTTAAATTTTCGTGAAACCAGCGTAAAAAGCTCCATTTCATCTGCGTAAGTATTGACTTGGTGCACATCCTGTAAAATAGAGTGAAGTAGAGTGGAATAGGGCGGAGTGGGGTGAGGTAGGGTAGGGCAGAGTATATAATATATATAGAGTAGAGCAGAGCAGAGTAGAGCGGAGTAGAGCAGAGCGGAGTAGAGCCGAGCCGAGTGGAGTGGAGTGGAGTGGAGTGGAGTGGAGTGGAGTGGAATGGAGTGGAGTGGAGTGGAGTGGAGTGGAGTGGAGTGGAGTAGAGTAGAGTAGAGTAGAGTAGAGTAGAGTAGAGTAGAGTAGAGTAGAATAGAGTAGGAGCGGTATATTTTATTTGTTTTATAAAATATGAAGAGAGAAAAAAACAACTAAAAGTGGGATACTTTTAAAAGTTGGCTAGCTTTTCCCGCCAGGTGACGCCATCCTACGCCATTTTACGTCATTCATGATCTTCATACTCTTATAAATTCACGGGGCCCAGCCAATCAGAGCGTGCGTAGAGAACACCTTATTTTATAATAACAAATAGAAAATAAAGCTCCGTGTGTATGTGCACTCTTACACTGTACATGTAAAGGTACGTTTGACGTCATTTGAACACGAGAAAAGTTGAGTAAAAGCAAGAGGCGATAGCCGAGTGCCTTTATACTTCTTTCGTGTTCAAATGACGTCAAACGTACCTTATAAGAATATTTATTATATGGCTGGGTTTGATTTCCGGTCCGTACGCAAAACGACGCACGCTGATTGGTTCCCGAGAGGTCAGGATTTTACGATAGGTCTGTGTCCGGGTCAACACGCTTTTTTCTCGGCCCTGCAAGTTTTGGCGAGAACATTTCTGAGTTGACTTGAATACAAATAAAAGAGAACTGGTTATCTTTATTCAAGTATTCTGAACAATAAAATGTGTTGGAACATTGCTGCTGGTTTTCTTTAATGTTTATCTAAAAACATGACAAATAAAAGCCGAACTGGTGTAAACAAGAAGGCCAAGAGCGACATGAAAAAGTTAACAGGTAAGGTAAACAGCATACTCCCAAGACGAAAACAACGCTCGAAGCTTAAAAATAAAGTGAACCAATAGCCATATAATAAATTCCTTATTAACCTCGTTTGCTCGGTCTGTACGGGAAAGTATTTGCCCGCTCGGTTTTATCGCACAAACCTCGCTCCTTCGTCGCTCGGTCTGTACGAAAACCTCACGTAAATACTTTCCCGTACAGACCTCGCACTCAGTTAATAAGTCCTTAATATATACTGGAGCGATATGTTTTATTTGTTTTATAAAATAAGAAGAAAACAAGCTAAAAGTTGGACAGTTTTGAAAGCTGGCTGGCTTTTCGCGCCAAGTGACGCCATTCCATGCCATTTTACGTAATTCATGATTTCTATACACTTATAAATGCACGGGGCCTGACAAATCAGAGCGTGGGTAGAGGACACTTTATTGTAAATGTCTCTTTCTATAGCTTACCATTTCAATAGCGTAGCAGCCAATCAAGAACTCCAACATCGGTTTTAGCTTCTCCAATGACGTTTCATGTAACGGGATCCCCAGACTGATTTCATCAGACGCCAAACCCCCTCCAGACGCGGCCGCTGCTGCAGCAACCGAGGGACTGGTGGAAGCCACAAGCTGATACGAGGATAAACTGAGAGGGGGTGGAGTGGGGAGGGGTTCCTCGGTGTTTGGACGAAGGAGGTTTAGTTGCATCACCACTGAGACTTGACTCATCACTCTGGAGTAACGTCGACGCGCTCTGAAGTTAGTCATGCTCGACGTTTTCGGGTCTGGATCGGGGGAGGTTTCGACTTTTGAAGGATGGAGTTGAATGGAATTGGGATGAGAGTAAGGAAGCCATTCAATGATCTACATGACAGGAAAGGGAGAAAAGTATCAGATGAGGAATTTAGTAATTAATCTTCTGCGACTGTGCCCCAACTGGTCCCCGTCAACTAGCATCATCACCACCACCACCACCACCATCATAATCATCACCACTACCTAACCACCACCATCATAATCATCACCACTACCACCATCATCATCATAAACATCATCATCACCACCATCAATCATCATAATAATCATAACCACCAGCACCAGCACCATCATAATCATCACCACTACCACCATCATCATCATAAACATCATCATCACCACCATCAATCATCATAATCATCATAACCAGCAGCACCACCACCATCATAATCATCACCACTACCACCATCATCATCATCATCATAATCATCACCACCACCACCATCAATCATCATAACCAGCAGCACCACCACCATCATAATCATCACCACTACCACCATCATCATCATCATCATAATCATCACCATCAATCATCATAATAATCATAACAAGCAGCAGCACCACCATCATAATCATCACCACTACCACCACCACCACCACCATCAATCATAATAATCATAACTAGCAGCACCACCACCATCATAATCATCGCCACCATCAATCATCATAATAATCATAACCAGCACCACCACCACCATCATAATCATCACCACTACCACCATCATCATCATCATAAACATCACCACCATCATCATAAGCATCACCATCACAGCCCTTTTCGTAAGGAAAACTGAGTTGATTCGCACGCGTAAATAATTTTGCGATTTATATGAATTACAGTGTATGGCACAGAAATATGAACCTAACTTTTATATTTTCTACACATCTGAAAAAGAAAGCTGTGTTGTTTGATATTCATTGTAAGACGTTATCTTTTGCTTTAACGTGTTAGTTTAGTTGTAAAACGTAAAACCTACTACGCTGTGAAAACTGTTACAGTAGCATACGCTTAAAGACGATATACGTTACATTGCAAGAGCTTACACGTTGTGAGACCTTACGTTTCGTTGTGAGATCTTGCGTTACGAGCTGTGAGATCTTGCGTTACGCTGTGAGACCTTGCGTTACGTTGTGAGATATTGCGTTACGCTGTGAGACCTTACGTTACGTTGTGAGATCTTGCGTTACGCTGTGAGACCTTGCGTTACGTTGTGAGATATTGCGTTACATTGTGAGACCTTACGTTACATTGTGAGACCTTACTTTACACTGTGAGACCTTACGTTACATTGTGAGATCTTGCGTTACGTTGTGAGACCTTACGTTACGTTGTGAGACCTTACGTTACATTGTGAGACCTTACGTTACGTTGTGAGACCTTACGTTGTTAGACCTGAAGTGACGCGTGAGAACTTGCGTTACGCTGTGACACCTGACGTTATGTTGTGAGACCTGAAGTGACGCGTGAGAACTTGCGTTACGTTGTGAGACTTTACGTTACGTTGTAAGACCTTACGTTGTCATGTTACTGAAACTTTCACACATTGTCACAATTGCAATGTGAATGAACAATTGAACATGGCCTTTCACGCGCGTGTGACAAATAGCACGCCTAGTTGAGTTTGCGCGTGTGCCGGCGATCGCAATATAGTTTCCTGCATATTGTTTGTTTCTATAGCTGCTGTTTTTACCTTCAAAAAAGCATGTATTCTTTTCACAGAGTGCAACTGACAGATTAAAGATCTTGTATAAATCAGTAGATCATCCAGGGTAACAACATTCATGGCAGATTCTGTTTCAGCCAAGGCAGCCTCTCGTGCAATGGCAAGACGACGAGCTCTATCCAATGCATCTTGATACTCTGCCATAATCAAACTAAAAAAAACATAAAAACAAAGAAATTAATTGAACGTACTGTAATTATGTTAGCAGTATTTACAATTACTAGTCTAGACTGGTGTTATGGAATATATAGCACTAAAAGTCCATTAGTCATGAGATGAGTCACAAGTCAAGTCATATATCAAGCTATAAACTGACGTCACAGGTGAAGGCCACAGGTCAAAGTCAAGTCATGCACCAAGGTCACAGGTCAAGGTCACAAGTCAAGTCATGAGCCAAGGTCACAGGCAAGGTCACAAGCCAAAGTCAAGTCATTGACCCAAGGTCACAGGTAAAGGTCAAGTTATAAGCTAATGTCACAAATCAAAGTCATGGGTCAAGTCACAGGTCACAGTCACAAGTCAAGTTATAAGTAAAGGTCACAGGTCAAGTCATGAGTCAAGGTCACAGGTCAAGTCATGCATCAAGGTCACAGGTCAAGTCATGTGTCAAGGTCACAGGTCAAGTCACAAGTCAAGGTCAAGGTTATAAGTCAAGGTCGCAGATCAACTCATGAGTCAAGGTCCCAGGTTGAGGTCACAAGTTAAAGTCACAACTCAAGGTCACACACAGTTCAAGGTCACAGGTCAAGTCATGAGTCAACATCACAGGTTGACTAGGTTACGAGTCACAACTCAAATCACAAGTAAGTCAAGTCAAATCAAGTGTCAAGTCATATATGAGTCACAATTAGTCACTGTGAAGTTGAGTGACTTGAGTTTTTTTCTTATTAACTCACCTGAGTCTCTCTTGGTATGGAGAATAGAGTGTCTCAATAGTCTTTGTATGCTCACAAAACCTTGCCCATCTTAACATATGCATGTGCTTGCAGTGCACAAGTTCTTCAATTCTGTCCAAGTAGAACTAACAAATTAAAAAATAAAATAAGAAAACAAAGTAAATTACATGTATGTTGCTGTGCTTAATAATTTACCTCATAAGAAATTAATTGTTGCTGCTCAAATTTGATTGTGTAATGTACCATAAAATAATTATAAAACATTTGAATAACTTTATAAAAACCTGGTGAAGCAAAAGAGGTAAACTTTTGTTGGTATATTCTGGCTTTCCACATGTTCTCATTTCTTCAGTCATTCTATCCGCCTGACATTCAAGACCTCTGGCTTCTCGAACCTGCAGTGTGAAATAATATGAACACAGTACATTGTTGAGCGTACAAGATTTTCAGAATTTTTGTACATCACCACCACTGCTGAGTGTACAAATTTTTCAGAATTTTTGTACAGTCAGCACCACTGCCAAGTGTACAACATTTTCAGATTTTTTGTACACACGGCACCTGACTGCCGAGTGTACAAAATTTTCAGATTTTTTGTACACTCGGCACTGGACTGTCGAGCATACAAAATTTTCAGATTTTTTATATGCTTGGCACCTGACTGCTGAGCGTACAAAATTTTCAGATTTTTTGTACACTCAGCACCTGACTGCCGAGTGTACAAAATTTTCAGATTTTTTGTACGCTCGGGACCTGACTGCCGAGCATACAAAATTTTCAGATTTTTTGTACGCTTGGCACCTCAGACTGCCGAGCATACAAAAATTTCAGATTTTTTGTAAGCTCAGCACCCGACTGCAGAGCGTACAAAATTTTCAGATTTTTTGTACACTTGGCACCTCAGACTGCCGAGCGTACAAAAATTTCAGATTTTTTGTATGCTCGGCATCCGACTGCCAAGCATAGAAAATTTTCAGATTTTTTGTACGCTCGGCACCTGACTGAATATATATATATATATAATTAACAGAATCAATCACCTGTTCTAGCATGTTCTAATTTGTTACAATTATCTTAATTCCAAGATCACATTGTCTCTAATATATACCTGCAAGGCTTTTGCCAAAGCTATTTTTCTTTCCCTTTTAAAATGTCCGGCATCTTTCGGCACAGGAACGGAGCTAAATAATATAGAAGAAACGATAAAACGTTGGTCTGTTCGCCAAAGCAAGGCTACGTGTACAACTCTACAATGTCTCTATTAAAAATAATGCACGTGCACTTGTCAGACGTGCAAATTATTGGAATCAAGTCGGACTGACTAAATTGTTTACATTTTTTAACTTTTATATAAACGAGAAAAATATTACGATACTGTAGTGTTTCATGGTCAATAACTTGTTCACTGGAAATCTAGAAACAGGACGATTTAGTTAAAATGTTATTACTTTCAGTTTCAGTTTGATATAAAACGAAGGCCCAAATGAAAGCACAGTCCCAAATCAAAATTGTTTATACATTTTATAAATCCATTTTAAATTACAACCGTTTACGTCTTATATTATACCTTAAATTCTACTAAACAGCCCGAGTTTTCACAACAAGGTTCCGTAAACATACGGCAAATATTTAATAAACATTAATTGATAGAATTCAAAAGTCAAGATTTAAATACCTGAACGACTTCTGTGGAGTCACCTTCAAAAAGTCATTTTCTTCGATGGCGTTTTGAAGTTCTTTCAACTCCTTACAAAGGTCTTCTTCTAGCCTCTTAACTCTCTCACTACTCGACACTTCGTATATTCCTTCCATGTTTCAATTTAATGCATCCCTGTGGTTTGTTTTTCGCGTCAAACAAGTGATATCTTCTTCAGGTGCTTCGGATGGCCGCGCCATCTTACTGTTGTTGCCAAGGGAAACAGCTTCATTGGGAACCGGTGCCACGTGACTGCAAGAAAAATGTAAATAAGGGGCTAATAAGGGGGTGCATTCGTGGTGTTTACATCAGGGTGCCCTGGTTTACATGTAGGCACGAACTCAGGTTGGACTGACTAGCAGTTATTTTTAGTGGAGGGGAATGGTTTGGAAGCTCCATTGTCTAGCTATCAAGATTATGCAATGGTCATGTTATTGTGTTCATGTTGGAGGAAGGCAATTGGTTGAAGAAAGGAAATTCTATGGGCACTGGACGACGAAAGACTACATACGATCACTGATCTCTATATAAGCATGCAACGAACAAATGATTTACCACACGTGACGACGAAGGACTACACTAATTGACGGCACCGAAAAAGATGGCGGCGGTACATTTAACCATAATGCTTCACGACCTCAAATCAGCTCAAATAACAACTAAGCATTGTTTATCATGCTGAAATGGATGAAACTAAACAAGAACTTCATTCCTACCTACAGTTGATCGTTTTAAAACCCTATCTTACGATTATTCTGCAAGAAACAACATTTAATGTGCGCGCAAAGGATTCTGGTTAAATGTACAAGAAGCCATCTTTTTCGGTATACGGTCAATTAAACCCGAACGTTGCTATTGGATGACTGCTTCATTATACAGAAAATACAATACGGTCAGTGACCGTGAAATTAGACAAAACCGAGTCTCCAAACCACCTCCCTCCACTAATAACTATCGTTGTAGTGTTAACCGGTACTATAGATCGTTTTCATGAGTCTGGCCTGAGATTATTTTCACGCCGGGCTAATCTCAAGTCGCCTGCTAGACCGAACTGAAATTTCGAGGCCGGCCCGAAACTCCAGGCCGAAATATAGTAAAAGGTTTGAGTACTGCCGAAAATATTGAAAGTAGTTTCTAACGAAGACCCTTCGTCAGAGAGAAACGTGACTTCGCTCGAAGGGCCTTCGCTCGAAACGTTAGAGACTATCCGTTCAATATTTTCGGCAGTACTCAAACCTTACTATATTAAGCCTGGTTTCCATATAGCCGTAAGAGCCGGCGGCATGGCTGCGGCAAGGGGCGATGGTCCAATCATAGACAGTGTTGAATTAGCCAGCAATAAAAAGCTGTATGCGATTGGACCATTGCCCCTGCCATGCCGCCAGCTCTTACGGCTATATGGAAACGAGGCTTTAAAATAATGCTTCTCTGGCGGTCAACGAGCTGGAAGACAACTGATGCAAATCTTGAAGCAACAGGGGAACCATATAATTTCAAAGCTGGCCTCATGTAAACAAAAACCGAAATGCAAAATTCAGGCCGGCCTCATATAAACACCCCTGACAAACTTTTTCGCGCGGCCTGCCGCAATTTCCGATAACAAATCAGGCGCGCAACAAAGTGTGGGTCGAGAAGTGCAACCGCCGCCACCCCTTTTTTTTTGGGTGGTGCGAGGAAAATTCTGGAGGACAAAAGTTCATTAGTATCGCTTTAAACTATACGCATTTATTTGATTGGTTGCTTGGTTCTTTGGCAGCCAATCAAATGTGTAGTGCAAAACGAACTTTCCAATGAACTTGCGAATTTCGGAAGAAACTTGCAAAACACTGCCTACGCAGTACTCTACATTTTCACATTTTACTCTGATTAAGGCCAGCTCCGTAATCAATTTTTTCACTTTGCCCTATCCATGCCTAAGCAGTACTCAACGTTTTTACGAAAATTAGTCACGAGAACGCTTTTTGGTATTATATTAACATTTTATATAAAATGACATTAAAACTCCATAAATAGGTTCACAATTGCAAAATATAATCCTGATGTTACAGTAAAAATGGAAATCTCACTTCTGCTTCTATAGTTTGTACCCTGCAAGCAGAGCCTTCTTTTCCTTATTTCTTCGCTGAGAGAGAGGAAGAAAAGTGGGCTCTGCTGTATTCGTGACTGGTTCCATTGCGCATGCATGTCAGTGTTTGGCTTCGTCCAAGATTTAGGACGAAGTAACCCGTTTAAGACCCGTTTAACCGGTTCTCGTTTTGTTTTCTGCTCTGATTGGGACTGGGTTCGAGATTGTAACCAAGCAACTGACATGCATGCGCAATGGGAACCAACTTTTCTTCCTCTCTCTCAGCGAAGAAATAAGGAAAAGAAGGCTCTGCTCACAGGGTAGTAGTTTGCTGTGTATTGCTGTATTTCTGTAGCTGCTACAGAAACGCGAGAAAAATCTAGCGATAAAAGTCGCTTATTCTTGATTTATATTTGTTTGTTGGTGTCGAATTGGAAGAAACATTCGTTAAATTATGATTAAATTCCATGAAAGCTAAATTATACTTTTTATTCACATTTTTCGACAAAAAGATTTTCATATGCTTCAGTAGCGACTACAGAAATACACAATCAACTACATAAGTGGGAAGGTATTTCCATTTTCACTGTAATAACATTCGGATAAAGATAATTAATAGTAAATAATTAAGATAATAAATAAGATAATAAATAAGATAATAAATAAGTTTATAATTAAGATAATAAATAAGTTTATAATGATGATAAAATGTTTGATTTTTAAAGGGGATTGGCATTAAAAATTAAGTTTGTCTAATTTGAAAGAACTCATAAAATTGTAATAGAAGATCCTTTACAACTTTTTCATATCTTTCTGCGTTTTCAAGATATTTCAATTTGTTTGATATGTAAATGAGATGGTCTCTGACGTCAGGAGTGGGGTAAAATATTTTCATACAGAGCAAAATCACTTACATATCTAACATGAAATGTTCAGCGTCGCAAGGAGTTTTTATGTGCGCAGTTTCAAATGATTTCGCTGAACAAACTTAGAGATAAAACTGGTTTTGCTACATGTGAAAATATTTTACCCCACACCTGACGTCAGAGACCATCAAATTGAAATATCTTGAAAACGAAAAGAGATACGAAAAAGTTGTAAAGGATGTTCTATTACAATTTTATGAGTTCTTTCAAATTAGACAAACTTAATTTTTAGTGCTATTGCCTTTAATAAATTAATAAAATTGAGTTCTACTCTAACCCGATTGCAGCATAGTTAATAGAACGTATACATGGTTTGGAAAGTCACCCAAAGTCATTGTTCTATGTTTTTGTTTAAGTTTATGGAAATTTGTGCAACTTCACGGTATTGTATTTTCTGCAGTCATCCAATAGCAACGATCGGGTTTAATAAGTGTGGTCCTTCTTTGTCACGTGTTGTGGTGCTTCGTCGTCACGTGTTCATAGAATTTACTTCCATATAAGGAACTCCATTGTCTTTCAACATGACCATATTACTTCAAGTTGAAAGACAATAGAGCTTCCAAACCATATGTTGTATTAACTATGATTGCAGCAACTTGTCTCGCAACGATCTCGGCCATGCATGGACTGTGCCCCACGAAAAAATGGCCCAAATACACGCCATCAGGCGCCATCTTGTTAGGTCTGAGCTGCGAAATTATTGACCAATTATCAGTGAGCTCTATATAACTGTAGTGATATCTGCTGTTCATTCACCGGACAAAGATTGAAGCCAAACATGGCGGACATGTAGGCCTAAAGTACGTATAGTTTCCAGTCTCCTACGCGATCTTTTGACTGGTCAGACTTGACCAGACCGCGCAGAAGATTGGAACTATACGTACTTCAGACCCATAAGGATCGCGGGCTCTGGGAACAAGATTGCCACAAAGATATCACTCCATAGAGCTCACTGGGTCAAACCTCGCAAGGCGATTTGTTCTATACCGCCCATCAAGTTAGTAGAGATCAGTGCAAGTAATGGCCAGTCACGAATTCCTTAAGCATGCGACCTGAAGCAAGTCGCCTTGTGCTATGCTATAGTGCATTGCACTAAGCAAATCTTCAGAAGGCTGCTCATTTCCTGGTGAAGCCGGAATACAATACTCACACTTATCTCTAATATTCCCTAAAAAACACCTACTATCCTTGACTATCCCCGCATCACCCAAACTTGTCTCCAGTCCCTCTTCCTCCGCCAAAGAACTCGATATACTTCTGTCTTCGCCAAACGCCCTTTCAGACGAAACATCAGGCGGCAACTTCAACGACGATTTTGTTAACGAGCCCGTATTCAATGCATCGACTTTTCGGAATAATCTTATGTCTCTTTGGCAAAATTTTCCCTCGGGCAAAATTTCTGTGGCTTGGCGATTGATTCCCTGTCCTGTAGCTTCCATCTTTTCTTTAAAACCGACTTCGTCCTTTGTATTTTTTTCTTCGGAGTTTTGTAAAATTCTGCGTTTTTGTGGATGATTCTCGTGAACGAGTTCTGCTCTATCCTTGAATAAATTTTCATCGCCGCTCGCGTTGTCGGTCCGACGTGTTTCGTTCCTTCGACGTCGTCGTCGTCGTGGTACCCCCGGCAGTGACTCGTCCATGAGGCCTAGTTGCTTGCACTGAGTGAGGACTTGAAAAGAGAGATTGTCAGAGACGTCAAACTTATGAAAGACACGTTCGGCGTTTTAATAATTTACTACTAATTGAGGCATGGGCGAAGGCATGGATAGCAAGCTGCCTCTCGCTGCTTTTTAAGGATAGAGTAGGGCCTTCGCTCGAAACGTTAGACTCCCATACCGAATCCTACGTTTTCTGTTTCGGCAGTATATCAAACCTTATCATCATCATCATCATCATCATCATCATCATCATCATCATCATTTTATCACAACTTATAAAATTGAAAAATTCTATCAGGCAGGAAATCGTTAATTTAGTTTAGCAGGAAATATTTATTTTTGGATTTTGCTGCCAGGAAGAAAAATGCTTTATCTAGGACTGTGTCTCTGTCACCAACGTTACAGTTATAACGGGCTTACCTTCTTCGCTTGGAAGATTGTTTGAACATGATATCCATTTTGAACATTTCTGGTCTTCAAACAACGCAGGTATTTCTTCGACCACGCTTTGGTTGTCATATACGACAGAACGTTCTTGAAATCGAATTTCTTCGGAGTTTTCCGTCTTGGAAGCATCACAGCCGGAAAACTTTGTAAAACGTTGTAAGCTTAGAATAGACAAATGTATAATTAATCAAATAATGTAATAAAGCATAAAAATTAATGTATCAAATACAGAGTTGAATGTCCTTATTAATCCACAATAGTTACCTTTCTTGGGCTTGGTTAATTGTGTAAAGCCCAGCGGGTTCGACGGTGGGGTATACGTAGAGTGGACTAAGATAGCCAACCAAATCTACGATCTTTAAACAGGTAAAAACGTTATTACCACCACCACTGCTACTACTACCACCACCACTGTCACCACCACTACCACAACCATTACCATTACCACCACTACTACCACCACCGCTACAACCACCACTACTACCACTGATATCGCCACCACCCGCACCACCACTACCACCACCACCATTACCACCACTACCACAATTATCAGCACCACTACTACCACCGCAATTACCACCACTACCACCACCACCACCACCACTACCACCACCACCACCATTACCACCACCACCACTATTATCAGCACCACCACTACCACCACCATTACCACCACCACCACCACCATTACCACCACCACTATTATCAGCACCACTACTACCACCACCACTATCATCATTACCACCACCACTATCACCACTACCACTATTATCAGCACCACCACTACCACCACCAGCACCATTACCACCACCACTACCACCACCACTACCACTATTATCAGCACCACTACCACTATTATCAGCACCACTATCACCACTACCACCATTATCAGCACTACTACCACCACCACCACCATTACCACCGAAATTACCACCACTACTACCACCACTATCACCACCACCACTACCACCACCATTACCAATACCACCACCACCACTACCACCATTATCAGCACCACTACCACCACCACCACCATTATCAGCACCACTACCACCACCATTACCACCACCACTACCACCATTACTACCACGACCACCACCACTACCACTACCACTATAGCAACAATCCTTCTCAAGACTACACTAATCTTAATGAGCGATTTCCACAAACATGTGCCAAACAATAAACAAACATCAAATACAGGTACCTCTTCCATTGATGCGTGCATGGAGTGGACCACTCGATAAAAATCTTTACTGGCGTTGCTAGAATAAGAAGATTAGAAAAAGAAAATGTAGAATTTAATTTGAACCAATTATGAATGTATTTCTCAATTCATAAACCAAAAAAAAAAAAAAAAAAAAAAATCAACATCGTAGAAGAAGCTTTGAAATGGTTTTCCTGCAAAATATAATTCGTTTGAGAACTTGGTGATAGACATTTGAGGCAAAGAAGGATAGATTAGGATAACTGATTACTTACTAGACACAATCTATTGGAATAGGTTCCTTCCGACGTGCAAACCACATACTAGAAGCTTTGATTTTCATCACTTTTATCTTCTGTGGAGCAGGAAGAGTTAGTCCACAAGGCAGCTTGGAAAACGCATGTCTGTCTCGCTGTCAAGTACAAAAAATAGATTGTGACAAAAAAGGAAGGAAGGAAGGAAGGCAGGCAGGCAGGAAAGAAGGAAGGCAGGAAAGAAGGAAGGAAGGAAGGAAGGAAGGAAGGAAGGAAGGAAGGAAGGAAGGAAGGAAGGAAGGAAGGAAGGAAGGAAGGAAGGAAGGAAGGAAGGAAGGAAGGCAGGAAAGAAAGAAAGAAGGAAGGAAGGAAGGAAGGAAGGAAGGAAGGAAGGAAGGAAGGAAGGAAGGAAGGAAAGAAGGAAGGAAGGAAAGAAAGGAAGGAAGAATGGAAGGAAGAATGGAAGGAAGAAAGGAAGGAGGGAAGGAAGAATGGAAGGAAGAAAGGAAGGAGGGAAGGAAGGAAGGGAAGAAGGAAGGAAAGAAGGACAGCAGGCAGAGTTTACTGACACTAACCTCCCAGTTACAGGAATGGATCTTCGTTTTCGCCTGGGTCGTAAAGTGTTCGATCATATCAGGAAGATTACTGTAAAGTGTTAACCTCTCTGGGCTCACATGTATCTAAGAAAATATCAGAGAGAAAACAATATCTAAGTAAACGTCAGGTTGGTACGCGTTTGAAAGAGGCTGTTTTTTCACCAAGTAAGCAGGCTCCTTTTGAACTCATTTGATTGGCTGCTTGGTTCCTATCAGCCAATCAAATGCGTAGTTCAAAACGAACTTTGAACTTCCCAACGAACTTGCGAACTTCGGAACGAACTTCCAAACATTTTTGTGAAAAGTATATTGCAAATGACTTTAAGCCAGAGTAGCGTTAAACTATGGGCGTTTTCCAATTGACAAGGTTAGACCGGTCAGTCCAGCCAGAATGGACTTGCTCTTGATTAGGACCAGTCTGACCGTCCTAAGCCTCAAACGAATCGTGTTCCATTTAACAGGACTGACCGGTCTAACCGTGTAAATGGAAAGCCCCCTACAGTATGTCTGACTTTCCACCTGCCTGTGTTGGGAATATATTTGTTGAATAGGATCCTAAACTGTAGGATAAACTCAGTGGATAAACTGCATGTGTGTTCTTACACGAGATGCCGTTGGGTGACTACAACTACCAGAATGCTTTGCCAGTATTCTAGGGTTTCGACTAGAAGGGATGACTCAAAGGGACCCGTCCAGTCCTTTCGCGGCTTTTCCAAAATATGTCATCAAATGTTTTTCCAAAAAGCTAGGGGGTAAACCAGATTTCTGATTAGGGTTATGGTTTATGTTGTGGTTAGTGTATCGAAAAGATTGCTAAAATCTTGAGACTCACTGAAACTTGACGACAAATTTGGAAAAAACTAATTTGACGACATATTTTGGAAAAGCCGCGAAAGGACTGGACGGGGCCCTTTGAGTCATCCCTTTTAGCAATCTCGTACCCAGAGCCTGCGATCCTTTTGGTCATTACCAAGGAACAGAGGCTCTGGGAAACTCCGATGAAAAAGACCCCAAAATTGGGTTTTTGTTCCCAGTCCTCTGGTTCCCAGTTCCCTATAATTTGTTACTGTCATCGACGATCTTTAGCTTGTTCGAAGACCAAGGAAAATATTTGTTTACCGATAAAGAATGGCCCAGTATGTTTTACAAAGCTCTTGACAAAGCGCTACAATACAAATGGTCTTTCTTAGCTTTTCTCTAAATCGTCAACTGGGCGATTTGACGAGAGTGTTTTATATGTCCGCGTCGCCGTCGGCACTCGGCAGTGATCGGCTCAGCCGCTCAGGTAAGGAATTGTACTTTCTGTCAGGAATTTTGGCTAAACTACATCGACCTTGTATTCTCTAATATAATTTTAAAGTTCTGAGACGGAACTGCGAAGAATTACGAGACGAGTCAGACGATGGACGTTTGTTTGGCGACGAAGCGACAATAATAATAGTTTTAACTTGTAAATTGTCGGTATTGTTGCTGTTTTGAATTATTTCATGTGTTCAATTGTATTTTGGGTCTATCGTGTATAATTATGTGTTACAAAACGTCGAGAAATCGATTAAACAAGTTAGCAACGTGCACATTATTTGAAATTTTACTGTTTTTAAACTAACCAATCAGATGACAAGTTTCATCGGAGTTTCCCAGAGCCTCTGATCCTTGGTAATGACCAAAAGGATCGCAGGCTCTGGGTACCAGATTGCCCTTTTAGCAGAAAGCCTAGAAAACTGGCAAAGCATTCTGGTAGTTGCAGTCATCCAACGCCATCTCACGTCATCGTGGAAGTGATCTATAGCGTGTGTGTTTGAGTATACATGTACCTTAGTTTTTAAAGCTATTGCCACCTCTTTCAGTAGATACTCATAGCCATACATTCCTTTGCACAGCAAGCTGACATAATAGTTAGGACCATGATTTAACCATCTACAAAAAACAAACAAAATTATTTTTAAAGGACATTGGCAACAAAAATCAAGTTTGTCTAATTTGAAAGAATTCATAAAATTGTAATAGAAGATCCTTTACAATTTTTTTGTATCTTTCTTCCTTTTCAAGATATTTCAATTTCTTTAATATGTAAATGAGATGGTGCAGTATTTTCACACATAGCAAAATCAATTATATCTCTAAATTTGTTCAACGAAATCACTCACAAACTGTGCACATAAAACCGCCTTGTGACACTGAACATTTCATACGTGATTTTGCTTTGTGTAAAAATACTGCACCCTGCTCATGACGTCAGAGACCATCTCATTTACGTATTAAACAAATTGAAATATCTTGAAAACGCAGAAAGATACGAAAAAGTTGTAAAAGATCTTCTATTACAATTTCACGAGCTCTTTCAATTTAGACAAACTTAATTTTTATTGCCAATACCCTTTAAAATCTTAAATGATAAAGTGTCTACAATTTCGGAATGACAAAAACTACGTTTTTCTGAGTCACTTACAGTCAAACCGGATGTTCTCTTGCGTGCGACTTCGCATTATCCAAAGTTTGGCATTTAAAACGATTTTAGGGGCAACCCGTCGAGGAATCGTGATAAAGTGTTTGCAGGTTGCCGATTGAATCCATCAATCAAAATTGCAATGTTGCGTATCAATATTGCAAAGTCGCACGCAAGAGAACATCCGGTTTGACTTGAAGTCAGAAATCGCAACAAGAGCCACTAGCTGCTTTATGATAGCATGTGAGTGGAGTTGTAGTTGGTCTCTCCTGTGCTTCGAGGGTTTTTCGCCGGGTTCTCCAGTTTTCCTCCCTCCACAAAACCAACACTAGTCCGACATGTGTCGTATGGCAGCTGCCTGGATCACGTCTAAGGTTTCGAGCGAAGACCCTTCGTCAGAGAGAATCAGAGAAACGTTTCTCTCTAACAAAGGGCCTTCGCTCGAAACGTTAGACTCCTACGTTCTCTGTTTCGGTAGTATATCTAACCTTACTATATTTCGATTGTTGTTTCAACACTGCCTACGAAGCACGTTACTTTTATTTCTCTGTTTAAGATTTCAGTGTTTTCCCGCTCTTTTCTTGAGGTACAAGCTCAGACGTCGCGCAGGGACAAAACGTTTGGCATGTAACGGTAGATCGACGTTTTTGACTTTTTAAAGCGATGGAGAAAATTTTTGACTTAAAGGACATTGGCAATAAAAATGAAGTTTGTCTAATTTGAAAGAACTCGTAAAATTGTAATAGAAGATCTTTTACAACTTTTTTGTATCTTTCTTCGTTTTCAAGATATCCCAGTTTGTTTGAAGGGTACAGTATATCCACACCTAGCAAAATCAGTTATATATCTCCAAGTTTGTTTAACGAAATAACTTGAAACTGTGCTCATAAAAACGCCTTGCCTCGACACTAAGCATTTTATGTTGAGCAATCAGAGGTGTAAGTGATTTTGGTAGGTGTGAAAATACTGTACCCTGCTCTTGACGTTAGAGATCAACTAATTTACATATCAAACAAACTGACATATTTTAAAAACGAAGAAAGATACAAAAAAGTTGTAAAAGATCTTCTATTACAATTTTACGAGTTCTTTCAAATTTGGCAAACTTCATTTTTATTCGCAATGTCCTTTAAGCGAGGCATTTTTGTCATTCCGCAAGCCACTCATTCCGCAAGCCACTCCCTCCAAATGACACAAAGTCATTCCTCCTTTTACATTGTTAATCTCTTTACCGTTTTATAAGTCTGAGAACAGCATTCTTGGTAGCTTCCTGATAAAAAAGATATATATATATAAAACAAACGTCAAAGTACAAAGTGTATGAAATAGAGAATACTTTCTTCATAGTTTAACCGTCTATTTTTATTCAAATATTTCATAGTATTGTTTCACCACCTCAACGGGGACACCGATCACGTGAGTGAAAACGATCCATTGCCATTCCCTACGCCAAAGCAACCTTTCCCTTTTCATTTTGAAATTCAAAGCCTGGTGAACGTATATTGTAATTCTAATTAGGAAAGTATAAAAAACTGAATTCACTTACTCTGTTTGGTATGCGGTTCATTTGGGATAAGCAGAACGTTGTATCCACGTAGATACTTGTGATATCCTTTATGCTACAACCAAGTTGAAAGAATAATGACAATAATGATTAAGATGATGATGATAGTGGCATTGGTATGATGATTATAGTGATGATAATTGCGACAATAATGATGATGATGATTGTGTTGATGATGATGATCATGATGATGATGGTGGTGGTGATTATGATTATGATGGTGGTGGTGATTATGATGATGGTGGTGATTATAATAATGATGATGATGGTAGTGATTATGATGATGATAATGGTGATTATGATGATCATGGTGGTGGTGATTAGTGATGATGGTGGTGATTATAAATGATGATGGTGGTGATTACAATGATGATGGTGATTATGATGATGATGATGGTGGTTATGATGATGATGGTGATTATGATGATGATGGTGATTATAATAATGATGATGATGGTGGTGATTATAAATGATGATGGTGGTGATTACGATGATGATGGTGATTATGATGATCATTGTGGTAATTATGATGATGATGATGATAATGATGATGGTGGTGATTATAATGATGATGATGGTGGTGATTATGATGATGATGGTGGTGATTATGATGGTGCTGACCAGCAGCTGGTGATGATTATGAATGATGATTGTGTTGTTGTTGTTGATGATCATCATCATGGTGATAGTGGTGCTAGTGATGATTATGATGATGGTGCTGGTGATGATGATGGTGGTGATGAATATGGTGGTGGTGCTGGTGATGATTATAATGATGATGGTGGTAATGATGATGATTGTGTTGATGATGATCATCATGATGGTGGTGCTAGTGATGAGTATGATGATGGTTGTGCTGGTGATGATTATGATGATGGTGGTGATGAATATGATGTTGGTGTATGGTGCTGGTGATGATTATGATGATGGTGGTGATGAATATGATGTTGGTGTATGGTGCTGGTGATGATTATGATGATGGTGGTGATGAATATGTTGGTGGTGCATGGTGCTGGTGATGATTATGATGATGGTGGTGATGAATATGATGTTGGTGGTGCTGGTGATGATTATGATGATGGTGGTGATGAATATGATGTTGGTGATGCTGGTGATGATTATGATGATGGTGAATATGATGATTGTGGTGCTGCTGATAATTATGATGATGATAATGATGATATTAGATGATGAAAAAGATGATGATGATGATTGACCTATACATTACTGATGCCTTGTTTGACTGCACCACCAACTTGGTCATTTAGCTTACCTGTCTCCAGAATGGAAGAATGGTATTCGGCTGGCATCACCTTTACTCAACCGAAAGTCACCTGTAATATAAATTGATGAAGAAAAAGACAGATGTTAATTAATGCCTGTCAGCATCAAAATCTCTAAATCACATTATTTACCTACCGGTGTAAAGGACAGTCCCATTATTGCCTTCAAAAAGAAACCTGCAATTGAATAAACAATAGAAAAACACAATAAATAAAATTGGAAAAAAACAAACGCACTGAAGACTACCATTTGGTGGATGGATGGATGGATGGATAAATAAATGGATAGAATGATGAATAAATGGATGTATGAACAAATAGATATTTATGAATTGATGAATAGATGGATGAGTCCAGGATAAATAAATTGGACAGAGATACATGTAATTACTTTAACTTACATAACAGAACCAATGCAATGGCCAGCTGGGAGCAATGTCACACAAACTGATTCACTCTAGAAAACAAAAGCAATTATTAAGTACAATTTATACACCATTCACAGCACTTGTGTGTACTGTATGTATAAAGTAACGTAATGTTGGGCTTTCACGAGGCAAAATAGATATACAAACAATTTTTCTTTAATTTGTAAAAATTGTATAATATATCTAATAAGTTCCACCCAAAAGCAATTGTAAATTGAAAAAAAACCACAATTTGTGTGACTTTTCATTTTAGTAGAAAATGTATAAAAAACTTATTTTGTATTAAAATGTTGACAACTCACTTCTCCCGTTAATTCATTTTTTATATTGATTGTTGTTGGATGTTCAACTGGTAAGCCAGTCTTGAAAAATAGAAAAGAGCAATTATTAGAACATGTACAATTCACATATACGGTAACCAAGTAATTTACAAACAAGAAAAACTGAATTTAAGCTCAGGTTACTCACCAGATAATCGTCCAAATGTTTGTATCTCAAATCTGATAATAGTATATTTTTTGTAGTTTCAGAGCAGTACACAAGAACATTTTGACTACAATAATTTAATAAGATAAAATAAAACAATATACACTGTACTAGAAATCATTATATATTACAGGTATATCTCAAACTCATTAATAATTCATGAGGAAAACAAAAAGGAAATCAGTACCGTGTCGGTGGTTTGGATATCGGAGGAAGTAATTATATAAATTAAGCAAACTTTTACTTTGATTTTCTCTTTAAATTCTGATTTGTTTGAGATGCTATATCATACACTCGGAGGAGTGTCTCATCAGGATATCCAAACACCTCGAAGTTTGTTCAAAAACCTAGGCTTCGCTTCGGTTTTCAACAAACGTCTCGGTGTTTGGATATCCTGATGAAACACTCCTCCTCGTGTATGATATATTACATACAATTATGAATAACCTATATTGTTATATTGCTTTGAAATATCCTGAGTTTTGATTGGGAAAGGCAATGTCTGTGAACATGCATCTCGACCATGGACTATCTTTTTCCATATCCTGACTGTAACGTTGTCCCAAATGTTGATTTGCTGGCATGAATTTCTAAGAGATTTTCACACTAATTTGGATACGATATTAAAGTATCAAAAAACTTGAGTGGTCATATAATAAATGATTTATTAACCCATTGCTGACTGCTGCCTAGGCTGTCTGAGGGTGCTCCCTTATACAAGTAAAACCATATTAGACAGAGTGAACTATCAAGGGGAGAATTTTTGGCTGGCTCAGGCAGCAATGGGTTAACCTCATCTATTCAGTTTGTATCGTCTGTATGGGAAAATGTCAGACCTCAGTGGGTTTTTTATACAAACCCCACCTGTGGCTTGGCCCGTATATTGTCCAGACTCAAGAACTTGGTCGTATATTTTCCCTTACAAACTTTAGTATCAGTTAATCTCTTAGTATTGATGACCATTTTGTCTACACCCCAGCTTATGCAATCATTGAAAATCAAAACGCTAATCAATACCAATTGATAGCAACTATCTAATAATTGATCAATCAATAATCACAAAAAAAAACCTTCATCAATTGCTCAATGATCATCAAAACCAATCAATTGATATCCATTGTTATTGACTGAAATCAGTTTCTATCAATTATCAATTTACTGATAGACCATCCTATAAATATTTATACGGTACCTAATTTTTAGTCTGTTGAGAAATGTGGGTGAATCCAAGCCATTCATATGATCTAAAAAATGTAAAGACATATAAATATATTAATAAATTAAAGTAAAAGCTATAATCTGTCTGAACACTGAACAAATATTGATGTTAAACAGTTAAAGAAGTAACAATGATGTACAGTACACTGTATTACTTTTTCTTGCTAATTAATATGATGCTAGCACCTGTAACAACACCTCATTAAAATCATGTTCTGAGAATTGGAAAAGTTCTTCATATACTATCAATTGCCTCGTTCTTTAAAATTACCTTATTAACTTCATGCCAAACAACAAGCACATACAATTTAAACCTTCGCCTATACTTTAAAAGACTTTTCAGCTAAATCGGGCTTAAATTTGTGTCTCTAAACGCATTTAAAAGTGGCGGTGTACATCTATAATCGCCCAGACACTTACCTTGGTGGCAATGAGAGAGAAAGTAAACATCGGAATCCAAATTATTTTTATCGAAGCAGTCAACAGAAAACGATGGATATTCCTTCAGCTTGCCAGCAAAGCAACTCATGTTCTTCTACGGTAAGTAGTTGTTGTAATACTCATGTTATTCTTGAAGAAACATCGTTACTTTAAACTTTAAAGAGATATTTCGAGAATAATTCAAAGGCCCCGCTTCCTTCTCAGAAGTCAGAATCTTGCCTGAACATGGCTACTCTCCCCAGTACCTTCAGGTAAGCGCGGTTTGGCAGGGAAAACTAAAAACATGTCTTTGCCTGGATTCCATCTTCCAGAAAGACAATATCAGTAGCAGACATGAACGCTGGATTTTCACTGGACGTCAAATCTTGGATGGGGGATGCACAGAGAGAAACGACTGAGTTGGAGTTACCATCACCACTTCCACTAATACCATCACCACCACTACCATCATCACCAACCACCACCACAACTACCACCATTACTACCACCATCACCACAACTGTCATTACTACAATCACCATCACCACTACTACTATCATCATCACCACTACTACTATCATCATCACCACTACCACCACCACTATGATCATCACTACCATTGCCACCACAACTACTACCACCACTGCTGTTACCATTATTACCACCACCATTACTACCATTACTATCATTAGAAAATACAGCTGCCAGTAAAACATGTTCTCCCAATTTGTAGCTATTTTGGCTAACTTTTGATTTCGTCTTGTTATCTTAAAAAATCCTTCATAAAAGCACTTAGTTTATACTGTCTAGGAAAATATTTGATATTTTAGATGCACTTATATATGAACTATTTAGTGGCAACAAATAATGGAAGAAAATTTGACGCAAATGACAATTGACAAACATTTTTGCGACATAAGAATGCCCACATTCTTGTTTGTTACATGTTTTTTTGAAGCCGCAAGAACGAGAAACGTACGATATTTCAAATTCTCGAAATGATTTTTTCTCTATTCTCCCAAAGTGGGTGACCCCCACTTTGAAAAAAAAGTGGGGTTCACCGAGTGTCTTCGTGAGCTACAGAAGGTTAAAGCTTGAACATGGAGCGTTTCCCTATCATTCCATCTATATACGAAACCACGCAACAACTTTTTAATTTTTTTCAATAACCAAAAATTAAGTTAGTATCTTCTTGTCAAAGTTATTAGTGGCTGATTTAACCTCCTTAGTGACATTATTATGTGTTTTCGTCCCTAACACTTGGATACATCTTGAATTAGTATTGAATTATGCGCAGAAAAGCGGCGCAATGCAAAACTGAGGAGTTACGACAGTTACGTGTAAACGCATTGCATTGTGGTCGGTTACATTTTCGACCACAATGCAATGCGCTAATGAAAGATTTGAAAATAGCCCCAGGCTTCGCTTCAGGCTCACTCGTTGCATGCGGCAGCAAAAATTGCATGAGTGAATGTTATCCTCAATAACAGTCCCAGAGGGTGTATAGTTTCGTTCGGTTTTTCACCAACATCTGTGCGTTTTCTAAAAAATAGTCGTAGATCTTTTATTAGTAGTTTTCTAAGTCTTTTAACCATGGCACTACCACCTTGTTTGGAAATGTTCTTAATGTCCTTAATTGGACACTTCATAGCTTTTTCACTACCATAAAGCTCTTTTATCGCTTGCCAAAAAAGAACAAAATTAAAAGAAGGGGTAGAGGCCCACAAATATATTTATTGAGCAAATGCCCAAAATTTCTCTGAAACCAATGTTTACAAAAATGAAGCAAAAATATCAATTCTTTTCAACGCCATTCTAACTCGTTTCAATCTATTTAATAGGCTAAAAAACAACACAGTAACGCCATTCTTATAATTATAAACAGCGCTTTGTCACAGAAGCAGAACATGTAAAACTGATAGCAACAGTCATATAATTCTAATCTATTGTGCTTATTATGGTGTTTCCTCCGCATGCTGCTCTTCAATGCCAGTGATGGGTTATTCAGTAATGTTGTCGCAGGCGTGGATAGCAATAGCCATGGCTGTGAGGGTTGGATTGCATGCTGTGCCATTAGGTATGACCCCGCAAGTACCAAGGTAAAGGTTTTCGAAGCCCCACACTTTGGAATGGACGTCCACTACACTTTTTGTCAAATCCTTTCCCATACGACATGTGCCCTGTCAAGAAAATCAAAGATAATATCAGGTACTTTTCACAAGTTGAAAATATTCCTGAGACATGCATGTACTTTTTATTTTCCAAATTCTTTATCCGCTCTGCCCCCTCACTTTCACCATCCCTCCTCCTTTCTTCTCTTACCCCCTTCCTACATTTCGTATCGCTCTACTGATATACAAATTTTATCTTATTTTATATTACCAATATTCGAAGATAATATTGGTATCTCTGCAAGGTCATGTAATATTCTCTATATCACCATGCATTCGAAGGAATGTGATTAATTGTAATGTAACTACAATTTCCCCTTTTTGATTGGTTATTACACTATCACACTAATCAATTGAATAAAATATTTAACCAACCTCGTTCCCAAGGCCTTTTTGAAGTTAGCAGGGCGGAAAATGGCCCTGGCATCGGCATGTCACAGCACCCAGAAATATTGGGTGTAATAAACTAGCAATTTAATTTAAGGCGGTTCCGTTGAAGCTGTTTGATTATAACTGGCACAAAACTATCCACGATTACGTTTCCTGGGGAATGTTTAAGAAAAGCAATCAATCAATGAAAATGCAGAGTCCACCAGCCGATGACAGGGCCTTTTCCCGCCATCCCAATTTCAAAAAGGCCATGGGAACGAGGTTGATATTTAACGCTTCTATTGGAACACTGAAACATGGGCGTGTCACCAATCTCGTACCCAGAGCCTGCGGTCCTTTTGGCCAGCGGCAAGGAGCCATCGGCTCTGGCAGGAACGAAGTGAAGCAGTACGGTGATTGGCTTAAATCCTCGTGTGCGTTCTCTCGGAAGTCCACGTTTTTCTGACTCGACATTCTGATTCCGGCCAAAGCCAATGGCTCCTTGGCGCTGGCCAAAAGGACCGCAGGCTCTGGGGACGAGATTGGGCGTGTCACGAGAATAAAGAAAGTGTATCTTCGGGACATTACGCAATTTCCTTTGTAGAGAGGCTGTCCTCATTTCAAAGATTGTGTGTGAATTAACAGTGGCGCCGGCAAGAGGGTTGGGGTGGGGTGGGGGGGGGGGGGGGGGGTGGAGAACAATTAACGTTAGCAAAATAGAAAGTTCTACTTTTAAGAAAAATTTTCTAGGTTGTTTACTGCCCCCAGATGATGGACTATTTACTTAATATAAATAAATATGAAATATGAACCCCATTAAAGTTCGGTTTCTCAGAGTTCATGATATTTTTTTCCGTGTTAAAGGGTATTGGCAATAAAAATTAAGTTTATCTCATTTGAACGAATTCGTCAAATGGTATAAGAAGACCTTTTACAATTTTTCCGTGTCTGTTTTGGTTTTGGAAATATTTCGACCAAACTCAGCGTGCTGTCCGCCATCTTGGAATTATTTTCAATATGCAAAATTATGCATGTGACGACATAAGCAGGGTAAAGTGAAATTTTTATCTTGGTCACCCACGGAGTAGTTTCATCAGGTTTACCCTGCTTTTGACGTCACCAATTTCCTAGTTAATTAGACCCAATATTAAAACAAGATGGCGGACAGCACGCTGTCTTTCGTCGAAATATTTCAGATAGAATATAAAAGATACAGAAAAATTACAAAAGGTCTTCTTATACCATTTGGCGAGTTCTTTCAAATGAGACAAACTTAATTTTTATTGCCAATACCCTTTAACATCGCCATGTTTCGTTCTGCAAAACTTACGTCATTCACCTGACGATAGATAGCTGATTGAATTTTCGTAAAAAATGTCTATAGTTGCAATTGAAAACTAAGGAAATGGCATTGTAGAAAGTTTGAGATTTCAAAATTTTCCGGGGGAGCATACCCACGGACCCCCCTAAGATATGCCAATCCTGCCTGCGCCACTGTGAATTAAGTGAAGTCGCTTACTGTAATGTGCAAAGCCATTCCTGGTTTCAGAAACGATGGTTCAGCTCCAGGCAAAAAGCCTCCAAGTTTTCCAGCAGCGACGAGCATGTCTTCCATCATTAAATGAGCGCGGTCACTGTCCTCTCTGCCCAGCTTGACATTGAACGTGGGTTGAGGCATTCCAAACGTGTCTTTGTTGTCATCTTCGGAGCTGAAGTAAACGCAATTGTCCTCGCACGGTTCCATTTTTCCAAACCATCGCAAGTCGACAATGAGGCGTGTGTCCACATTTGGAGGCACGTCCCCATAGGAAAAGGAATCACGATGCACCGAACAGTTCCAGGGACGCTCGTCAGAGAATGGAATCCAACACTGTAAGGAGTGAATACAAATAAAATTTGATTCTACTATACTTAGTATGGAGAAAAGAGAGATTGAAGAAATCCCTGTACGTTCATATTTTAAGCTACTCTCCATTGATAAAAAAGTTTAAGGTCGCATTGTGATGTGAATTAGGCATGCCTAGCTTGGTAAAAGTTTATGCAGCAGTCCATTAGTCCAACGTAATCAATGTTTTGTTTAATCAATGTTTTGTTTGTTTGTTTTTCTTTCTTTCAACTTAATTATCAACACATATACTTATCATGCATCACATAGTCTATGACGGATCATGATAATTTAAACCGTTAAATTTTCATTTCGAGCTCCAATTGGAATATATTCCATAATTTCCTTCTTTCGATCGCCAAGATCTTTGGTAAAATCTTAGCAGACATCCTTTATGCTTTTTATATAAACTGTCGCTACGCTAGATCCCAGGAACACTCGAAGGGCCAGAATGATTCTGGGCAGGACCTTTTTACGAATGTTGCTAGGCCTTCTCGTTTCCAGCCTCTCCCCACTCCCCAGTCTTCCCAAGAACCCAAACCGACTACGCGGCCAAGCACATGACGGAAAAAAGTCCCTTGGATCTGTGGTCCTCGTTACTTCCACACACCCTAGCTCCCTCAGTTTTCGAGAACATTTAATCACTATTATCTCATGACACACCCACAATTCATTGTTCCAACAGAAGCATTAAATCCTTTATTCAACTGATTAGCATGCAGATGAGTATGCATAGTGCTTATCGCATGCTAATGAGTATCTTCCTTTTTAACTCTTGTTTCTTTCTCGGTAAGTTAAATAAAAAACAAAATGATTTCACTGCAATTTCGCTGTTAAGCTTCACTCACGAATTAACCCATACTTATTATATACAATGCTGATGCAATCTCAATTTTGATTGGCTAAAAAGACTCTGTTAATTTTAAATGTCACTGTGTCAACGCTTCATATCTAGAGATATTGGTATTTATCAATGTAGGTGTGAAGCGTTCTTGCAAATATTGTTAATTATACATTTTCTTCGAATCCTTGATTGTAATTGGTCAGAAACTTGGTAAGAATTCTTGCCTATCTGCACTTTTAGTTGTTTGCCGCTGTAATTGTTTGATTCTGAGCCCACAACGCTATTATTTGTAGTTTCTGAAGGTATTATCCATAGACGTAAGTTCGAGGAGAACTGTCGGGGTTATTGGGTACTTTTCGGGTTAATGAGGGAAATGGTTAGTAAATAGTGGGGATTGGTCTTGTGATATGCGTAAGGAAACACCGAAACGAGCCACCATTTTGTAACAACGTTTTGGTGTTTATAAATTGGTTTGGTCGTTTGGAAAGGTAATTATGTCGGGAATTGCTCGAAAGCATTACGCAGGCCGCGTTCAGGATCTCGACAGCCGTAATAGTTGTCCACATGCAGAAGCACTGATAGCAATATAAAACAACTTTCTTCTTCCAAGGATCTATTTTCCTTGATGGGGCACAATGAAAAAGCGGATCTTTACCGTTTACACGGTACCGGACGAATATTTATCCGGCACAAATCGCAATTCGTCCGCTTTCGTAGGTGGACGAAAATTCAACCGGATTCGTGTCAAAAATTTGAGCGGATAGGCGGGTCTCGTGTGAACGCGAGCTCTATCCGGACGAATTTTCATCCGGATAAACATTCGTCCGCTCTCGTGTAAACGGGGCCTAAGTGGGTATTTCTTTGGGAAAATTACTGCTTCGAATTTATAGAAAAGAACAATATATCCAAGACAGAAGTGTTTTGGACAAGTCTGGTTGAAAATTACGGTCATTAGCCACAGTTAAAGTCCGGATGCAGGGCAGTATTTTGCTTACTCTCGCAATCTACGACAACGCTGAACAAAAGTAGCTTAACAGAAGTGATTCTGCTAAGCAAGAAGTAAAATAAATCGATTTGACCGAACCAAAATTCGAACATTACAAACACAACCACACAATGTTTCCGATTATACTGATGTTTTTTAGTGTCCCGACAGACTTGAAACCATTCTTAACAGGTAGTCTTTAGTAAACGTCACGCAAAGTGGTGTGCTCTGCAGAGGTCACTTGAGCTTTTGCCCGGTTGATCCGCCATCTTGGATACCCCACGGTGGCGCGTCCCGCAAGGCGAGTCGGCAATCTATGCCTCCTATATCTATGGTATTATCTGTAGGAAAAAGGACTTATCATGCATGTGCTGACGTGACGTCGCTGCCACGAGCTGACAAATCGAAGAAAAGCGCGGGGAAAAAACAACTGAGTATCTAGTAGTGAATGCCGAGGTGAATGCAATATAACTCAGGAACAAAACATATGTGCATACCTGTGGTTGTGGGTCAGAGTGGGGAATGGGTATGGGATCATTGGGATGAGACTCGCGGTGATCATCCACAATGTCTTTCCACTCTGGGTTCTCCTCAATGCTATCCACGAGGCTTTGAAGCAGCACTACCTGACAGAAGGCCATGGGTTGCTCACAAAGGTAGTGACCCAAAGCAGCAGGTTCAATTCCGGAATTGAATAGAATTTGTGGTGTGAGGACAGCACCAGCTGTTATGATAAATGTATTGGCAACAATTTTGAAATCTTTCTGGCTGAGCAAGTCTCTCACTTCGGCATGGTTAACCTTTGTCTTGCCTTCTGAATCCGTGTCTCCGTGGATGAGTTTTCTACACTGCCACATTTCCTGCAAGTTGAAAACAACTAAATATAAAGCCTTGTCCACACGTATCCAAAAACTTCTTTTTCACGTTTTTAAAAAAATCTACGTTCACACGAACTGAACAGGAAAATGGCGTTTTTAAAAAGTTCTACTTTAGAGAGTGTCTTTAAAAAGTTCCGTTTTTGTGACCACCTTTATCGTTTACGTGTGGACAGGAAAAATTTTTGCGACTATTGCGAGAGGTTTGCTGAAAATCGTCGGCCCACATTATTCTACGGAACGGAACGGAATATAATTTATCGTTGCATTATTTTACGGAACGGAACGCTGCTAATCGGTTTACAATGTTATAAGTCATAATGCTGTAACACTCAGGAATCTGTTGGTTTTTTTAAGTTTAGTTGAATTACATTTCCGAAAGATAACTCTGATTAATTATTTATTACACGGGCTACTGTGGTGGCCGAGTCACACAAAATCGCAAAATTGCGCAATACCTCCCATATATGGAGCCTACACTTCGAGTGTTCGATCACTGTCCTCATCGACAGTACAACCACAGAATAGGAACGAAGGAACATGATCTACTATACTACCCTGCAGGCAACTCTGTATCAAGCACATCACTGATCAACCATATAAGCAACTTACTTGGAAAACCTACCAACAATTTCGTCGAAGGCAAGGCTAGCCGGAGCTGTTGCATCCAAGTGGCAACCGAACAACCGACAACGATATGTACAGTGTATTTTTCTCATGGCTAAACAGGTCTCTACATTCTATAAATATTTAATACCGCCGGTACAGAGATGAGGATCAAAACGCTAACATTCTGGATCTTTATATTGGCACTGTATACACTTTCTCGTGCTTTTGGTCGAGCAATTGCGGTGTTCATAGGTTTTCTACATGGCTTCAGCAATACTAACAGTTGTTCAATGATCTGGCTCACGACTGTCTGTGAATTGGTCTGAACTCAGGACCTGGCATGCCAAGGTTCAGCAGGTTGCCGCAATCATCAGTAGCCCGAGTGTACGCCTAAGCAGGCGTCTTTGTAGAATAATCGGAAGATAGGGTTTTAAAACGACCAACTTCGGTAGGAATGAAGTTCTTGCTTGTTTAAGCCATTTTAGCATGATAAACAATGTTTAGTTGTTATTTAAGCTGATTTGAGGTCGCAAAGCATTATGGTTAAATGTACCGCCGCCAGCTTTTTCGGTATGGTTACGAGTAGACTAGTAAGTTTGCACTAATCAGGTCACACACGCCGAATTTAGGGCTTGCAAGATCCTGTAAAAAATTTGGCAAAACTTGGCACGGAATAAATTTGCATAATTAACTACCATTGTTAATATAGCCATGGCTATATCCGACGATTTTGAAGGACAATGAAGACGGTTGAACTTTGTCAACTTTCGGCCGGAATAATCAACGAAAATGCACTTAACTCTACCCAGAGACTCTTGGGTTTATACTTTTTCGGTTTCCACAACAACTGAAACTTGAATTACGCTACACTATAGCCTACAATTTAACAAAATTAAATTTCATTAACTCTTGGTCAGTTGACAGTCTTCGATAGCTAAATAAACCAAAAAAACAATAAGAAAAACCTGTACTTTCCTGACCGTCGAATTTGCTTTTGTTCGGCAGATATTTTCCCCTTCAATTCCTTTTTGTCGCTAAAAATACTATTGGCAGAAGGTCGGTAATTCTAAAACATACTGGTTTCTTTATTGTCATAATCTGTAAGAAAGTTTAGACCGAATTTCCTGGTGGGTCACAGTGTTAAAAGAACTTGAACGTACGTTTGTCGATCAGCGGCCGGAAAGATTTTGCAGGCCCTCTCAAAACTATGTGGCCTAGTCTCGCTGCATGTGCATAATGGGATCAGTCCCCATTTTGTTTACAGGATCTGGCAGGCCTTCTCAAAAGTGTGACCTGTCCATGATGCAATGAGGGCCTGCGAAGGAGGCAGCAGGAAAACGGCGTCTTCAAATGTCTCCACTCTGGAGGAGCGTTTTCAAAAAGCTCCGTTTTCGGTCACCGAAGACGCCAGATTAGTCGGTGTGGACAAAAGGCCTAACCGTATCAAAGTCTCCGTTTTCAAACGGATCAGTGTGGACATGGCCGACAAAAATGTACAATTGCCTGTTTAAGGTTAAAAGTAGAGAAAATAGCGGGTTGTTTTTTAATATAATAGCTTGTGACTAGTATAGTCACTTAGTGGGTGTTAATATGGAGGCGAGCCAGCCCGCGGGTACCCGAGCTAGCCCACTTTGCTGAGATCTCACTTATGCTATTATTTTCATCTTGTGTTTATATGAGAGCCGAGCCAGCCCGCCTAGCCGAGATCTCGCTTTGAGACCGAGATATCGGTTACCCGGGCTGGGTTTTCCCCATGTAAACACGATTGACCAGGCTGGCTCGTCTATACCGGGGCTGGCACTACATTAAAGCTCCGTACACGCGAAAGAAATTGTTTTTATCAGCTTTTTTCGACATATTAACAATTCACAAGTTCTGTTTGTTCATGCACAGTTCATATTTAAAACAATGAGACTGTGTGTCTTACCAGAACTGATACATTACGCAATCAGCACAACAAACAAGCCAGCCCAGCTACACGCGTAAAAATCTCGCAAGTTGTTACAGCATTGTTGCCTGAACAATGCTGTAACAACTTGTTGACATATGTGAACAACATTGATAAATGAACAACATTGTTCATCATTGTTTCAACAAGTTGTTACAGCTTGATGAAACAACAACCGTGGTTCACGCATGTTGTAACAACCGAAGAACGTGTTGATACATCAACCATGTTCACCATTGTTGTAACATTGTTGTTCATCGTTATTTCGTCATGCTGTTACAACATGTTGTATCATGTGCGAACAACGTTGTTGGCTATAAAAAATGTGCTGTTGATTTATCCGTGAACAAGTTGTTCGAACCATAAGTGAACTTGTTGCATGAGAAAGGAAAGATGATACGTCGGTGTCAAGAGATTAAAAATCAGTTCCTTTCCGTTAGCGTTGTTTTAATCGCTGCCTATCATCTTTCTTTTCTCTCCTCATTTCTATTTTTGTAATTGCCTAGGTTATTTAAGCCGAGAATTTATGTAAATATTTATCACTCTAATGATGTTACTCGTAAAGTGACGAAACATTAGTTTTTATTAAAATATTTAACCTTCTCAATGTATTCGTGTTTTTAAAAGTTATCTGCTGGGCAGTAATATTTATTCGGTGCTTACATGTGACCGGCCCAAACTCAGGCCCCAACTATGTATTCGCACAACATGTCCTCTCACTTGAGAATGACGATAATCATCATTTCTTCACACAGACGAATATGATGATTATCATGATACTCAAGTGAGATTCTGTCCCACATGCGGGATGTTAAACTTGAACACATAAAGCTAAAAATCCTAGAGGGGAGTTGTGGCCGGGGTATGAGAGCTGGTCCACCTTTCCGGAGGGTTGTGATTTGGTTAGGTTTAGGGTCACCGGGGGTGTTGTGGTTAGGTTTAGGGTTTCCGGGGGGTTAGGGTTAGGTTTAGGGTTTCCAGGGGGGTTGTGGTTAGGGTGGGGTGTGGGGGTAGGGAATTCATTTTTAAAAATGATGATTATTGTCATTTCTAGGACATTTCACAAATGACGATAATCATCATTTCGAGATGAGAGAATATGCTGATTCGCAAGAGGGGAGCGAATCACATAAAACGTCTGCAATGGAAGCTAACTATGTATGTATAACTCTATAAAGATGTTTACCTTCAACTGAAATGTTTCGTCTCCTTCTTTTAGTGCCTTTAGCATCTCTTCACCAAGTACAGTATTTGCACCGCTCCATGTTATAAACTGTGGTGCATCCTTGCGTCTCACGCCAGCCAGAGCAAGGTACTGGGGTCTATATTTCTCATCCTCGATATCTGGGTAGGTCTTGCGCAGCGTATCTCTCACCAGGGTGTTGCGAATAAAGTGAGTGACGCCGTCAGGAGCACCACCTCCAAAGCAATCAATTTTAGTATCGTCAAACATATTTTGATTGGTATTCAGAAGCTCTTCAGCTTGCTCATACAAACTGTCCCACGTCTCATCATCGATGAGAGTACTACGTTCAGATGGATGTTCCCGTGGGGTGCCTGCCGTCCAGTGGGTGGCCATTCCCCCTACGCAATATGCGGCCGCAGCTTCAGGTAGATTGACAAAAGGATCTTGTTCAGGATTCTCATTGTTAGAAACAAATCTGAAGATGAAACAATGATAATGGTACATTATCATTCGATTATGGTACATATGAAAACAACACTTCTGTAGGTATACAAAGCATTATTTAACATTTAGATTATGAGCTCGAAACTTTTATGAGGTAATGGTTCGAGCACTATGTTCCCATATCAATCTATACTCGTTCCGAGCTGCACTGATGAGCTGTTGTACAGCGAGACGTACGTCTGCAGATTGAATAACATACAGTACATATGCTCAGGGGCGCCGGAAGCTACGTAAGGCGGCGGGGGCAGCCATATAAAAAGGGCACTTTTTCTAAGCGTTAATTTTTGCACGTGGTAAATAATGTTCGCCAATTTTGCTCTATAGCATAAAATAACCAAAAAGCATAACGGTATAAATATAATGAATGACAATGTATTGAGAAAGAAAATTCAACGACTGAATTGTACATATTGATGCTACATTCCTAATTACATTTAAGAAAACATGGCATCTTTAATGAATCAGAAAACACCCACCAAGTGAAAAAAGTCTGGGCACAAGACACAGCTCAACCTCGTTCTCAGGGCCTTTTTGAAATTGGTAAGGTGGCATCGGCTGTTGGATTCGGCATTTTCATTGGTTGATTGCTTTTCTTAAACATTCCTCGTGAAACATATTTATGCATAGTTTTGTGCCAGTTATGATCAAATAGCTTCAACGGGACCGCCAACGGGACAAATAGGACCGCCATTACAATGAACTTCTCCCACGGGGCTACCATTACTCAGAATGATTTTGCATACTAAACTAAATTGCTAATTTATTACGCCCAGTATTTTTGGGTGCTGTGACTAGCCGACGCCAGGGCTTTTTCCCACCCTCCAAATTTCAAAAAGGCCCTGAGAACGAGGTTGGACACAGCTAACCCTTGGCAAAATTAGTTTACTGCCTCTGCGTGGTCTGCAGTAATAAGTTAGCTTGTGAGACATTTGAGGTATTAATACAAAAGTCATTTAATACAATAATACAAAAGGCAATTCCTGTAGAAAACATTCCTCTTACGAGAAAGGGCAATTGGTTGCCTCTGTGCTGCCCCCGCGCTGTGAGGGCAGGGGGGGGGGCAGCTGCCCACGCTGCCCCCGTGGCTCCGACGCTGATGCATATGCTCCAACATTTCGATGCAGTTGAGTGCATCTATGAGTATAAATGACTATAAATAACAATAAGTGGTTTAACTGACTCGTACCCAGTCGTCTCTGTATTGTCTTAGATCCAGGTGGAGAAAAAACGAAAATTGAGGTTTGCTGTGCCTGATGAGAATGTTTGATCATTCCCATAATGCACACTAAAAAGACCGGCAAGATTTTAAACAACACAAAGACCGGGTACGAGTCAGGTGGTTTAACGTGTTTTCATTTTGAAGTCCTTCCTCACTAGTAAACATTCCTCACTAGTAAACCTTCCTCACTAGTAAACATTCCTCACTAGTAAACATTCCTCACTAGTAAACCTTCTTCACTAGTAAACCTTTCTCACTAGTAAACCTTTTTCACTGGTAAACCTTCCTCACTAGTAAACCTTCCTCACTAGTAAACCTTTCTCACTAGTAAACCTTCCTCACTAGTAAACCTTCCTCACTAGTAAACATTCCTCACTAGTAAACCTTCCTCACTAGTAAACCTTCCTCACTAGTAAACCTTCCTCACTAGTAAACATTCCTCACTAGTAAACCTTCCTCACTAGTAAACCTTCCTCACTAGTAAACATTCCTCACTAGTAAACATTCCTCACTAGTAAACATTCCTCACTAGTAAACCTTCCTCACTAGTAAACCTTCCTCACTAGTAAACCTTCTTCACTAGTAAACATTTCTCACTAGTAAACATTCCTCACTAGTAAACCTTCCTCACTAGTAAACCTTCCTTACTAGTAAACATTTCTCACTAGTAAACATTCCTCACTAGTAAACCTTCCTCACTAGTAAACCTTCCTTACTAGTAAACCTTCCTCACTAGTAAACATTCCTCACTAGTAAACCTTCCTCACTAGTAAACCTTCTTCACTAGTAAACATTCCTCACTAGTAAACATTCCTCACTAGTAAACATTCCTCACTAGTAAACATTCCTCACTAGTAAACCTTCCTCACTAGTAAACATTCCTCACTAGTAAACCTTCCTCACTAGTAAACCTTCCTCACTAGTAAACCTTCTTCACTAGTAAACCTTCCTCACTAGTAAACCTTCCTCACTAGTAAACCTTCCTCACTAGTAAACCTTCCTCACTAGTAAACCTCCCTCACTAGTAAACCTTCCTCACTAGTAAACCTTCCTCACTAGTAAACCTTCCTCACTAGTAAACCTTCCTCACTAGTAAACATTCCTCACTAGTAAACATTCCTCACTAGTAAACATTCCTCACTAGTAAACCTTCCTCACTAGTAAACCTTCTTCACTAGTAAACCTTCCTCACTAGTAAACATTCCTCACTAGTAAACCTTCCTCACTAGTAAACATTCCTCACTAGTAAACCTTCCTCACTAGTAAACCTTCCTCACTAGTAAACCTTCCTCACTAGTAAACCTTCTTCACTAGTAAACCTTCCTCACTAGTAAACCTTTCTCACTAGTAAACCTTTCTCACTAGTAAACCTTCCTCACTAGTAAACCTTCCTCACTAGTAAACATTCCTCACTAGTAAACCTTCCTCACTAGTAAACCTTCCTCACTAGTAAACATTCCTCACTAGTAAACATTCCTCACTAGTAAACCTTCCTCACTAGTAAACCTTTCTCACTAGTAAACATTCCTCACTAGTAAACCTTCTTCACTAGTAAACATTCCTCACTAGTAAACCTTCCTCACTAGTAAACCTTCTTCACTAGTAAACATTCCTCACTAGTAAACCTTCCTCACTAGTAAACCTTCCTCACTAGTAAACCTTCCTCACTAGTAAACCTTCTTCAGTAGTAAACCTTCCTCACTAGTAAACCTTCCTCACTAGTAAACATTCCTCACTAGTAAACATTCCTCACTAGTAAACATTCCTCACTAGTAAACATTCCTCACTAGTAAACCTTCCTCACTAGTAAACATTCCTCACTAGTAAACCTTCCTGACTAGTAAACCTTCCTCACTAGTAAACCTTCTTCAGTAGTAAACCTTCCTCACTAGTAAACATTCCTCACTAGTAAACATTCCTCACTAGTAAACATTCCTCACTAGTAAACCTTCCTCACTAGTAAACCTTCTTCACTAGTAAACCTTCCTTACTAGTAAACATTCCTCACTAGTAAACATTCCTCACTAGTAAACCTTCCTCACTAGTAAACCTTCTTCACTAGTAAACCTTCCTTACTAGTAAACATTCCTCACTAGTAAACCTTCCTTACTAGTAAACCTTCCTCACTAGTAAACATTCCTCACTAGTAAACATTCCTTACTAGTAAACATTCCTCACTAGTAAACATTCCTCACTAGTAAACATTCCTTACTAGTAAACATTCCTCACTAGTAAACATTCCTCACTAGTAAACATTCCTCACTAGTAAACCTTCCTCACTAGTAAACCTTCCTCACTAGTAAACCTTTCTCACTAGTAAACCTTCTTCACTAGTAAACCTTCCTCACTAGTTAACCTTCTTCACTAGTAAACATTCCTCACTAGTAAACATTCCTCACTAGTAAACATTCCTCACTAGTAAACCTTCCTCACTAGTAAACCTTCTTCACTAGTAAACCTTCTTCACTAGTAAACCTTCCTTACTAGTAAACCTTCCTCACTAGTAAACATTCCTCACTAGTAAACCTTCCTCACTAGTAAACATTCCTCACTAGTAAACATTCCTCACTAGTAAACCTTCCTCACTAGTAAACCTTCTTCACTAGTAAACCTTCCTTACTAGTAAACATTCCTCACTAGTAAACATTCCTCACTAGTAAACCTTCCTCACTAGTAAACCTTCTTCACTAGTAAACCTTCCTTACTAGTAAACATTCCTCACTAGTAAACCTTCCTTACTAGTAAACCTTCCTCACTAGTAAACCTTCCTCACTAGTAAACCTTCCTCACTAGTAAACATTCCTCACTAGTAAACCTTCTTCACTAGTAAACCTTCTTCACTAGTAAACCTTCCTTACTAGTAAACATTCCTCACTAGTAAACATTCCTCACTAGTAAACATTCCTCACTAGTAAACATTCCTCACTAGTAAACATTCCTCACTAGTAAACCTTCTTCACTAGTAAACCTTCCTCACTAGTAAACCTTCCTCACTAGTAAACATTCCTCACTAGTAAACATTCCTCACTAGTAAACATTCCTCACTAGTAAACCTTCCTCACTAGTAAACATTCCTCACTAGTAAACATTCCTTACTAGTAAACATTCCTCACTAGTAAACATTCCTCACTAGTAAACATTCCTCACTAGTAAACATTCCTCACTAGTAAACATTCCTCACTAGTAAACATTCCTCACTAGTAAACATTCCTTACTAGTAAACATTCCTCACTAGTAAACATTCCTCACTAGTAAACATTCCTTACTAGTAAACATTCCTCACTAGTAAACATTCCTCACTAGTAAACATTCCTCACTAGTAAACCTTCCTCACTAGTAAACCTTCCTCACTAGTAAACCTTCCTCACTAGTAAACCTTCCTAACTAGTAAACCTTCCTCACTAGTAAACCTTCTTCACTAGTAAACCTTCCTCACTAGTTAACCTTCTTCACTAGTAAACCTTCCTCACTAGTAAACCTTCTTCACTAGTAAACCTTCCTCACTAGTAAACCTTCTTCACTAGTAAACCTTCCTCACAAGTAAACCTTCCTCACTGGTAAACCTTCCTCACTAGTACATGTAAACCTTCCTCACTAGTAAACCTTCCTCACTAGTAAACCTTCCTCACTAGTAAACCTTCTTCACTAGTAAACCTTCTTCACTAGTAAACCTTCTTCACTAGTAAACCTTCTTCACTAGTAAACCTTCTTCACTACTAAACCTTCTTCACTAGTAAACCTTCTTCACTAGTAAACCTTCTTCACTAGTAAACCTTCCTCACAAGAAACCTTCCTCACTAGTAAACCTTCTTCACTAGTAAACCTTCCTCACTAGTAAACCTTCTTCACTAGTATTACCTTCTTCACTAGCATTACCTTCATCACTAGTATCACCTTCCTCACTAGATTTACCTTAATTTCTTCACTAGTATTACCTTCTTCACTAGTTTTACCTTCTTCACTAGTATTACCTTCCTCACTAGTAAACCTTCCTCACTAGTAAACCTTCTTCACTAGTATTACCTTCCTCACTAGTTTTACCTTCTTCACTAGTATTACCTTCTTCACTAGTATTACCTTCTTCACTAGTTTTACCTTAATTTCTTCACTAGTAAACCTTCTTCACTAGTAAACCTTCCTCACTAGTAAACCTTCCTCACTAGTAAACCTTCCTCACTAGTAAACCTTCCTCACTAGTAAACCTTCCTCACTAGTAAACCTTCTTCACTAGTAAACCTTCCTCACTAGTAAACCTTCCTCACTAGTAAACCTTCCTCACTAGTAAACCTTCCTCACTAGTAAACCTTCCTCACTAGTAAACCTTCTTCACTAGTAAACCTTCCTCACTAGTTAACCTTCTTCACTAGTAAACCTTCCTCACTAGTAAACCTTCTTCACTAGTAAACCTTCCTCACTAGTAAACCTTCTTCACTAGTAAACCTTCCTCACTAGTAAACCTTCCTCACTAGTAAACCTTTCTCACTAGTAAACCTTCCTCAATAGTAAACTTTCCTCACTAGTAAACCTTCCTCACTAGTAAACCTTCTTCACTAGTAAACCTTCTTCACTAGTAAACCTTCCTCACAAGAAACCTTCCTCACTAGTAAACCTTCTTCACTAGTAAACCTTCCTCACTAGTAAACCTTCTTCACTAGTATTACCTTCTTCACTAGTATTACCTTCATCACTAGTATCACCTTCCTCACTAGATTTACCTTAATTTCTTCACTAGTATTACCTTCTTCACTAGTTTTACCTTCTTCACTAGTATTACCTTCCTCACTAGTAAACCTTCCTCACTAGTATTACCTTCCTTACTAGTAAACTTTCCTCACTAGTAAACCTTCCTCACTAGTAAACCTTCTTCACTAGTATTACCTTCCTCACTAGTTTTACCTTCTTCACTAGTTTTACCTTCTTCACTAGTATTACCTTCTTCACTAGTATTACCTTCTTCACTAGTTTTACCTTCTTCACTAGTATTACCTTCCTCACTAGTAAACCTTCCTCACTAGTATTACCTTCCTTACTAGTAAACTTTCCTCACTAGTAAACCTTCCTCACTAGTAAACCTTCCTCACTAGAAAACCTTCCTCACTAGTAAACGTTCCTCACTAGTAAACCTTCCTCACTAGTAAACCTTCCTCACAAGTAAACCTTCCTCACTAGTAAACCTTCCTCACTAGTAAACCTTCCTCACTAGTAAACCTTCCTCACTAGTAGACCTTCCTCACTAGTAAACCTTTCTCACTAGTAAACCTTCCTCACTAGTAAACCTTCCTCACTAGTAAACCTTCCTCACTAGTAAACCTTCCTCACTAGTAGACCTTCCTCACTAGTAAACCTTCCTCACTAGTAAACATTCCTCACTAGTAAACCTTCCTCACTACTAAACCTTCTTCACTAGTAAACCTTCCTCACTAGTAAACATTCCTCACTAGTAAACCTTCCTCACTAGTAAACCTTCCTCACTAGTAAACCTTCCTCACCAGTAAACCTTCTTCACTAGTAAACATTCCTCACTAGTAAACCTTCACTATTAAACCTTCCTCACGCATACCCGCAGCTCTTTTCCAACTCTTTTAGAGAGCACCTTAACTCACCCTTTATATTTGCCCCGATCTATTTGGAAAGCACCAGGATCCAGGGTTGGTTCGGTACTTCTATTTGGCGGGATTGACAAAGTGTGCAAGTGACTTTTTATTACACCAGTGAACTGGTTGTCGTTGCGCTGATACAAGAAGGAGTTTTTAACGTGCCAGCCAGGAATTTCAGACAGCTTGGCTCCAGCATCGATCATAAAGATCTTGCGTCCTTTTTTATGCAGTTTATTTGCAAATGTGCAACCCAGCGGACCAGAACCAACAATCAACACGTCAACATTTAGGTTTTCCATTCCAACAGTCTTTCACTTCTGTTGAAGAGAGAGTAGACGTAAAAATTGTGCAGAACAGACAAAATGAGAACTGGCACTGCAGTTATGATATTTTTATGGAATGTTTGTATATACTGAACATTATGCTAGCCAAATTAGAGCACATCATTATGGCATCAGAGGGATTAGTAACATTAGGTTTGCTCTTGACAGCATGAGGAGTACTATAGCAGAATTTATTGTTACTATTGAGTGTTTTTAAAAAAATTGAAACAATAAATAATTTAAATAAGATTAGCATTTCAACTCTTATGCATGTTGTTGTGGGACAACTGAGGAAGTCTGGGCAAGTTGTAAATGAGAGAGTCAATTTTTATGTTCATCATTAATTATCATCTTTAATTATCATCAATTTTTATGTTCATCATTTATTATCATCATTTTCTGGTGACAACGGCGACTATCACCTCAGATTCACCGCTGAGCGGACCAATCTGAAAGCTGGAAAGCCTCTTTTCCACTATGAAATTATACTAACAGCTCTTAGTATAATTTCATAGTGGAAAAGAGGCTTTCCAGCTTTCTGATTGGTCCGCTGAGTGGTGAATCTGAGGTGATAGTCACCGCCTAGTGCGGTGACTATTGCATCACAAGAAATTGTTCTTCAAAGTAGTTTTGGAAAAGAGACTGGTACTTATTCAATACTGCACTGACTTTACTCGTTTCAGTCTCCCCCTCGGAGTTGTCACTTTGAAGTATGAGATTTTAGAATTTGTTGGTTCATTGAACTGTTGATTATTTTTTTTCAAAATGGGGTCTGTAGTTTTTGAGACAAACAAAAGAGCATAATACTGAAAACATTTATCACTGAGATGTTGTACATATCAAATATCGTGAAAACAAAACTTTATAAAGGTAAGGAAGTATATTTTCTATAATTCTTCGTATTTTTTTAATGTTTTGGCTAGGTTTTGGTCGTAGCGATGTGGCGAAAACTTTGTCATGAGTGAAGAACATAAGATTGAACATGAATTAAGTGCAAATAAGCCATAACACAGGTTCCAAAACACCAGAATAAAAGTCTTTTTAGCATATATTTGAATGTATGTATACAAGTTCAATTCCAAAGTAGGATGTTGTTTACTCTTTTTTTGAAATTATTTACTGACAAAGACCATGGCTTGCTAACATCGTCTGTGAATAAACAGAATCACCACTGCTAAAATGAAAGCAGTTGTTTAAAAGTTTTTGTTTCAATGTGATTGGTTTTTTATCAACCTCCGAAATTATACTAAAACAATTAGTCACCTCAGTCTCGGTGACTATCGGTGTGTTTACCTCGCCGCTTCGCGGCTCGGTAAATATTCACAGTTGTCAATTGTTTTAGTATCAACCATAAACAACTTTTCTTTAACGTAAAGAAGTCTTATCAAACATTGTTGTAAATGTTCAGATAGTTTTACCTTTTTGTTTGCAGAAGTCTCGCCATACATAATGCAGAGCAGTTCGATGGCGTATGGTAAACAATCGCTCACAAAACACAAGATTGTAACTACTTTGCTTCAAATTTGGTGTAGATATACTCCATAGGCATAAGCGAATTCATTTTCTTATTCGAAAATGTCAAACTGAATATATTTCCATTACTTTCGACCCAATGTTTTCTTCACTCGTACAAAAATTTTAGCAGACGCCATGTTTGATTTTTTAGCCTAGTTTCCAGGTTTTGCTTGCGGCGTGAATATGCCGTGGCTTCTGATTGGTCAGAATAGGAGTATTCCAGCTATAAGAAGGTTTATCATTGGATAATGCTACCATTGTCTATCACCAATAGACAATGGTAGCTCAGCCAATCAGAAAGCCGGATTTGTAATAGACCACGAGTTGGTTGATACTAATAGTGTACAGGTTAAACCCCTAGCAGTATGCACATGTATTGGTACTAAAAGTGACAGAAAACATTTTGGTTGTCATAGTCAATCTGCTGTCCCAAAAAGAAATCAACTTTTTTCCACCTCATATTATCTTTGCCAAGAAGTTGCTGCAGAAAATATAAATTTAAATGCATAATTGACTCTGACTTCAAAAATATGGTATTAATGTAGTAACTTCAATAGTATTTTTAACACATTAGACAAATATATTATTCTTGTTTTCAGATAATAATTACCAAAATATTGTTATTTTTTTGATATATTAAAATATTTTAATGCAGGAGTCCCTGGTAAACTGTTCAACTATATACCTGTAGCAGGCTTCAACAGCAATGTAGACTGTGCTCTTTAAGTCTTTGTGGCATGATCGTATAAACTGTGATAGGCATGTTCCACCTGCTGGTTCACAGTTTTTATGTTGAAAAATTTAAAATTCATTGTGACGTGCAGTGTGCTGGTCACCTGCCATTGAGAACCTTGTCTTATTCAGTCATATAAAAGCGGCATAAAAAGTAATACAGTTTGCAATTAAGTTGTAACATCGATAACTGATCAGCATTATACTTTGAAAATGTGTCAGCCTAATCGGTATTTCCGTGTTCAGGAAGTTCAGCGTTTTGATCGTTATCACAAGCATGTGAGTTGGCTTGAAGAACACCGACGGCCATAAAACGTTTAAGTTTTTCAATTTGATTTCATATCAAACTATTTAAAGGAGAAATCACAATCACCGAAGACACCGATTCTTCACCACTGAGAAAGTCGAAGACAAATGGGAGAAGTTGAAATATGAGCGATTTACCAAAACCAGTCGGCAGGACTGCCAACACATCTCAGCCATTGACTATCTCCATAGTACTATTAAAGTCTCAACAAAAGGATGCATATAAGTCTTTTTTTCCGATCTTTTCCAGCGAATAATTTACTGCATCATCCAGTAGGCCAGACTCAATTTCAGACGCTAAAGTACATGCTATATTAAAAAAGTCTCAATATATTTGAAAACACCAAACACAACTTTCAATGCAAATATTGAGTCAAAATAAACAGGAGCCGAGAAGGACTAGGACAGAATTATCAACTGCGCACGCCCCAAAACCCCATGATTCATGGGGTTTCAAATGGCTTGTCCCAGAGCCATTTGATTTGCCCGCGTGGCCGGGCATATTTGGCTCTGGGTACGAGATTGCATAACATTCAGCCTAATTCAGCCTTCGATCTGATCTTCCTCAGCCCACTCCCACCTTTGCCCAATTCTTATGACAAGTGAGAACCAGGCTATAAGACCTCTTAACCATCTGGGACATTTAAAATTCCACGTCCTCAGGAAGTGATATACGTCTCCAGTATAAATTATAAATATACCGCCAATTTCACGATTGAACTCTTCTTTCACAACGGCTTTGCTCGACACCCCGTGTATTAAGAGTGTTCATATGTGAAGTCCTCAGACTTCAGAGGGAAATCAACAATACTCGGGAAAATACATTTGACTTCTGTATAGCCAATGGTTTGTCCTTGCTTCTTGTTGCTTTCCGCTATCAGTTCGTCCTCTTGATTACAGTAAACACCAATGTATAAGAACCTCCATTTTTACAAGTCAGCCTGAATAGGTTATTATATATCAGGTGTTTAGTGGGAAATCAGGCTGTTTAGTGGGAAATCAGGCTGTTTAGGTTCTTAATTAGGTTCTTATTTTATTCAGGATTTAAACTGTTTGCTACTGTTCAGAATAGTACTTTAAGCCAATTATTACGGTCATGTCACAGAAACTACAAAATCATTCAATAGATCAAATAAGTATTGTACAGTTGGAGTAACGTTGCTACTGTTCAGAATAGTACTTTAAGCCAATGGACAATTTGCATTATCACCATGCATGCTGGTAGTTGAGGTATGGATTCACTTTCGGGGGAAATGGCCAGCATCAGGCGAGTATTTTGCCTTAAAGATTAATTCACTGTTTTAGCGATATTCTCTTTCCCAAATGAGAGATTTTTACTTCTCGTAAGGACATGTAGGTTATGAACTATGTTCTGTGTAAATAGGAGCAAAGCTGCTTTGGATACTGGTGAGAAAATTACTTCAGAGTTGTCGATGGAGTGAAGAACGTTCGAACAAAACCATGCTTGAAGAAAGAGATTTTTGAACATTTCGAGGTGAGTAAAGAAATCGATTGCTGTACAGTAAGCCATTTGCCTTCACATTCATGCATATGTAGTAGATCTATTCAGATCGTATAGTTGATGCCCTTGTAAATGTCTCTTTCCTGCATTTTCACTGCTTGAAATTGACAAGGCTTTGAAACAGCTCATGATCACGTGTTGTTCGAATAGCATCACCTCGTGAGGCTTTGTTTTGATTTGTTTTGCATGGAAAAAAACTTGTTTCACTAGCAACTGTTCAGGTATTTTGCAAAAACTCTGATTGCCAAGTGTTTTCGATTTCACTTGGGTTTTGGTCTTTGTTTTTCTTCTCTTCCCTTTTGTACTGGTGAAAATACTGTATACATTTTAGTGTGGCAAAAATACAGCACAATAGGCTAAAAGAATTTATAGTTCTAACGTTAATTCTATTCGACTGTTGTCATGGCGCCCTAGTCATCGTTTTTAATCTATAGCTATAAATTGATTCAATAATATATTTAAACTGTAGTACTGTAGGCAGAATGGCAGATATTTAAACTGTAGTACTGTTAGCTAGCTGAATGCTGTAAATTTCATCACCAGAACTGTTAATCATCACCAGAACTGTTAGTGTGAAATTTGATGAGAAACAGGCCAGGGTGCATTCCATGTCAACCCCACGCCGAAGATAAGCCACTGGTGTTCATGTGCTGCGCCAAGGGAGGTCAAGACGAACGCCGGCGCCGGCACCACCCACTAACTTGTATAGTTGTATGGCTATATATGTGCGCCGACCGCAGTGTGATTGTGCACCAGCACGCCAAGCACTTTTGAAACTCACGCCGAAGATCTTCGGCGTGACGTACATGGAATGCACCCTTGGAAACAGGGGGGGAGAATAATTAATGCGAATTAATGTTAGCAAAATTGCAGATATTTTTGCCATGTTTATTAATAACGTCACCATGTTGCATTCTGCAAAACTTCAGTCACTTGCGTGATATATATGGCTAATTGAATTTTCCTATAAATGTCTAAGAATGTTGTTGAAAAAGAATGTCTACGGTTGGGCCACCGTGATTAACTAATAAACCAAGTATGAAATAACTTACCTCCATTTTATCTACCTGCCATCGATCCTTTGGCTTGAGAGGATAGCTATCAGTATTTCTTCGCAGTCTTGTAGAAGGTAAATCGCAGCACGTGTAAAAAACTTTCGGTTTCGGTTTGGAAAGCGGAAATCAATACGAGCGCAATGTATGTCTCCTCTTCCACGCTCGTAGGGACAATGGGGATACGGGAGGACACCAGGCGGTAAGTTTGCAAGGCGAGCGGGAACAACCACTGAAGAACCTCTGGAACACCGAGCCGTTTCTATGATCGCGCCGAGCCAATGAAAAGGTTGTCTGGCGCGTACTAACGTCCAGCGGTATACTAGGTCCCAGGCTATCAGACAACACCGTCATTAATAGAAAACAAAATGGAAAAATTAAAAAACAATCTGGATCGTTTAATTGTCTAAATAAGTTTATATTTGAGTTGAAATCCAAGTTTATTTGGTACTGTAGAGTGTAGTCAAATAGACCAGTTCAGTAGGGCAATTACAAAAATAATAAAAATGCATGTCAACTGTCAAGAAAACATTCATTTCTTCATTAGTAGATGCGACCTCACCATTTTGGCAGTTCAATAATAAAAATGGCAGGCAAAAATTTATTTGACCTGCCAAAAAAATTAGACTGTCAGGCCATATTTTTTCTCTATTTCGAGCCCTGTCAACGATGTAAGTGCTTCGTCCTAGCCAGGGTTTTGGGTTTGGGGATAACCTCGATCTCCTAGGGGGGTCCGGGGCATGCCCCCGGGGGAAATTTTGGATTTCTAGGGTCTCTGAAACACTACTTCCTGCATTTTGAGGCAAGTATTTAAGAGATCTGAAAGCCTTAAATTACATAATTTTGTTGAAATCAAACCAGAAAATAGAATGATACGCATCAGAATATCTTTAGATTTATTTATAAACAAGTCGTAAATGTAAAAACAAGTTGGAGGCATTTTGTATTGACCCTTAGTATTGTAATTTATAGCATATGCATGCTTGCAATATATAACACATCACTAACTACTCACTTGGACTTAAAACAACTGTATCCCCCCCCCCCCCCCCCCCCTACAAGTTTCTCCACGGATTTAAACTTTTCGGGACCGCCACTGCAGTTCAATTCGAGAACAAAGATGTGTGTTGGAAAGAAACACTTAAGTCGCTGTGACACTGATAAACTATTGTCTTTCGGCATGCTTGGTGAACACACACAACAACGAATGATTAGAAGGAAAGATAATGGATCTATAATGATAATAAGTCACCCCCGACTATCGTCATAACACCACATTCATTCACTTCAGTCACGACTGTACTTTTTGGCATAGGAGAACAGTTAATAGTATATACTACTAACTGAATTAGAACTACTGTTTGAAGCTAAAGCATAACAGGAACATAAGTTCAACAAACTAGGAAAAACTAACATAAATTTACTTGTTTGAAAATATTAGCATATAAGGTGCACTTTTAAAAGGGTTGGGGTTTTTACCAGTAATTAGGTTTAGGAATCTTAATGGTCGCAACCTGTTTTTTATCGGTATGGGAATCTTGGAGAACACAATTACACTGAGTAAATGCAGTTTAATTTTTTAACAATGTATACTACAAATCCACTTTTTTCAACGTGTTCTTAACACGTTTTTGTCGGTGGATTTTCTCTGTAATGAGTAACTGAATCGTCTGGCGTTAGTCAGTGTCGGATGCTGCGCAGAAAAATTAATCTCTAGGCCTGAAGAGCACGATGGGAACTTACGGTGTGGTTACTGGTGAGTTAAAGTGCCTATGAAACGAAATTTCACTTCAGTTTTTTAAGATTGTATTTGAAAGAGCACCTAAGATAATGAAAAATGGCTTTTACATGCTTTTCAAATCTTATCCCATTCTTGAGTTATTGGTTATGCAACTTGTTTGTGTGTGGGAGTAAACGGAAATTTAGTCAGATCTTTGGATTGGTTTAACTGCACGAAACCACACATATAGCGGCAGATGTAATCAGACCATACCCTAAGGAAAATTTCCAACGTTTGATTCAGTTTAGTCAAACCATGCCAAAGAGATGACTGATTTTCCGTTTTCTCCTACAGACAACGTGTGACTTCTTGCGTTAAGGTGGCTCCACACAGTTTCTTGAAAAATGGAAAATACAAGTTTGAGAGTCCAAACCACATGATTAAACAATTCGGGAAAAGAATAAAACTAAATGTTATGCATAGTTAAACAGTCTGACAATCAAAAACTGTTACCAAATAAATAGCAACAGTTGTTGCTATGGCAACAATGACGTTTTAAAATGGCTGCCAATTACCCTTCAAACTAATTTAATTCGAACGAAAAAAACTTTGGTGACGCCCAATTTTTTTTTCATTAAAACTTTTCTTGAAGTATGAGTAATGAATTGGCCGATTTTAAAAACATTCTGTAGAACGAATAATTTTTTTCCCGGAAAAATCATGTTTGTTAATTTTTAAAAAATTTCGCTCTACAGAATTTTTTTAAAATTAGCCTATTGATTACTCATACTTCAAGAAAAGTTTTAACGAAAGAAAAATTGGGGGTCACCAAAGTTTTTTTCGAATTAAATTAGTTTGAAGGGTAATTGGCAGCCATTTTGAAACGTCATTGTTGCCGTAGCAACAACTGTTGCTATTTATTTGGTAACAGTTTTTGATTGTCAGAATGTTTAACTATGTATAACATTTAGTTTTATTCTTTTCCCGAATTGTTTAATCACGTGTTTTGGACTCTCAAACTTGTATTTTCCATTTTTCAAGAAACTGTGTGGAGCCACCTTAAGCTGGATTTCCATTAGGCGTAAAATGTCGCGCGCTCGACTTTTTCCTTTTGTCTTGTGAGTTTCCATGTGAAGCGAAGTAGAAAACTTTTCAATTTGTACGATAGAAAAGTCGAGCGCGCGATATTTTACGCGTAGTGGAAATCCAGCTTTAGAGACCACTGACCTATATATAACTGTGAATGTTTAAAACTGTTATATGTAGGTTAGTGGTGCACACCCGTTACTTAGTATAACATAGTTAGTTATACTCAGTATAACTTAGTTGTACTCAGTATAACATATAAATTATCTGTTCTTTACTTAGTGTGCACTCCACTGATCTATATATAACGGTGAATCGTCTGTTTGAAACTTTTATGTGTGGGTCAGTGGAGCACACCCCCTACTTACTTTGTACTATAGCTTATAAATGTGTTCTTTACTTAGTTGTGCACTCCACTGACCTATATATGACCGTTGTATAACCGTTATATGTGAGTGGTTGGCTGTGTAGCTGTTATATGTGGGTCAGTGCACTCAGTGGTACACGCCCATCGTGGAAATCAGCTTTTGTTGACGTTGTAAGCGTGTTTAAATAAAGTTATCTATCTATCTATCTATCTATCTATCTATCTATCTATCTATCTATCTATCTATCTATCTATCTATCTATCTATCTATCTATCTATCTATCTATCTATCTATCTATCTATCTATCTATCTATCTATCTATCTATCTATCTATCTATCTATCTATCTATCTATCTATCTATCTATCTATCTATCTATCTATCTATCTATCTATCTATCTATCTATCTATCTATCTAGATATGTCTATATATCATCAGATTTTTTAGATTTTTTGGAGACTGGTTTTTGTGATGAGAACACGCTTCTATTTTTGGTTTCAGACACAGAAAGTTTCCCAAAACTCTGATAACAGACTTTGACATTTTTGTTATCGGAGAGCGGGTCTCTGACATGAATATAGTTGTCGTACTTAAAAGACTGATAATACTAGTTTTCACCGATATTAATCTTTCAAGGACAACGGATTATTTTATTTTAAAACATCTGCTACCTGAATACGATGTGTGCGGGTTCTTCAAGTCGTCGACATCAATTGGACTTGAGTGCATGAGATTAACGTCTATATAAGTTAAAAAAATATCCAAACAAAGATCACATCATCAATAAACACATGTAACAAATACTGTATGAGAATGGTCACAAACTTTCGCAATTATAAACTTACTGTTATTTTTTTTAGCTTTTGTATCTACTGCGCATGCGAGTAGATACTATATCGGCATGTTGTCGGCATGCAAGGTTTTCCGATGTTAGTTAAGTAACAATAGAATATTCTTCGGGACCAATCAAATTTCAGGTTTTTCCGATCACATCCCGAGTCAGTCTGACGCAGTAGATACATGTACACCCAAGCATGCCTACTTTTATAAAATGCTGTAACGGTCACCCAGCTACGCAGCAACTTAAAAAAGATATGACTCGCCAACTCACAATTGAATGCTACATCCTGCTTTAAAATCTTTCAGCGTTATTTCCAGTGCTTTAATCAAATGTTGGAAAAACTTCACTATGTTCCTAAAAATGTTGGAAAAACTTCACCATGCGAGAAACTTGGCTAACTGCTACACTTACAGTATCGAGGTGAAATTTCGTTGCAAAAGTCTACAGTAACCCTAAACTAATAACATATATTCATCTCAAAAATTAAACAAAAATGTAAAATTTATATATTTTAATTTAAATTGTTACATTCGCGAACCTGAATTTCATTGTGAACAAACATGCGAAGCCATAAAATATTGACGACAGTAGACAACCGTCAACCGAGGACGGTCTATAAAAAAAAAACGTCGGTGTTTTTATTGCTACAGCTCAAGGATATTTTCAAACGCTTTTCTAGTACCAGTTTACGGTATAGAAAAAACTCAAGCTTTTATATTGAGTTTTAAAGTGCAAGTGACACGAAAAATAAAGTTTGCCTTAACAGATAGGGCCTTAACAGATTGGGTACATTTAATCAAGCCTCGCCACTCGTTTTCTTCAAACTGCCATCTTTAAAGCTTCTCAAAATGCTTGAAGTATTAAACTAACTGGTTACCACTAAAGTTCTATTCTTCGTGGAGTTTAATCTTCAAGCCGTACGGACAACTGAAGCTGACATCCAAAATGACCGCGTAGGGGCCTGAAACTGACGTCCAAAAATTTGCCTCTCTTTTTCGTCCAGTGATTGACCGGAGTCAGCCATCTATTCCTTCCAGGTATATAGGCTTCACTGTCGCAGCCTGAACATGGCTACTCTCTCCAGTACCCTCATGATAACAGCGTTTTGGCGGGAAAACTAAAAATATGTCTTTGCCAATATCTTTGCCTAGATTCCATTTTCCAGAAAGACAACAGCTGAAACATTAACGCCATGAAAACTTTCAAAGAATTAATTATTAATTCTTTACTATAATATTTAAAATATTTTTAGCTTTATAATACATTCCAAGTAAGAATCAAATGCCGTGACAGCACGTACCGGGAATTCAACAATATTGCAAATACGTTTTGTAAAACGTTCGTATATAAAAATCCCTACGATTAAAATGTCAGTATGTAAAAATCTTGAAAGTTAAAAATCTCTTGCCAAAGATTTCACTATCTGGCAGTAGAGCCATACATCTGAAGTAATATTTAAACTGTTAAATCATAAATTAAGTTAATATCTGAGAATTCTTGTTGTTCATTCAATTCTTGTTACGTTAAGCTTTGCAAGGTCATTTCTGTAAAGCGCTCTCAATTCGTCAGAATTTTACCGCTATAATTAAATTACGGGAGAGAAACCTTCTGGGGCCAGGGTATCAGAATTTATGCCACAAAAATAAAATATAGATATCGTTAGAAAGCTATTAATTTGTAGAATACAATGGTGTCTTTGGTTTCGCGATAAACACAAACCGTTAATAGTTGTGAATTTTTTAATTAAAACCAGAGGACTTCACTCGGGGCGTTTCAAGTAAAAAACGTTTTATTTTGTTCAAAAAAAAATTTTCGCATTTCGATTCAGAGATAAATTTCCAACAAAACGGTATCAGCGTTTTTTTAGTTGGAAAAAAGCTGCGGGTATGCGGGTACCACCCGGAGGAAGGTTTAAAGTGAAAACACGTGAAACAACACATTCGCGTTAATCTGAGAAAGTTACAATTGATCAAGCAAGGTGTCGAGAAGAAATGCGATTTGCAGCAAAACATTGGCTAACCAACAATTATGCAGCACTGGCAGTGGCAGCAGTTACATGTGTGAGACATGTACGCTGATGTCTGCTGTGATGTCTGTATCTTCGCAGCAAACGAGGGTCAGTGGCAGGCTATCAGGTACTGTAAATGTAAATGTAAAAGTCACGCAGTATTTATGAACGTTGCAAAACACAAAATTCTCGCTATATATTTTGAGGAAGGTTATCTAAACTTAAAAACCCATCCGGAGGAAGGTTGAATACTTTTTCCAACTCTGTTGCCTGGTTTAGAATTTATGACTTATTTTGTCCGAATGTTGGTCGAAAAACAGCATTTTCAACTTTGGTCGTCAATAAAATCAGCAAAACTCGACATATCAAAAAACGCTGACACAGTTTGGCTTGAAATTTATCTCGGAATCAAACTACAAAAATTTTTTTTACAAAATAAAACGCTTTTTACTTGAAACGCCCCGAGTGAAGCCCTCTGGTTTTAATTAAAAAATTCACAACTATTATTGGTTTGTGTTTATCGCGAAACCAAAGACACCATTCTACAAATTAATAGCTTTCTAACGATATCTATTTTATTTTTGTGGCATAAATTCTGACGAATTGAGAGCGCTTTACAGAAATGACCTTGCAAACCTTAACGAAGACTTTAAGGTGCATGCTCGATTGGAAAAAGCTATAAAATCAGGTTTCACGGTGTAGATTCGTGCTTCGAATACTAGTTCCTTGCACAGCCCTAGTGTTACTCTTAAGTATTGAAAAGTATTAGGCAGTGCACGACTTTCAGGAGGGGAGAAATCCTCGTTTCTAGTAAGTTCAGAAATTCTAATTTGCATTAAATTTGCATATTACAATAAATGTAATTTGTCTAGATACACAAATGCTGCAAGTGTAAAACTTTTCAATTTTCAGCACTGACACTAGAGCTATGCAAGGAACTAGACTGAGGCACAAATATACACTGCAAAATGTTTTATAGGAAAAAAATATGATTTTTTATAACTTTTTTCTATCAAGCCACCTTAATAATCATTGTCATTCTTAAACACACGGGCTTTCGCTATAAAAAGAATAGCTCCTTCCACTTCACATGTCAGAAAATGAGCTACCAAACTTGAATTTTGAAAAACCTTGACATTTTGAATAATGATATTAGGAGCTATAAGGAGTGACGAACTAGCCGCAGTCGAGTAGAGATTTTCTCAACTCACCCGGCATGATTCGTCACTTGGAGTATCACCAAATATCATCAGAGCAGTGATACTGACAACTATATGAAACCTTCTAAAACTCATTAATAATTCATGAGGAAAATTCAAAAGAAATTAAGGTTTAATCAATGTCTGTTCACCCCGGTTCAGAACTGATATCAGTGTCTGTAAATGTGATACAGAACTGTTTAATAAAACATCAGTTCTGTATCACATTTACAGCCACTGATATCAGTTCTGTAGCAAGTGTACAGACACTTGATCGCATTCAACTATCTTGAGTAAGGTACGCTGGTGGCGTCCTCATACAAGATGAAGATGCAAACAGTTGTTGAAGAACAACATTTGTTGAAAAACAAATGATGATCAGAACGGCTATTTATGGCACGTCACTTAGAATATAAAATGTGGGACTAATACTAAATCAAAGTGCATGCTCATGCTCACATCACTAATTTAATAATCGTAGCCTATTAAACCTTACCTCGAAGGTTTATCAGCTCTTAACATGATGTATTTTTCGCTAACTTAATAGACGTTTTAGAAGTCATTTACAGAAATCGTGTCCGTTCTGTATCGGGGTACAGGCACTCGGCTTCGCCTCGTGTCTGTATACCCCGATACAGAACGGCCACTCATTATGTAAATAGTACTTAAAGTTCTGAGCCCTTTTTATACCGAAACCTCGTGTTTAAGAAGTGTTGTTATACATATCTTATATCTGTGTCAATGTTCCTCTGGCCTCCACTCTGGATCTTCATAGTCATTTCTTGTAAGATCCCCTTCGTTTTTAAACGCTTCATTCTCGTTCAAGCGAAGCTTGTTCAGCTGTGACACTAGGGTTTCGTCGGCCACCTCCGGCATTTGGAAAGAACAGCTACCCGAACCACCACCAAAACCACTTGCTGCACTGCCATTCCCAAAAGATCCATTGTCCAGACAATACTGAATAAATCTACGCAAGACAGAACTCAAACAATCAACCCACCGTGTAGATAACCAATGACATGAAAGACATGTAAGTAACAAGTCGACAGGTAGCAGGTAGCAGGTGACACGTAACAAGTCACACGCAACACTCAACACGTAACACGAACACAGAACACGAAACACGCAACACAGAATAACAGATAGCAGGTGACACGTAACGAGTCACACGTAACACAAAACACGTAACACAGAACACGAAACACAGAACACGCAACACAGAACACGCAACAGAACACGCAACGCAGAATACACAACACAGAACACGCAACACAAAAAACACAACACGCAACACTGAACACGCAACACAGAACACTGAACACGCAACACAGAACATGCAACACAGAACACGCAACACAGAACACGTAACACATAACACCCAACACGTAAACGAGTAACACGCAACACTCAACACTCAACACGCGAAAAAAACACATAACATTGACTGGGTACGAGATTGTTTGATACATACTTTCTCCAATGTTCGTCCCGGCACAACACATTAGGATTGCCAATGACGATGAGAAGAGCTTTGGCACGAGTTATAGCTACGTTGAATCGCTGGAGATAAAGAGAGAAAAAGGGAAAATCAATCAATCAACATCTGTCCAGGAGAAGTCGCATAAAAAAACAACCCAAGCAGATTAAGAAGCTCCAGGCTGAAATTTAGTCAATTAAGCACCCAACATATTAGAACAAGTTCAGCCTGACAAATATATGAAGCAGTTTCTTATGCAAAAAAAATACTAAAGCTTAGAACACACAGGTATAGAGCATGATTGAAAACAGACATTAGAATACTAAATCAACGCCAGAAAAATAGTACTATTTAATACCAAATGGTAGTATTCTCATAGAGATTATATAAATACTAGAGGGGGCATCCTAACTTAATTTCAGTCAACCGCGGGTAACCAATTGAACGCCGACATCTTGGATTTTTTTGGAGGCAAATATTAGGCGCGTTGGTTGGCAAAGGACTGGGTCTAGTTCATTTGCCAACCAATTGACTGAAATATCATAGGTAATGGCGGCTGCCATGTGGTTACCAAATTTTCCCGCCAATGCCCCCTCTAGTATTTATAGGATCTCTATGGGTATTCTATTGTTCATTTGCTTCTTTATAGTTAAGAAATAGAAAATGGCCGCCCGTGTTTATATAGCCTGATGCAAACACGAGAGTGAGTTGGGAGAATTCGAAAGTTTATGTGAACCCGAGCCGTAGGCGAGGGTTTACATAAGTACTTTCGAATTCTCCCAACTCACTCGAGTGTTTGCATCAGGTTATATAAACACAGGGCATCCATTTTCTATTTCTTTTATGAAATAAGGCTAAAAAATGTGCTGTGACATCACAACCGTGTTTACATAGCCTGATATAAACACGGTAATTGACCAATCACAGCGTGCGTAAGACGCAACCTATTTTATAACAATAATTAGTGTAATACATTTTGTTCATAGACCTTATTCAAAAATGGCTGCCGAATTAAAATTTTTTTATATACATATAAATTACCCCTTATGAACTCGTTTTCATGTGGGAAATTCTAAAGAATTTTTACTTTAAAACGAGGTCATAAGGGCTAATTTATATGCACATAAAAGAATTCTAATTCGGCGGCCATTTTTTAATAAGGTCTATAGGTGTTTTCGTAAACCTGGTAAAGGTCGCGCTAACTGAATTTACAATTCAGAAATCAGATAATAAACGGCACAAACAAAGAACCGTTTATTGCCATTATTATTTCTTAATTATAAATTCAACGTGAAACCAGTGTCTATAAATCTAATGTGCACCAATAGAAAAATAGGGGTTCTTGATTACTATATTGATTTATTAAACGTGTCTAAAACATTCAGCTATATCGTCTCGTAACAGTCACTATACTATATACGCATGCATGTTCAGCAACTATTTTGCACAAAACAATGAGATGAACGACTAGCATTGCAAACGTCTCTATGTGGAACAACCCTTTATTGAATTCCTCATGTTAAGCGTTGATCAACGTACCTTGGGATTCTTCAAAAACCCGAGTTTATGTGTGGCGTCGAGCTGCAGGAACTCTTCGCTGCTTCTAACCGTTGATATTATAATCACTTTCCTCTCTTGTCCTTGGAATTCCTCGACAGATCCAACCTTGATATCTCGGATATTATACGGCTTCTTCTGCAAGCTCTGGCGAATCTTTTGAACCTGCAAGAGTCACTATCGTCAATAAGGAGTTGCTTATATTACAATAGTATATGGAAGCCAACTAGCCCGAGTACCCACTGTATAATATGACGTTGTTTTTTGGCACCTTTACAATGTCATTCGAAGCTGAGGTGCCAATAAGCAACTTCTCTAAAAGAAGCCCTCGTTAAACTCAACCTACACGTTCAAATCATCTGAGTCCCAGTGGCACAAGTAGTTAGAGCATCTCACTGGTGATTAGAAGGTTGTGGGTTGTACACATATTCAACCTACGTTCAAATCATCTGAGTTTCAGTAGCTCAATGGTTAGAGCATCTCACTGGCGATCAGAAGGTTGTGGGTTGTACACATATTCAACCTACGTTCAAATCATCTGAGTTTCAGTAGCTCAATGGTTAGAGCATCTCACTGGTGATCAGAAGGTTGTGGGTTGTACACATATTCAACCTACGTTCAAATCATCTGAGTTTCAGTAGCTCAATGGTTAGAGCATCTCACTGGTGATCAGAAGGTTGTGGGTTATACACATATTCAACCTACGTTCAAATCATCTGAGTCCCAGTAGCTCAATGGTTAGAGCATCTCACTGGTGATCAGAAGGTTGTGGGTTATACACATATTCAACCTACGTTCAAATCATCTGAGTTTCAGTAGCTCAATGGTTAGAGCATCTCACTGGTGATCAGAAGGTTGTGGGTTATACACATATTCAACCTACGTTCAAATCATCTGAGTCCCAGTAGCTCAATGGTTAGAGCATCTCACTGGTGATCAGAAGGTTGTGGGTTGTACACATATTCAACCTACGTTCAAATCATCTGAGTCTCAGTAGCTCAATGGTTAGAGCATCTCACTGGTGATCAGAAGGTTGTGGGTTGTACACATATTTAACCTACGTTCAAATCAACTGAGTCTCAGTAGCTCAATGGTTAGAGCGTCTCACTGGTGATCAGAAGGTTGTGGGTTGTACACATATTTAACCTACGTTCAAATCATCTGAGTCTCAGTAGCTCAATGGTTAGAGCATCTCACTGGTGATCAGAAGGTTGTGGGTTGTACACATATTTAACCTACATTCAAATCATCAGTAGCTCAATGGTTAGAGCGTCTCACTGGTGATCAGAAGGTTGTGGGTTGTACACATATTCAACCTACGTTCAAATCATCTGAGTCTCAGTAGCTCAATGGTTAGAGCGTCTCACTGGTGATCAGAAGGTTGTGGGTTGTACACATATTTAACCTACGTTCAAATCATCTGAGTCTCAGTAGCTCAATGGTTAGAGCATCTCACTGGTGATCAGAAGGTTGTGGGTTGTACACGCATTTAACCTACGTTCAAATCATCTAAGTCTCAGTAGCTCAATGGTTGGAGCATCTCACTGGTGATCAGAAAGTTGTGAGTTGTACACATATTCAACCTACGTTCAAATCATAGGATCTGTTGTCAAACTATCTGAGTCTCAGTAGCTCAATGATTAGAGCGTGTGGGTTCGAGTCACGCTTAGAAACTCAGAAATTTTTCGGAGTAAAATGGCTCGAAGAACATTTACACTCAACTACCTGCTTATGGTACGGTGAAATGATTCCAATATCCGGAGTCTTCACTTCGACTCCTCTCGCATTTTTCAGATCTTTGACATAACGTAGGACGACAGACACCTCTTGAGGATTGAAAAATGAAGGACTTCGCTCTTCTCGCTGGTCCTTGCCATAGACTGCCTCGAATATAACGGGAAAACCTCTCTTTTTCAAACCATCCCATTGACACAGAGAACTGCGAAGAAGTTCGTCTGCGCATGCTCGTAGCTCATTCTCGTAAAACATCTCGTTGGGAAGCTAAAAAGAAAAAACAATCAGATACTTCGGACTATGGACTTAACTACACGCGTAAAAATATCACAAGTTGTTACAGCATTGTTGCCTGAACAATGCTGTAACAACGTTGTTATTATGTGTGAACAACCTTGATGAATTAAATTGTTGTTCAGCCTTGTTAGTTCATCATGTTGTTACAACATGTTGTATCATGTGCAAACAACGTTGTTGGCTATAAAAATGTGCGGTTAGAACAACTTGTTCATGACTGTTGATTTATCCGTGAAGAACTTGTTGACAGCTTGTTCACGGGGTGCAGCACAACATTGTTCACGCCTGTTAACAACCGTGAACAATTTGTGCGTTTTTACGCGTGTAGGGGTTAATCATCCTTACTTGCAGTCAGTGACTGAATTACGAAGGACGCATATCAACGTGGCCGTGTTGAGGCATATCAAATAAGGCGCTCCAGGCAGCCGCCATACGACACAGTACAGATCACGGATCACAGCTAAGATATATTAAATAAGCTAAGACCTAGGTGTCGATTTTACGCAGAGTGGATCAAAACCAGAGAACCCAGCGAAAAACCCTCGAAGCACAGGAGAGATCAACTACAACTCTACTCACGTGAGTTCCAAGCTCGATAATGGGGGTTATTCCCAAGCGGTCCCCCATCCAAGTACCCCCCCCCCTCCCATCCAACTGGGCTTAACTTTGGAATATAGTGGTGAGAAGGCAGCGCGCTAACAGCACACTCCACCCATACTCGCTGGGAATAAACTATAGACATTTTTTCATAATTTTAATCTTTCAAATACTCGATGTTCTTGTAAGTCTACATGATACAATGTTTTACAAACGCAAAGAATCGTGATTTTAAAATGGTACAAGTCGCTAACTTGTTGGGTGGGGTTAATGACTAACCTTGATAATTGTGGGATGAGATCTGTAGTTATTCAACAGTTTAGTGACCATCCTGGAGTCATATGTATTGCTTGCAGGTCGACGATTAAAGCAAGGAAACTGAGGACTCATTAGCCGCTCAAGAAGTGATATACCAAGACCATGCTGGAAGAAAAAAAGAGAAATAGGAATATTTGAAAACGAAAGATTACTTTGATCAGTTGTTCTACAAATAGTCGAGGAGGAGAAGCGAGAAAACGTCGACCACGTAGCACCCCCACTACACAATAGTTTTGACTCCAGATTATAATAGGCCGATACCCATGGAACATTGCTAGGTCAGTCGTACTCACAAATTGTGGGGTCAGTGGCCTGCTACATAGAGGGGGTGGGTGGTCCTTTAGTTAGACAGACTTAAAGTGCACATGAAACGAAAATTAAGTTTGTCTTATTTGAAAGAACACATAAATGAGAGAGTAACATCTTTTGCAGTTTTTCGTTTCCTTGCTTCGTTGTTGAGATATTTCAGTTTGTTTGAAATGTAAATTAAACAACTTGACGTCACATGTGCATAATGAGTTATCAGAGAAGGTTATATATCTTTGCTATTATCAAACATAATCATTTGAAAATTCTACATGTTTGGCGTTGTGAGAGAAACACACGCACATACTTCCTTCGAATTAAGTTTGGTTTGATAATAGCAAAGATATATAACCTTCTCTGATAACTCATTATGCACATGTGACGTCAAGTTGTTTAATTTACATTTCAAACAAACTGAAATATCTCAACAACGAAGCAAGGAAACGAAAAACTGCAAAAGATGTTACTCTATCATTTTAAGTGTTCTTTTAATTTTCGTTTCATGTGCACTTTAAGTCTGTCAATGTAAGGACCACCCACTCCCTCTATGTAGCAGGCCACTGACCACACAATTTGTGAGTAGGACTGACCTAGCAATGTTCTATGGGTATCAGCCTATTATAATCTGGAGTCAAAACTATTGCGTAGTGGGGGTACCACGTGGTCGACGTTTTCTCGCTTCTCCCCCTCGACTAAAATGGTCAAACTTGAAAAATTGAGTGGACCAGAGCAGAATTTGAGTTTGAAGATATGAAACGAAGATTTACGCCTGTATTCTAAAAGCTCACTCACTCTCAATGAGTGGTCCCTCACACTCAATAAGTGCAACTCAACACTCAATGAGTCTCCACTCACCCTCACTGAGTATGAGACTACACTCACTCTCCAACCATTCAATTGAATAGTGTTTAGTGAGTGAGTGTAGTCTCATACTCAGTGAGGGTGAGTGGAGACTCATTGAGTGTTGAGTTACACTTATCGAGTGTGAGGGACCACTCATTGAGTGTGAGTGAGCTTTTACAATACAGGAGTTAGAGCTAAGAGTTAGAGTACAGTACCATTCAATTGAATAGTGTTTAGAGAGTGAGTGTAGTCTCATACTCAGTGAGGGTGAGTGGAGACTCATTAAGTGTTGAGTTACACTTATCGAGTGTGAGGGGTCACTCATTGAGTGTACGTGAGCTTTTAGAATACAGGAGTAAATCTGAGCAACGTGAAAAAGTGAGAAAATGCCGAGAGAAGTCTTTATAACGAAATACTGACGTTCCGTGAAGAGCCCTTCAAAGAACACCAGCAAAATAACAAAGTAACATCTTTTGCAGTTTTTCGTTTCCTTTGCTTCGTTGTTGAGATATTTCAGTTTAATATAAATAAGTTTTGTGGAAACACCACGTAAAATATTTCTTTGCTAAGCTTTCGGCCTGTTGACTCAGGCCTTCATCAGAAAGGACAGCCACTAAACAGCACGTGGTGTGCCCTATTCGGAGAACATTCTTGATTTTGTTTTCTAATTAATAAAATTAACGTGATACGCCATTGTTTTCTTATACGTGATTTAATTGATCAGTTGCTTTAGTTTATAAATGACGTGAGCCAACAACTTGTTGTCATTGCTCTGATGAAGGCCTGAGTCAACAGGCCGAAAGCTTAGCAAAGAAATATTTTACGTAGTGTTTCCACAAAACTTATTTATATTACATTATCGCCATGAAAACTTATCGAAGAAAGTTATGTATCTTTGCTATTATCAAACATAATCACTTGAAAATTCTACATGTTTGTTGTTGCGGGGGAAGCACACGCACATGCTTCCTTTGTGTTAATTTGATTTGGCAAACTTTGAAAGTTCATAGCTCGAAAACTATACGCCAGATTCTCTTGAAAATTTCAGTGAATGCTCCTGCCATGCGCTTCTGTTCTTTAAAACAAAAAAGGGACAACATTTTCACCTTCACCCAATGATGATTGAGACGGTCAAAAATGCCCCTTTTTATATTTCACTTTGTCTAACGCCAGACGACTTCACTTGTCAAAAGAAGACACGGTCCAAATTGTCCAAATCAGTCTAGTAAGCCACTTACTTTAATGGCAACAGGCGAACGTAGGACGGGTCCGAGTTGTTTGGGATCCCCAGCTAACACCAATTGTCCTCTACTGTCTTCATCCGTCCCAAGAAGTCCCGAGATAGCCACCAAGCACTCAGGTTCCATTCCATGACCAGCTTCGTCGATAAAAATGTGAGTAAAATGAGATTGCTCAATCCCCATGGAAAAGAACCTAGTAGAAATAGAATGTGACGAGTAATATCAAGTACTTCACCATCTGACGAGTCTTCCAACCTTAATACATGTATACCGACAGCCAAAACTTGAACCATTCTACCCCATCAAAAGACGCGAAATATTGCCGGTTTAACCAAGTTTCATTCAAGATGACTACTTCAAGATGTTAGCCTAGCGGTTAAATTTGTTTGTTTGTTTGTTGGTTTGTTTGTTTGTTTGCATTTCTGTCTTTTTGTTTGTTTGTTTGTTTGTTTGTTTGTTTGTTTGTTTGTTTGTTTGTTTGTTTGTTTGTTTGTTTGTTTGTTTGCTTGTTTGTTTGTTTGTTTGTTTGTTTGCCTTTGTTTGCCTGCGGTTTGCCTTTGTTTGCCTTTGTTTGCCTTTGTTCGTTCGTTCGTTCGTTCGTTCGTTCGGTCGGTCTGTCTGTCTGTCTGTCTGTCTGTCTGTCTGTCTGTCTGTCTGTCTGTCTGTCTGTCTGTCTGTCTGTCTGTCTGTCTGTCTGTCACATGCAGCCGCTTGCGTTTTATTTTTCTTCAATTTCTGATTTCCAATCAGAAAACCTGTTCAAATTAACAAAGTATTTACCAATCTCAACCAATCAATCACCAACATGACAAACGTCAACCATCTGATCAAATCATGGAACAGTATAAAGCAACTCTGCATACCTTCCTGCTGAGATCAAAGTTGTAACAAGAAGACGATAATCACTTATAATTTCTTCTTTGGGTGGGAAATAGAAAAATCCTTCTCCAGACATCTTACAAAACTCCTGCAAAATTTAAAACAAATAGGTCACTCCGGTGAAATGTTTTGAAGTGTGTTGCATTCCCTTTCCCTCCCCATATGCTACTTGTTTTGACAGGCTGTGTCTTGGTGCTCGAGTGTTCATCGGGACGCGAGAGGTGGTGCCGACGCAACCAATGCAGTCCTAGCTACTCCTCCATAGCTATAAGCCGGGGGAGGTGAGCAAGGCTGGTGCAGACGTTGTCCTTCAGGAGCAGACGGGTGACCGAGGTAACATCAATAGTAAACGTAAGTCCACTGGTTGGGTAAGTACACCATTGCTGCTGTTAGGTTCTAATTTAGGTGACTTTGTTGATCTCTGGAGAGCAGGTTATCGTTGGTTAGGGAGGACCCCAGTGGTCCCTGCAGGCTTGCTGGGCCGTAGCTAGCGCGGGGGTGGTGGTGGTGGTGGTGGTGGTGGGGGGTTTACACCCCCAATATTTATTCGCTATGAATTTCCGTAATCGCAAAATTAATATAACAGCAGAGCCCAAAAGTAAAGAAGCGGTCTTTGTTAAAAGACAGGAAGCAAAAAATACACTTGTAGCCATTAGCCAAGTAATGAAACAGACAAACAGTGTATGAAAATAACAATCTTAAATCATATACATTTCACCGTTAATGTTTTTTTGTGTGGAAGTTTTGAGAAACTGAGTCGGAATTTATGGACCAATAACTGTCTGTTATGAACCAAATGTAAATAACATTCTTCAGTCATCTGGGATGTAAAGTTAAAAAGTAAAATTAAGAAATCCTCTTACGTTCGCGTAAAGTTCAGAGCAAAGTGAACTTATGCTGTATAGGTTGTAATGTGAATTTTATGATCAAATGGAAAATATTTTCAGGTAAAATAATGAAAAATTTGAAAAATCAGGTAATTATTTTCTTTACACCCCACCCACCCCTGTTATAGCTTTGCTCGCAATGACCCTGGCGCCAGCGATCCTCGTAGTCAGCATACCAGCTACTGACTCCAACCCAACCCCCTCCGAGCAGCATTCCGCCCAAAACACTGTAGATATCAGTTACGGTAACCTAGTTTCTAAGCCTTTCGTTTCCACCATGAGCTTGGCCGCGTAGTCGGTTTGGGTTCTTGAGAAGACTGGGGAGAGGCTGGAAACAAGAAGGCCTAGCAACATTCGTAAAAAGGTCCTGCCCAGAATCGTTCTGGCCCTTCGAGTGTTCCTGGGATCTAGCGTAGCGTCAGTATATTATATAAAAAGCATAAGGATGTCTGCGAAGATTTTACCAAAGATCTTGGCGATCGAAAGAAGGAAATTATGGAATATATTCCAATTGGAGCTCGAAATGAAAATTTAACTGTTTAACTTTCAACTTTTGGCGGTTGCAGAAGGAAAGCTAGTGATAAGAAAGCTAGGCTAGTGAAACTTCGTCGATCCGAGGTGAGTAGGCTTGTATTATTTTATGCAGATAAATAGTAAGTGTCGGGAAACACTTAGGACGTCACAACATCACAATTCTTCCTCAATAAACAACTGAGCTGTAAAGTGAAAGTGTTTACGAATTTTGCTAGGCCTTCCCCAGCGGGTCCGTTCGGATCACTTCCGAAACGCGTCAACCGAGTAAGGACTAGAAACTAGGCTACAGTACTAGGCTACAGTTACGGTAGACTGAGAAAAGTAACAGAATATGCGATTGTGTGGTACTGTGTGTAGTAGTTGGTTGGGGGAGAGTTTAACACGTTTGTTATTGTTAAATACCATTATTTTTGGATTCACTGCCGCTTCCAATCGTCCAAATGCATTTAAGCGAACCATTTGCGACTTGGGGATCACTTGGTGTTCCGCCACTCTTTCTAACATCAGGTCAGCGGCACTGTTTGAAGGAGCACAAGCCAGAATTCTACTGTCTGGAAAGTTCTTCAACACCTATGAACAATATAATAATAGTTTTAAAAAAAAAATCTGCGATTAACATTTGTCACGACTAGTTCTTAAATTACGGAGATATTTTTCACGAAAGTCACGAGTCTGACTGACTGACTGACCGACGTACGGACGGACCGACGGACGGACCGACGTACGGACGGACCGACGTACGGACGGACCGACGTACGGACGGAGCGACGTACGGACGGAGCGACGTACGGACGGAGCGACGTACGGACGCACCGACGTACGGACGGACCGACAAATGGACCGACGGACAGAGTCAGACCGACAAACGGACCGAACGACGTACGGACCGACCGACGTACGGACCGACCGAAGTACGGACCGATCGGCGTACGGACCGTCCAAAGTACGGCCCGACTGACAAACGAACCGATTAACGTACGGACCGACGAACGGACCGACGTACGAAACGACGAACGGACTGACCGTCGGACAGACCAACCAACCAACAAACAAACAAACAGACCGACGGACAGACCTACGAACGACATACGGAGTGACAAACGGACCGACCGAAGTACGGACCGACTAACGTAGAGACCGACGGACAGACCTACAAACGAACCAAACGGCGTACCAACCTACAAACGACGAACAGACCGACGGACCGACGGACAAACACACGGACCAACTGATCGATTGATAAGTTGTGGTTCTCAGTGAGACTCAAGTCTCGTGAGAGACTTCTCCTGGCAAAACATTCCTACCTGCTTGATAGCCTCCACCATCGTGACAGTCTTTCCAGTGCCAGGAGGACCGAACACTAGATAAGGATAAGGACGAGAAGTCCCAGCCACAATGTTCTCCACAGCTTGTCTTTGCTCGTCGTTATTGGCAATTTTCTGATCGAAACATCTGAAAAATGATTAACACAGAGTTCAAACATGAAACTGTTAAAATTTGCAAGAAACTTGTAGCAAGCAGTCTCGTCGGATTACAGAATACCAATAATTTCCCGCTCTTTTTTAGTCAGGAGCACACGCAGGCGCCAAACGTTTGGCAGCGGTGTTGCTATCATCCAACCCGCACCTACCCGAGAAAAATACCATTATACTGTATTACCTTAAATGTTCAACAGCAGGCAGAATATCCACATCTGGTCTCCCATTGCTCGGTATCTGACGTAGAAAGCTTGAAGCCATTTCAACAGCTCGGTGCATCAGTTTAAGCGAGGTACGGCTGAAGTTGAATCGGACTCGAAAGAATGAACCCGGTATGAAACTCTGATGAAATCTAAAAATTAAATAATGATAGTTTAAAAATTAAATAGTGAATTTAATTTCTGTTAAACGATTTTGAAATATGACTGACAAATTTCAAAGAAAAATTGCGTAGTTGCAACTAGAAAAATATCCATACAATGAAGTCACTAGAGTTCTCGTCTCTTTCTCGTCTCTTTCTCGTCTCTTTCTCGTCTCGTCTCTTTCTCGTCTCTTTCTCGTTCTCGTCTCTTTCTCTTCTCTTTCTCGTCTCTTCCTCGTTCTCGTCTCTTTCTCGTCTCTTTCTCGTTCTCGTCTCTTTCTCGTCTCTTTCTCGTCTCGTCTCTTTCTCGTCTCGTCTCTTTCTCGTTCTCGTCTCTTTCTCGTCTCTTTCTCGTTCTCGTCTCGTTTTCGTCTCGTTCTCGTCCTCGTTTCTTTCTCGTCTCGTTCTTCTCTCGTCTCGTCCCGTCCCTTCCCTTCCCTTCCCTTCCCTTCTCTTCTCTTCTCTTCTCTTCTCGTCCCTTCCTTTCCCTTCCCTTCTCTTCCCTTCCCTTCTCTTCTCTTCTCTTCTCGTCCCTTCCCTTCCCTTCCCTTCCCTTCCCTTCCCTTCCCTTCCCTTCCCTTCCCTTCCCTTCCCTTCCCTTCCCTTCCCTTCCCTTCCCTTCCCTTCCCTTCCCTTCCCTTCCCTTCCCTTCCCTTCCCTTCCCTTCCCTTCCCTTCCCTTCCCTTCCCTTCCCTTCCCTTCCCTTCCCTTCCCTTCCCTTCCCTTCCCTTCCCTTCCCTTCCATGTCATGTACATATAGTGATTATCCTAATAAATCTCTTTCAATACTTACCTTGAACTAAAGCGGAGATAAACTTCATTCAGTCCAATCTGATGCACAAAACCTTCATACTCCTTTTTCTCAGCAGTAACACCATCCTTAGCCAGCTGTCTCACAAACAATCGATCACCACGGACCAGGGATGGTCGGTTTTCAGCTAGTCCAGGCACAAGAAGGGTCAAGTACCCATCTTTCTTCTTAAGTGATGCTTTTTCCATACTGTACTTCTGGATATCCACCTCCATTTGCAGCTCTTCGACATGAAGTAATTTTGAAAATCTTTCACTGTGGTTCTTTTCAGTTATTTCTCCGCGAAATGATGTTTCCAAAATGGTTGGTAGAACACCGCTATTCATTTGGTGCCGCAGGTCACCGGGTATTGAGTACCTTTGCAAAGGTTTCACATACTTGACATTTTGGCTGAAAAAACCCAAAAAAAAACCAGATTTTACGAAGGTGGGCTTCACCATCATCATCATTAATAAACACCATCTTTATCACCATCATCATCACCACCATCGTTATCACCATCTGATCAACACCACTGTCACCATCAACACCAGTACTACCACCACCACCATCACCATGACATTATCATCATATCACCATCCTCATCACCACCACCACCACTATCATCATCACCTCCATTATCACAACCACCACCATTATCATCATCATCACCACCACCATCATCATCATCACCACCACCACCACCATTGTTAATATCATTAACACAATATCATTATAAATAACACCACCACCATCATTCTCATCACCACCCATGACCACCACCACCATCATCATCACCACCACTACCATTAATAAACACCATCTTTATCACCATCATCATCACCATCATCGTTATCACCATCTGATCAACACCATTGTCACCATCAACACCAGGACTACCACCATCACCATTATTATGACATTATCATCATCATCATCATCATCATCATCATCATCACCATCCTCATCACCACCACCACTATCAGCATCGTAACCATCCTCATAACCACCACCATTATCATCACCACCTCCATTATCATCACCACCTCCATTATCATCACCACCTCCATTATCATCACCACCTCCATTATCACCACCACCTCCATTATCATCATCACCATCATCACCATCACCATCTGATCAACACCACTGTCACCATCAACACCACCACCACCATCATCACCTGCATCATTATCATGACATTATTATCAACATCAACATCAACATCCTCTTCACTGCCACCACTATCAGCATCCTCATCACCACCACCACCTGCATTATCATAACCACCACCATTGTTAATATCATTAACACAATATCATTATAAATACCACCACCACCATCATCACCACCTGTGACACCACCACCATCATCATCACCACCACTAGCATTATTATCATCAACACCATCACCATTATACTTACATAGGAGGAGGTTCCCCTGCAATAATTTCCACTTCTGGATCAGTAACAATAGCAACTGGTTTTGGACGCTCGTATGGTGATACAGGCTGCAACTCAGCCACCACTTCATCAACTATTTCTGCTTTCACGTATTTCACAATATGAAAGGGTTCCCCTACGTCTCGCCTGAACATAAACGCCACAGGAACACAATATACTCCAGGGTTTGACGAATTAATCTTGACTGTAAAATCAATAGTTTTATAGCCAGCTAATTCAGCAGTCTTGCTTCCACTCACAATGTTATGTATTCTGTCATCAACAGTGAAATCACTTCCAGAACCAAGATTAATACATCTTAATAATACTTTACTGGACCTCGCATTGGTAACAGTAAGTTGGAGAATATTGACATTGGTATCCATACAAATTAAACCATCTTCATTAGCTTCAGGCTGAATAGTGATACCTTCTTTATCACTAGCCAGAAACTGCCTGGGGTGCAAATAGAAAATCCATTAACATTTAGCTACCTATAGTTTCTTCAGGCTACCTGTCTACATGCACATTTCTAAAATTCATTTAGTCACTAATGTTAACCCATCGCTGCCTAGAATGTCAAGGGCTTTCACTTTGACAAATACCGTAAGAGTAAAACTGACCATTTTGGCAGAAGATTTTACAAAATTCTGATGCTCAGAATATACACAAAAATATATAAAACACCTAATACATCATTAGTGATATAAAATACACAAAACACAACACATTTCAGCAATGATTCCCCCTAGTTTTCTCCACAGATTTGGACAAATAAAAGAAATAGTCTACATATCCACCCCAGTCTACACTGTGGTGCTACCACTGCCACCAGTCTTGGTGTCAAATACCCCCTTCCCTCCAATCCAGTGCCTTCTATGTATGTATGTTGGGGGGGGGGGGGGGGTGTTATAGGTATTTTCTGGAACTACACAATCGCATATTTCTTTTCAATTTTAAATTGAAATTTAATAAATTACAAGATGAATTGCATCAGAGCTCCGATGTGATCTATACAAATCAAGCAACGTCATTGGCTCGTGATATTGCAGTAAGATCTGTGATTGGTTCACAGACATCAGACCACATTAGTAACATTATCTGTGCATCTGTCCTCTGATAAACCACAGGCAACAACCAATGAAAAATATGCACACAGAAGTTTTTAAAGGACTTAGCCAGAATTAAAAATCTACCCATCCAAAATGAAGTGAAACCACTACTAGGGGGGCTGAAATTTTTTGAAATATGGTCTTCCAAAAACATAATTTTGAGCATTTTGAAAATCAAAACTACTCTAAATTTGAAAGAACACAGCAGCAAAATATATCGTTTTCTATTTTCGCTATTTTCTTTCTATTTTCCTCAGTTTTGTGAATTCTGGAGTCTTGTCAATAATTTTTTGCCAGTCTACGTTAAAAAACACCAGTCCAAATGACGAGTGGATGGGCAGCTTTGGCTAAGCCTATGCACAGACTCCATAGAAGTGACGTTATTGTATAATTAATTACAATATATATTAGAGATAACAAAAATGTTTGGATAATGAGTGCAATCAAGCATTTCTTCTACACGGAGAATCTTGTGGTCAGATTTTTATTAATTTCTCATCCAAATTAAATCTCAATCAAATCTGACCAAAATTAAATGGGTTAGAATAGACAGAGAGAGAAATATTTATTTAAATTTGGAATTTCTTCAGTTATATAACTGCTTTACGAGAAAGCAGAGAATATTTTTAAAAATACATAAAAATTTAATTAATTTGAGGAAGCAAGTGATAAGAGAGATTTTAAAAAAATTTTAAGATTAGTTTCACATCTCATTTGACTTGGCAATTCGTTCCAGAGTTTTACACCTCTATAAGTAAACGTCTTTTTCAAAAACTCAGTGAGTGGTTTTGGTAAGACGAATGACATTTCTTTATTTTGTAATGCATAAGTATTATCTAAGGTATAAATTTTAAAATGGTCTCGTAGGTAAG
>JAWNZC010000287.1:192500-220000 GCA_035771165.1 Paragorgia papillata
GAGAATGAAAAGGAGAAGAAGGAAGAGAAGGAGAAGGAGGAGAAGGAGAAGGAGGAGAAGGAGAAGGAGAAGGAGGAGAAGGAGGAAAAGGAGGAGAAGGAGGAGAAGGAGGAGAAGGAGGAGAAGGAGGATGAGGAGGTGAAGGAGAAGGAAAAGGAGAAGGAAAAGGAGGAGGAGGAGGAGGAGGAGGAGGAGGAGAAGGAAAAGAAGGAGAAGGAGGGGAAGGAGGGGGAGGAGGAGGAGGAGGAGGAGGAGGAGGAGGAGGAGGAGAAGGAGAAGGAGGAGGAGGAGGAGAAGGAGGAGGAGAAGGAGAAGGAGAAGGAGAAGGAGAAGGAGAAGGAGAAGGAGAAGGAGAAGGAGAAGGAGAAGGAGAAGGAGAAGGAGAAGGAGAAGGAGAAGGAGAAGGAGAAGGAGAAGGAGAAGGAGAAGGAGGAGAAGGAGGAGAGGAGGAGGAGAGGAGGAGGAGGAGGAGGAGAAGGAGGAGAAGGAGGAGAGGAGGTGAAGGAGAAGGAGGAGGAGAAGGAGGATGAAGGAGGTGAAGGAGGAAAAGGAGAAGGAAAAGGAGGAGGAGGAGGAGGAGGAGGAGAAGGAAAAGAAGGAGAAGGAGGGGAAGGAGGGGGAGGAGGAGGAGAAGGAGGAGGAGGAGGAAGAGGAGGAGAAGGAGGAGGAGAAGGAGAAGGAGGAGGAGAAGGAGAAGGAGAAGGAGAAGGAGAAGGAGAAGGAGAAGGAGAAGGAGGAGTAGGAGGCGAAGGAGATATCTATCAGTCTCACCTTTAGTAAAGCTGGGTGAGATCTATAGTTATTGAGTAGCTTGGTAATGAAGCACGGATCGTACACTCCACTGGCAGGGAAGAGATAGGGTTCACAAAGACGTTCATTGTAACAAGGAAATTCTGGAGACATGAGTCGTTCAAGAAAGGATATATTAAGCCCACACTAAAATAAAACAGCCAAGAAAAGAAAATTTGACAGAAGCTTTCCGAAATATAGAAGACAAATAAAGTTTTTCATCGCTGAAAAATACGCCAGCCGTTTGGTTAGGAGCTGAAAATTTAGGAACTGGGTACTAAAGCGGAGCGGGAAAATGCCGGATCTTACGTTCACACGACACCGCCAAGGGTTCCGTTTTCATCTCGCTCCGTCTAGAAATCGTTTTAAAATCGCTACGGTTAGAGCGCCGTTTTCACACAATTTCTATCCGCAACGGCGTTTTGTGACTTTTTAGCGCCGTTTTCAACTCGCTCCGGACTCGTGTGAACGGGCTCTAGTACTGTATCACTACTAGAACTTGTTAGAAGGTGAAGCGGACGCGTTTTGTAGCAAGCCTGTGAGATTTCGGCTGTGTAAATCGTTGTAAGCAAGAGTTTCTCACCGATTCCGCTAATGTTGAGTAAATGATAGGTCCAAGTTGTTTGGGGTCTCCAGCTAGTACTAACTGCCCTCCTTCAGGATTACTTGGGGTAAATAATCCCGCTATTGGCACAAGGACCTCTGGTTCACTTGCTTGACTTGCTTCATCTATGAACACGTGAGTGAAGTGAGTCTCTGGGACTCCCATGGTTACCAACCTTAATAAATAATGAAGACATAATATCAACTAATAAATAATCAACAATTAATAATAAACAATTAATAATCAACAATCGATAATCAATAATCATAATCAGTAATCAATAATCAGTCATCATTATTCAATAATCAATAATCGATAATCATAATTCAATAATCAATAATAATCAACACTCAATAATCAATAGTCAAATATCATAATCAGTAATCAATCATCAATCATCAATATTCAATTATCAATATTCAATCATCAATATTCAATCATCAATATTCAATCATCAATATTCAATCATCAATAATCAATCATCAATATTCAATCATCAATATTCAATCATCAATATTCAATCATCAATATTCAATCTTCAATATTCAATCAATATTCAATCATCAATATTCAATATTCAATCATCAATATTCAATCATCAATATTCAATCATCAATATTCAATCATCAATATTCAATCATCAATATTCAATCATAATATTCAATCATCAATATTCAATCATCAATATCCAATCATCAATATTCAATCATCAATATTCAATCATCAATATTCAAGCATCAATATTCAATCATCAATATCCAATCATCAATATTCAATCATCAATATTCAATCATCAATATTCAATCATCAATATTCAATCATCAATATTCAATCATCAATATTCAATATTCAATCATCAATATTCAATCATCAATATCCAATCATCAATATTCAATCATCAATATTCAATCATCAATATTCAATCATCAATATTCAAGCATCAATCATCAATATTCAATCATCAATATTCAATCATCAATATTCAATCATCAATATTCAATCATCAATATTCAATCATCAATATTCAATCATCAATATTCAATCATCAATATTCAATCATCAATATTCAATCATCAATATTCAATCTTCAATATTCAATCAATATTCAATCATCAATATTCAATCATCAATATTCAATCATCAATATTCAATCATCAATATTCAAGCATCAATCATCAATATTCAATCATCAATATTCAATCATCAATATTCAATCATCAATATTCAATCATCAATATTCAATCATCAATATTCAATCATCAATATTCAATCATCAATATTCAATCATCAATATTCAATCATCAATATTCAATCATCAATATTCAATCATCAATATTCAATATTCAATCATCAATATTCAATCATCAATATCCAATCATCAATATTCAATCATCAATATTCAATCATCAATATTCAATCATCAATATTCAAGCATCAATCATCAATATTCAATCATCAATATTCAATCATCAATATTCAATCATCAATATTCAATCATCAATATTCAATCATCAATATTCAATCATCAATATTCAATCATCAATATTCAATCATCAATATTCAATCATCAATATTCAATCTTCAATATTCAATCAATATTCAATCATCAATATTCAATCATCAATATTCAATCATCAATATTCAATCATCAATATTCAAGCATCAATCATCAATATTCAATCATCAATATTCAATCATCAATATTCAATCATCAATATTCAATCATCAATATTCAATCATCAATATTCAATCATCAATATTCAATCATCAATATTCAATCATCAATATTCAATCATCAATATTCAATCATCAATATTCAATCTTCAATATTCAATCAATATTCAATCATCAATATTCAATCATCAATATTCAATCATCAATATTCAATCATCAATATTCAAGCATCAATCATCAATATTCAATCATCAATATTCAATCATCAATATTCAATCATCAATATTCAATCATCAATATTCAATCATCAATATTCAATATTCAATCATCAATATTCAATCATCAATATTCAATAACCGATAATCATAATTCAATAATCCATATTTACCTTCCAGCCGTAACAAGTGTGGTTACCACCAACCTATAACGTCTCATTAGTTCATGTTTTTGCGGGATACAAAATTCTTTGTCTTTTCCAACCACACAATATTTCTAAAAAGATAACTGAAACAGTTCCAGCTTTACCACACTAAAATGAGTTATTTATGCACGCGAGAAGTTTGGAGAGCACAAAAAACAACGACCATGCATTGCCAAGGCAGTTGAAACGTCAGTCACCACCAACATTTTTGAGACAAAAGTAAGCTAGATTATCAACTCCACAAACCATTCACTTCGTAATGTCACTCATCACTACCGTCTCTTTCCATTGTCTACACAAAGTTAGATAGTTCTACGGTATTTGACCACATTGAAGAACAGTAAAAAAGCTTACTGATGACAAGAGATGAGATGATTAGGCCAAGCGTTTCTTTGTCAAAACTGTCCTTCACTCTGTTAATCTGACACAGTTTCGAAGTGCATGAGGAAATACGTTTTCTGCATGATATGTTCGTTGTACGTCAAATGTGAGTCTACGATAACTCCTAAATCTTTTGCACTGCATGAACTCAGGCTTGAGATTGTATCAGGAAGTTTCTTTAGCAACTGGGGTGTGCCAATAACAAGGAACTTAGTCTCGCTCGGGTTGATTAATAGCTGATTAGTTGAGCACCATTTGGCTACTAGACAAAGATCTTCTTCCAGTTTTGCTTTAGTAGAGATCATATCTTTTACTGGAAAAGATAGGAAGACCTTGGAATCATCAACGTAAGATTCAAGGGAGCTACTACTGTACATGGTGATAATGGAAGATCGTTCATGTATATGCAGAAGAGTAATGGTGAAAGTATCGCTCCTTGTGGTAAGGTTGAACCGATACGTACTACTTGTGATCTTCCGGTTAGGTAGCTGCTAAACCATCTTAATGAGGATTGAGAGGCACCAATGCGTTGGTGCCTCTCAATCAATCAATGGTTGGAGAGTGGAGACCCATTGAGTGTTGAGTTGCAGTTATACTGAGTGTGAGGGGCCATGGCCACTCAATATTCAGGCCCCGTTTACACTAGAGCAAAAGTATCCGGATTCACATTGTTTTTCATCCTCATGGGAATAAAAAACAATGTGAATCCGGATACTTTTGCTCTAGTGTAAACGGTCTGAGTGTGAGTGTGCTTTTAGAATACAGGTGTAAGTCTCTTACGGTAGTAAGGCGTAAGTCTCTTAGTGTAAACGGGGTCTAAATCAGATGAAATGAGTTTGTTGTCGTGTTGTCAGTTGCGTTAGGTTCGTTGTTTTTGAAAGTGTGGAGTTTAATGAAGTCTGGGCTGCAATTGTTTTTGTGAAACACGCGTTAATTGTAGGCGTGAATGCCTTGCTAATTATATCATTACCCAAAATTCACTGCATGCGACGCATGAATGAATCTCAGCATGTTATCATTCAGTGCACTTTCTCTTTCTCCTTCGCATTGTGTGGAAATGTGAACGGTGACAATTCAGTCTGTCATATCGCATGAAGAAACATCGTTTCAGCTACACCCTGAATTTTGATCGAATGATCAACTTAAACCGCTTCGTTATCTACATAAAAGGCAAGCACTGTATATACGGATTTTAGGTATACTACGAACTAAAATACTTCCTTTGACTACACGCCTGCATCTTAGTGTCAGCTGAAGAAGCACTTAACAGAAGTTAAGGTATCTAATAGCCTCTTCAAACGTTTCAAGATGTTTAAAGGAAATTATTTAGTACTCCTATTGCTATTTTGTCAAGGTAAGTTGCTGTTTTAGTGTCTAACTTCTATAATTATAATAGTGGCAATTGGTAACAGGAGAGAAACGTAATTGTTTTATTAAAATATATATACATAAAAAAAGAAACAAAGAACTAATAGATCTAATATAATTATTATTATAGAGATTTGTCATATTTGTCATGTCTGTAGATTGAACTATATATATATATATATATATATATATATATATATATATATATATAGTTCATATATATATATATATATATATATATATATATATATAGTATAGAACATTCCAACTAACTAACATTTCGTTGCATGTTGCATGCAAATCATTAGCTAAGGGAGCTTTGCAAACGTTACGACAAGAAGTGTTTCATCAGTCTCAGAATATATCCAAACCGAGAAACCGAGGCGAAAACCGAGGCGAGATTTTGAGGTGTTTGGATATCGTGAATGATGAAACACTCTTCCAAGTGTTTGATATAGCATCTCAAACAAATCAGTGAAATAAAATCGAGGTAAAGTTTGCTTAATTTATGTAATTTCTTTCTATTACGGTATCGAAACCACCGTCTACTGATTTTCTTTGTTTTCGGCTTATCAGTATTCAATACCAAGAGAGATCTTTCAGAGAAAACGTTGCTTGATCAAATATATACTGTACATTAAAGCGACTTTATTTGTGGAGGGTAACATATGCCAGTATTAAGATACTGATAATCCAATGGCCCTCACCCCTTGATGGAACTAGCTGTTCGTAGAATTAACTGGGGAAACTATGGTGTTGATTTTGCGGAGGGAACAAAACCGGAGACCCTGGTGAAAAACCCTCGAGGCACTGGGGAGAACCAGCAACTCTACTCACATGAAGCCAATATGGTCACCCATCCGAGTATTAACCCCATTCTCACTTCAGCGGTGAGAGGCAGCACGCTAACAGCTTGTGCTACTAGGCCTCCCAATATGTGAACATTAGTCAGTAGCTAGAGCATGCAATAATATAGAATTAAACATTTTGTCGATATATTTGGAGTTTCACGCCCGGAATGTCTAGTCTCGAGTACTTCCCCTAGCAATTATAAACATAGGTACGCAATGCGTACATCAAAAAATCACGATTTTTGGACCGCCACGCGAGGACCGCTAGCCCGATCAGAAAGCTAGAAAAATGGACTCTGACACTTGATATATAACAAATGTGTATATATATATATATATATATATATATATATATATATATATATATATATATATATATATATATATCAATATATATATCACTTCCGTTGAAATCGTGTGTTCTCATTGGCTGAGACGCGTCATGTACCGATCGATAATTTTCCGTAATCGACCGGTCGATTACGGATTTTGGCAGACATGTTGTTTGCAACTAAACAATGAAAGAAAACCGCAAAAAATTTGTGAATTCAAAAACCTGAGGACTAAATTATGTATGAGTGGGACGATGAGCAATCTGGCAGTGAGTTTTAGGATTCCGAAAGCGATGACAACAAGAGCAACAACATTGAAAACGATGAGTCTTTATACAATACCCTGGTTGCTATGCGTGTTTTCATTGGTTGTTGCCCATGATCTATTAGAGGACAGACGCATGGTCACGTCAGATCACGTCAGCTGACTTGCTTTTTTCCTTTTTCATGCCCCAAAATCCGGCAAGAGTTTCGACAAAAACCTTTTAAAATTTTATTGTATAAAACAAATAGATTCCATTTTTTTGTTGTCTGTTCAGTTATAGATGCACAGAAGACGTCACAACGTGGTAAGAACATCAGTGACCCACTCGACTGCGTCTCGTGGGCCACTTTTTTGTTCTTACCACGTTGTGACGTCATCTGTGCATCTATAACTGAACAGACAACGGCAAAATGGAATCTATTTGTTAAATGTCACACGCTCGAGGTCACACTATTGACAAGGTAATGTAGATGTGTTGTTTCAAAATGCCATATAATAAACCTCTTATTAACCTCGTCCGCTTGGTCATTACGGAAAATATCAGACCTTGGTCTGTACTGTCAAGACCTCGGTCTGATATTTTTCCGTAATGGCCGTGCTCTCGGTTAATAAGAAGTGAATATATATATATATATATATATATATATATATATATATATATAAGACCTAACCGGAACCAGTTCAACATCAAAGCCTTCCGGCTAAACCAATCGGAAGCTTTCTTACTATAGCTACGTGACGACACCATTTATAAGTTGGGTTTTGAATTTTTATGACGTCACATGAAAACGATCTGTATGTCATTTATGTGCAGGTCTTGACATACGAGGTTGAATGATATCTTAACTTTATTTATGCTTTTATTTTCAAATTTTTAAGGTTTTCAAGATGTTTTCTTGAGACATTTGTTTGTCAGCCATGATGGACAAGACAACAGTTCTTGTGGAAACTCCACTTCTCCGTGCAGCAGTGTCAGATTTGCCGTCAATATTTCAAATTCTGGTGACGTAATCTTCATCGATCATGCGCAAGGAAGACCATATAAGGAATGTGAACATTTCGAACAGTCGAAATATTCTATTAAGCTAAACAAATCTCTCTCCTTTTCTGGCATCAATGGAAAAGCAGTTATACAATGCAAAAATGGATACACGTTATTTAAAATACAGAGTTCTGATTTTAACATAACAAGAATTGTGTTTTCTCATCTTATCATATCAACATGCAATACTATTATAGGATGTTGGAAGTCAAACTTTGAACTGGTGTTTAAACATTGCATTTTAAAGAACTACAGCGATGGTATTTACACAAAAGGTTCAACCCACTGCTCAGTTCAAGCATTCAACTCAAGTTTTGAAGAAGCCTCGAATTGGGGAATTTGGATAAGTTGTCTCAATCTTACATCCAATTTCACATCCACTTCTTTTAACGCAGCACCTGTAGCTCTTAAAACTATCTTGGACATCCAAAAACGTTGGCAACTAACCAAAATTTTTATCTCAAACTGTAGTTTCGATGGAAATCGAAAACAAATATGCGCTGAACTGCTGCTGATAAATTATTTTGCTGTTATAGTAAATATTACTATTCAATCGTCAAGATTCAGCAATCACTTTGGAGTGTGCTACCGTGGTGGACCGTTTCCCACATTAAAGATACACGATGACATTTATAATGCACGACAAGCAACATTAGTGACCTTGAACAGACTACTTATTGAAAATAACTACTGCGATGTATCAGCCATCTTTTTATATCCTGCGTCCAAAATCAAAAAAATGTTCAAAGTGGAATTATTAAACAGCATTTTCAGAAACAATTCCGGAGCTTTGTTTGTTGCGATGAAAGGTGCTACAAAGCTGTGGAGAAAGAAACATACTGTAGTGCTTTATAATAATACATTTCTAAACAATTTTCAACGTTCTGCAATATTGAGTTCGCCTGCCATTGTTTTTAGCAAATCTAAAAACCGTGTAATTTCATGTCGTTTTCTGGACAACATGCCGGACAATAACCCCAATGCAGCAGTAGTTATAATTTTACAACAAACTGATGTAACATTTGAAAACTGTTTTTTTGAAAACATCCAAACTACTACAAAATCTACCCAAGTGTATGCAAAAGATAGTGCGAGACTTCAATTTGAAGGAAACAACACGTTTAATATCATCGGCTTGAAAGGAGAACAGCCTATTTTTATTAAAGCACCAACTATACGCGGCCCTGAACTACGTTTAAAAAGCCCTTTTAAGATTCTATGTCCACCTGGATACGTCCTTACTACGGACAGCCGATGTAAAGGCACGAAAAATAAACTAGATTGTTCTTACTTCTATACTTCATGCCAGCAATGTCCCCTGAAAACTTACTCACTCGAAAGAGGAGAGTTAAACTTTAATGTTAGTAACAAAATCTCGTGTCAGGATTGTCCCCGAGGTGGACAATGTGAAAGAGGACAGGTTGTGGCTAAGCCGAACTTCTGGGGATATAAACAGAAAGAAAGAGTCACTTTCCTATCATGTCCTCCCGAGTACTGCTGTGACACAAAAGATTGCGTTTCTTACAACAGTTGCCATGGAAACAGAAGTGGTACGCTTTGTGGCAAGTGTCCAGAAGGCACATCAGAGCCTCTGTTCAACACAAAATGCAAATTAAACAAAGAATGCACGAGCTTCATATTTTGGCCAGGGATTTCGTGTCTGTTAATTCTCTATCTTTTATTCTTCCTGTATCATCAAGAGATCACGGTTTTCGTTAGAAGAAGTTTGACTCTAAATATTCCTATTGTGTGGAGGAAACGGAAAAACGACGTTCGGACCTCCAGCGAAAATGCGAGTCTCCAGAACAATCAAAATCGGAATCCCAAAGACAGTGGTTTCCTTAAAATAATTTTCTACTATTATCAAATATTTAACTTATTCAGAAACTCTGTTGGTTCGCGTGAAAATCAACACATTTTTGGAAAAGTCAAAAATGTGATTTCAAGAACAATGAATCTAATAGTTATCAATTTTCCATCTATCGATTGCCCTTTTCAAAATCTTCGGCCTGTTGAGAAAGCAGTCATTTTGCATTCCGTAGGATATTGTCTGTTGGCTCTCATTGCTTTACTCTACTTCATCACTAAGTCTTTTCAGATCATAAAAAACTTAAAGAGAGTCGAGAATCGCAGTCAGACAACAGAACTGGAATACTTTGATATTACTAACCAGGAAGAAAGGAGCGGTACTTTTTCTGTTCGCATCGTTTCTGCTTTTACGTACATTTCTCTATTAATGTACTCTTCTTCAGCTCAACTGTGTTTATCTCTGCTTCATTGTGTTCCAGTTGGAGATAGTCAAGTTCTGTTTATCGATGGCACTATCAACTGCTACCGGCCTTTCCAATACTTCATTGTTGCTTACGTGGTTTTTTCAATCCTTCCATTTTGTCTCGTTCCAGTTCTGGGTTCGTACCATTTGAAGTTAAATCGCATTTCTGTGTTTCAGTTTTGTATGGCTTGCATTCTTCCTTTGCCATTTTGTTGTTTTTGGATGTATTTGTTGCTGAAGAACCATTCTAGGTGTCAAGAAGGTAGTTACTCCTCAATAGAACAAGAATCTAACACAACAACACAACAGCAAATTAGTGAAGCATCTCCTTCTAGAACAGCCATTCTTGGCGTTCTTTTGGGTCCATTCAGATCTCATAAACCTCTTCTTTGTTTTCCATCCTCGGTTATTCCTTGGGAAGGCTTTCTTATCTTTCGTAGACTTGTCCTTATTATTGTGTTGACTTTTATCTACGATAATCGTTTGCGAATGATTATAGCGTTGATCACATGCGTCGCCATATTGGTTTGTCATATGTACGTTCGTCCATTCATTAGTGGTCGTGAGAATTTCTTAGAGACCTTGTCATTAAGCACATTAATTGTAGTCTGTGGATTGACTCTCGTCAAATCTCTTTACCAGGGCGAAGATTTCTCTTCTTCTTCCAACAGTTTGTCTTTACTAAGTGTTTTCAATACGGTAGAAGACATTCTTATCGTAGCTCCTCTTGCTGTAACAATTTTCATTGTGATGCTCACTCTATTTATCAGATTGGTATTTGGTTTTCGATTTTGTATTCGAGTTTGTTATCGACGATTAGGGCGCCTTTGTAGTGGACACTAAGCATGTAAGTCAAGTTTTGCAAGTTTATTCACTTTACAAGTATAACATTGTAAGTTCAAATGTTTAATCTTTCAATGATAATGTAGGCCTAGTGTAGGTATAGATTGTTTGCGTTTTAGTTTCTGTATTTAAAAATGTATGTCTTAGAGGGTGTTTAAATAAGTTTTGTTTATAAATATTTAAACGGTTCATACAATATACAGCTTAGCCAATATGTTTGTATCTCTAGTGGCCGTACCAGAAGCTCTGCTTGTAATTTAAATCTTCGTTCAGTTCACCATCTTCGTACATCACTGTTCAGAGACTCTTTCTTTATAAACTATCTCTCTAACTCTTTCCTGTCCGAATTGGTCTTTAGTATTTTATTCTGGCTAACGCCAGACGATTTTATTCATCTCTGGGGAAGCCCTCGGACAGGAATGAGTTAATCGTACTGTTCAACTTTGGAATAATTTACCACTTGTAATTCGTGAGTCAGCTACTTTCGCCTCCTTTAAAACTCAATTGTATAAACTCTATCACAATAAGTTAAACACTATCTTTAACACAGACAGAGTAAGCACGTGGAAGACAGTATGTCCTAATTGTAGGACTATTGACAGACCTTTTTGCTGCTGAGATTTTTAGGCAAGACGCAGGAATAGCAGGATGCGTCGTTTTCAGTACTTGACGTCGGGATCAGCCCTTTATTACTTTCATTATCCGTCTATTTCAAACTAAATCGTTTTGATTTCGGGGTAGGGGACTGAGTTCGGCGTCAGGTGCGGATAATGGCGCATTCTGTATAGTAGTAAATAGCGGACCATTATGTGTATTGTCTTGAATTTATTGATTTATGTACGGGGTTTGCCTATAGTTGGGACCTCGTGTCCGTTCGCTAGCCCCTTATCAAACTCATTTTTTACTGTTTGTAATGTATTGTGATCTGTTGTTATTATTGTAGTACTGTATTACTTAGTGAGTTTGATTAAAGCTTCTATTTAAATGGAGGCGAGCCAGCCGGGCACCAGGGCTAGCCCGCTTTGCCGAGATCGTGCTTGTACTATTATTTCTTGTTAATTTTCATCTTGTGTTTATATGAGAGCCGAGCCAGCCCGCCTGGCCAAGATCTCGCTTTGTGTGACCAAGATATTGCATGTATGGAATATATAGACACCAGTTTGGTTTGTGCCAGGCAAAAATATTACAAATACTACACAACAGATTGGCAAGAGTTCCAATAAATATGAGTAACGAAGTTAGTCATATATTGTAGCACTGAATTTATTGGGTCGGGAAACTTTGGACGCTCAATGGAAAAAGAGCAAAGCAAAATTAATGTTTAATTAATAAAGGCTTATTAACCGAGTTCGAGGTCTGTACGGGAAAGTATTTGCCTGAGGTTTTCGTACGGACCGAGCGACGAAGGAGCGAGGTTTGTGCGAGAGAAACCGAGGGCAAATACTTTCCCATACAGACCGAGAAAACGAGGTTAATAAGCCTTTTATTATATGGCTTTTGGTTTGTTTTCTTATCTGTTTTTAGTTCTACGTTTGTCTTGATCAGGTGTCGCTGTTCACCTTAGTTCTTTCTTTTGACCTTGTTCGTTTCGCTTCAAGTTTACACCTGTTATGCTTTTATTTTTCGCGCTTTTAAATAAGAAGTTTTTATAAAAAGAAACACTGATGTTTCAGGACGTATTATTGTTCAAAATTTTCCAACGAATATATCTAATTCGCTTTTATTTTCATTCAAATCAACTCAGTAATTTTCCCTCCAAAACTTGCAGGTCATTAAAAAGGACGTAATGCCTTCTCACAGTGCCGAGAGGGCATTACGGCTTTTTCGGGACCTCTCAGCAACCAATCAGCGTGCGCCGTTTGGCGTAATGACGCGAAAACAAGCCCAGCCATATAATAATGCGTAATGTATGGAAATAAATTATTTTTTCACCTATTGGTAGTTTTTCAGCCACTTACCAAGAGTTTCGGGTCCACAGAACGATGTGATCTACCAAAAGCGTTCATTCGAATGATTTGTTTCTTTGGAATAACATCGTGTTCTACAACTCGTTCTAACATGAGGTCAGCAGCACTGTTCGAAGGCGCACAAGCCAATACTCTCGAGTTAGGCAAGCTGAACAATACCTGCACGTGAAAACATCAGAAGAGTTTGAGCAAATGCACATACTTATACATGTACACTTGTACATATTAATTTACTATACATGGATATAGGTACACGTCCAACATACATAGACACACACACACGTACACGGACAAATACAAATACACGTGCACCTCCACCCTCATCCACACCTTTACCTACACCTTCACTTGTACTCACACACACAAACCCACCCACATTCACACCTTCATCTACATCTACACCGACACCCATACCTATACCTATACCTATCTATACCTCCACCTTCACTTACACAAATAAACTCACCCACACCTGCACTCACACCATCACCTTCACCCACCCACGCCCACACTTACCTATACCTCTACCTTCACTTGCACCCATACACATAAACCCACCCACACCTACACCTACACCTACACCTTCACTTGCACCCACACACATAAACCCACCCACACCTACACCTTCACCCACACACATAAACCCACCCACACCCACACCTACACCTTCACCTGCACCCACACACATAAACCCACCCACACCCACACCTTCACCTCATAGCCAGAAATACGCGACATTTGAGTCTGCAAGACATACGTGTCTTTGTCAGCGTTTCACGTACAGCGCATGAGTAATCGGAATATTTCCTGATATACGATCCGGCAAATTCCTGATATCCCGCTGCCCCTCGTCTGGCTTTGGCTTCCTTAGGATGGTCCAAAAGTAGTTCAAAACCTATAACTCAGCGGCAAATATGTCTAAAATAATGCGTGCGTCGATATTCAAGCCATGGTAAATAAAACAAGCAGACAAAAAGCATCAATTCAATACCAAAAGAGTTGCGATACTGCAGAATATCGCGGAGTTATGGCAATTTTAAAACGTGGATGTTTCGATTGTCGACCCAGAAGTTTATTGGTCATATTATGCTTTATATAATACAACAGCGAAATGGACAAGCGAAAGTTGGGTAAAATGTTAAGCTATTACTTAAACCAGCAACCTCAGACATTGAACTCGCATAAACCGATTTCGCATGTTTGATTTTGTGGATGTTACGACTTCACGAATGGTTTTAAATATGTAACTAGGAGTTTAATTCGTACTAACACAGACTAAACCATAGAGAACCAACACGATTTTATATATTTTCTGAGGGACAACCGAAAATTTGCCAATAGCGCTCAATTTTTAGTCCATGATATTCTTCAACATTAACCTTAATAATATCTGATTTCGTATTTCGAGAAACAGTACATCTTCTTTGTCTATTTCAAACAAATACGCGCGCCCTTATATAATTTCATATATAAATTGTGCGAGTTCAATGGGCCACATTGGTCCCGACGGGGTGTTGCGCAATCGGATGTCGCGTATTTCTGGCAATGTCCACTTCTCCACTTGCACCCACACACATAAACCCACTCACACCCACACCTTCACTTGCACCCACACACATAAACCCACCCACACCCACACCTTCACCTCCACTTGCACCCACACACATAAACCCACCCACACCCACACCTACACCTTCACCTGCACTTGCACCCACACACATAAACCCACCCACACCTACACCTTCACTTGTACCCACACACATAAACCCACCCACACCCACACATTCACCCACACACATAAACCCACCCACACCTTCACCTCTACTTCCACTTGCACCCACACACAATAAACCTACCCACACCTACACCTACACCTCTACCTCCACTTGCACCCACACACATAAACCCACCCACACCTACACCTTCATCTCTACCTCCACTTGCACCCACACACAATAAACCCACCCACACCTACACCTTCACCTCTACCTTCACTTGCACTCACACACATAAACCCACCCACACCTACACCTTCACCTCTACCTCCACTTGCACCCACACACATAAACCCACCCACACCTACACCTTCACCTCCACTCACACACATAAACCCACCCACACCTACACCTTCACTTGCACCGACACACATAAACCCACCCATACCTACACCTCTACCTTCACCTCTACTTCCACTTGCACCCACACACAATAAACCTACCCACACCTACACCTTCACCTCTACTTCCACTTGCACCCACACACATAAACCCACCCACACCTACACCTTCACCTCTACTTGCACCCACACACAATAAACCCACCCACACCTACACCTTCACCTCTACTTGCACCCACACACAATAAACCCACCCACACCTACACCTTCACCTCTACTTCCACTTGCACCCACACACATAAACCCACCCACACCTACACCTTCACCTCTACCTCCACTTGCACCCACACACATAAACCCACCCACACCTACACCTTCACCTCTACCTCCACTTGCACTTACACACAATAAACCTACACCTACACATACTGTATACCCACACTTCCATCCATACACCCAAACCTATCCACTCCCACTTGCACCCACACACTTAAACCTACACTTACATGCACACTCTTCCACTTCACCAACACCTATACGCACAACTATACCTACACCTAAACTTACACACTCAGGTCTACACCTGCTATACCTCACGATCAGAAATGGCGGCTGTCGATGCTCGCGAGATACGGGCTGACCCGTATTAACTACGCATGCGTAGAACGAATATCTTGCGTGTAAACGTCATCAATACACGGCCGACAGGAGCGAGAACACCCCGAGCTCAAAGTCAAACATCTCCGCTCAAAATCGTCGCTCGACCATAATTCTTCTACGAGCGCATAGCACGAAGGTTGGGCTTGCCATAGAATACGGTTTGTTGACAACTCGTGGAATTTTCGCGATGTACGAACCCATTACCCTTCTCAAATTCATCAGTTTTAAATGTCCTCAGAACTCACTTGAGCCAGCACGCACGTGGACTGCGAACTGCCCCATGAAAGTGGCCGATTTTCTATGCGATTTCCGATCGTGCCTACACCTATACGGCTACACCTGCACCTCACCCACACCTTCACACCTAAACATACACCTACACCACTAATATTGCTATTCCGCATTCTTCTTTCTAAACCAACTGAACGTTGTCTTTCAATTAAAACATATGTACTTACAACAGCTAATTACAGAGTATGGAAAACTCAAAACATTAAATTTAGGATTGCTTTACATTTCCAAAGTGTAGTACGGACCTGCTTAATAGCTTCAGCTAGAGTGACTGTCTTTCCAGTTCCTGGTGGTCCAAACACAATATATGGAAGTGGTCGTGAAGTGCCTGCTACGATATTCTCTACAGCTTGTTTCTGCTCCTTATTTGTCAAGATCTTACTGTCAAAAAACCTATGGGAGTGAAGAGGGTATATTTAACAAATAGATTCCATTTTGCCGTTGTCTGTTCAGTTATAGATGCACAGATGACGTCACAACGAGGTAAGAACAAAAAAGTGGCTCACGAGACGCAGTCGAGTGGGTCACTGATGTCCTTACCATCTGTGCATCTATAACTGAACAGACAACAAAAAAATGGAATCTATTTGTTTTATACAATAAAAATTTAAAAGGTTTTTGTTGAAACTCTTGCCGGATTTTGGGGCATGAAGAAGGAAAAAAGCAAGTCAGCTGACGTGATCTGACGTGACCATGTGTCTGTCCTCTAATAGATCATGGCCAACAACCAATGAAAACACGCATAGCAACCAGGGTATTGTATAAATACGTATATTCCGTACAGTACAGTACAGTACAGCACAGTACAGTACAGTACAGCGCAGCGCAGCGCAGCACAGCACAGCACAGCACAGCACAGCACAGTACAGTACAGTACAGTACAGTACAGCACAGCACAGCACAGCACAGTGCAGTGCAGTGCAGTACAGTACAGTACAGCACAGCACAGTACAGTACAGTACAGTACAGCACAGCACAGCACAGCACAGCACAGCACAGTGCAGCACAGTACAGTACAGTACAGTACAGTGTCACCGTGGGAAGGCATTACGCCTTTTTAAATGACCTGCCAGTTTTGGCGGGAAAATTTCTGAGTTGATTTGAATGAAAATAACTAAGAGAAATAGAGAATTAAACATTTTCGTTGGAAATTTTTGAACAATAATACGTCCTGGAACATTAGTGTTTCTTTTTATAAAAACTACTTATTTAAAAGCGCAGAAAATGAATGCTTAACAAGTGTAAACATGAAACGAAACGAACAAGCTCAAAAGTAAGGCAAACGACAACATCTGAAGACACGTGGTTTGAACACGAAAGAAGTGTAAAGGTGCTCGGCTATCGCCTCGTGCCTCTACTCAACTTCTTTGTGTTCAAATGACGTCAAACGTGCCTTTATAAGAGTACATATGCACGGAGCTTTATGTTTTATTTGTTAAGTATAAAGGACATAAACATACCGAGATTGAAGAGTTTCAAGACGGGTTTGACGAAGATACTGATGCTCTTGGTCATGTGGGTAGGAATATATTCCTTTGGAAAGAAACGGAAAGGCAAAAGAAAGTGCGCGGTGCTTTAGACGAATGGGAGTTCGATTGACAGTGAAACGAATACGAAAGAGCATCTGCTTGCTAAACTGACGATGAATCCTATAAAGAAAGAGAAATGTAACACAGAAGATTAATAGATATAGGTTTTGTTCGAATGAGGCCAAAACTGCGGTTGTTAAAAACTTTTAAAAAAAAACAACTTTAAAAGGTCTTTTATTACCTAAGCTTTCGTCGTCAACGACATCATCAGAGATGGTGTCGTTGACGACGAAAGCTTAGGGCGCTTTCCAATTGACAAGGTTAGACCGGTCAGTCCAGCCAGAATGGACTTGCTTTTGATTAGGACCAAATTTTCCAGTCTGACCGTCTTATAAGTCTCAAACGAATCGTGTTCCATTTAACTGGACTGATCGTTCTAACCGTGTAAATGGAAAGCCCCCCAAGATAATAAAATGTGGCTAAATGTAATTTAGGCAAGGTAAAAAAGGAGACAATGCTAGTCAGCGGTCATTCATGATAATATGTGGGGATTATCTCAGCGCTCATCAAAGTCTTGTCAGCGTGGTCTGAGCTTGACTTGCGCTCATCAAAGTCTTGCCAGCGTGGTCTGAGCTTGACTGGTTTTGCGCGCGCTATCTATGTAATAGATACTTGGTCAGCGGTCACTCATATAATATGTGGGGATTATCTCAGCGCTCATCAGAGTCTTGTCAGCGTGGTCTGAACTTGACTGGCTTTGCGCGCGCTGTTCTTTGATTTGATGCGTGGGGATTCTTGCTTGCACTGTGTTGACCCACCCACCCACTCCTGATTGAATGCAAGGTAAGTATATATATTTCCACTGCTTGACAGTGTGACTGGTGCCTGGAGGTGGGCTGTGGCGGGGTTGCCATGGTTACTTCTGATCAGGGGGTGGCATCCCCCCTGTGGCTTGGCACCAATCCTCCAATAACGTCAATTGGCGATCTATTTTTAAGACCTTTTAAATTTATTTTTTTACCTAGTTAAAAATTACCTACGTAATTACCTAGTTACCGAGGTTGTGGTAACTTAGTTCAAGATCGAAGAGATACTGAGTTCGTTATCACAGAGGTTGTCTAAAAAACACTTCGCGATGATAAATCCTTTATCACATTTATGATCATTGATTAACCCTTATTTTCCCAACCACGCATAAATCAAGTTAATTGCCCCGGGCTAATATATATTAGCCCGGGGCATTAACTTAATTTATGCGTGGTTGGGAGTAATTAGGGAGCTTAAGCAAGCTAGGACGACGACGGCAAATAAGTTACTACATTTAAAAGAAAACATGGATCAGGACATCGTATATTGTATGCTTTATGTATTTTGTAAGATCTTTAAAGGCAGCCATAGCTTCGACAACGAGACGTATGATAGATTAACGCCCAAGTAAACTAACAACTTTTGCTGTTCCTTGCCACAACGTCGTCTTGAAAACGTGAAAACGCCTCAGTTGACGTTGTATGTGCAACGAGGACGGTGTTGGGATTACTCTTGGGACTGCAAATTATTCAACGTTTTGTTTTGGTTGAAAAATACTATTGTACTTGGGTCGTCGTCGTGACGTTAGCGTTGTGCTTGCTTAAGGTCCCTATTATTATAAATAAACAACCGCGGTACATCAAAGAAAACCGAGGTGATCATGAACTAACTTAGATTAGTACACGCCTAAAAATGTCGCAAACGCCAGTTTACTCTTTGCCATCGTTTAAAAGTAGTCTAGCCTCACCTATCATGGAACTTCAGTAGAACCTCATTACGACACACATGATGTATATATCCTTGATACTCTTCATCTCCCGGCGTTCCTTCCGAGTCTAACAAACGAGCATACAAGAAATCTCCTCGGAGCAACGACGGCCTATTCTCGGAAAGACCCGGAATCTCGAGAGCTAGGTATTGGCCCGAGGGCAACATGTGGACTTGGTGAAGATCAAAATGGCGGATGTTCGTGGTCATTTTGACTTCGTCGATGTGCAAGAGCAGAGATAATTTCGAGTGATGGTTTTTAAGCGTAAGCGGTTCGTTCAACAGGCTCTGTAGCTCTTCGTCTGTCTGCGCGTCGACGTAGTTCAATAGATAGCCAGGAATGGGATAGTTTTTTAGAGGAACCGCGAAATCTGACGGAGGCCTGGAAAAGAATATACAACGTCTCGGTTATTATACACCGATATATATTCACCTCGCCTTCGGCGAATAATTGTTAAACATACATGGTTTGGAAATCCGTCAAACTTCAAAGCAGTTAACAATCAAGCTACGATTCATGTTGAAAGGTACATGAAGGTGCCAAATCCTTTGTTTTAGGTTTATTAATATTTAAACAGTACGGTTGAGTGATTGAACCCAAACGTTGCTATTGGATGATTGCTTCATTATAGAGAAAACACAATATGTTCAGTAACGGTGAAAGTGCAAAAATTTCCATAAACTTGAACAAAAACATAAAACAATGACTTTTGTTGAGCTTCCAAACCATGTATATTTTCTAGTAACTATGGTTGAACTCTGGCATTCGAAAGGTTGTGGGTTCGAGTCCCGTCTGGAGCTCAGCAAACTCTGAGTTTAACTTACGACAGCTTGAACAGCAAAAAAATATAGGGGAAAAACTTTACCAACTCAAGCTGAAAAAATTTCACTCGCATTGTTGTTACGGATTATGTGGAACAACTTTTCAAGCCATGCATCAAAGGACTATTACTCGAGTGCAAGGTCTGTACGGGAAAGTATTTCAGTTCCAGAGGTTTCCGTACAGACCAAGAGACCAAGAGTATGAGCAAAGTTTGTGTGAAAATACCAAAGGTAATAAGCCATTTATTATTGGCTTTTGGTTCGTTTTATTATTTGTTTTTAATTCATACTTTTGAGCTTGTAATTCGTTTCGTTTCATGTTTACACTTGTTAAGCATCCATTTTCCGCGCTTTTAAATAAGTAGTTTTTATAAAAAGAAACACTAATGTTCCAGGATGTATTATTGTTCAAAAATTTCCAACGAAAATGTCTAAATTCTCTTAAATATTTTCATTCAAATCAACTCAGAAATTTTCCCGCCAAAACTTGCAGGTCATTAAAAATGGTGTAACGCCTTCCCACAATGCTGGGAGGGCATTACGGATATTTTTTTGACCTCTCAGCAACCAATCAACGCGCGTCATTTGGCGTGATGATCTGAAGTTCAGTCATATAATATATTTTCTTCTTACCTCGGTGGCGCTGGACCAGGGATTAGTTTTAATTTTTCGTTGTCTTCTTCGATTTTCTTCGGAGGTGCGTACGGCGACACGGGAGCGAGGCTGACTATCAAATCATCCGTTGCCTCGGCAACGAAGAAACGTAGAACGTTGAACTCGAGATCGCCGTGTCGGAATACGAACGCCACAGGCATCTTAAAAGTTCCCGGATTATCCGTCTTGAACGTCATCGAGATCAAAGCTTTCTTCGTGGCGGGCAGTCGCAGGCGCTGCCCTCGGCTCATGCCGTAACGGTCTCGGATATTGTAATTGCCAGCGGAGCCAAGCATCGTGCAACAGACATCGAGAAAGAAGTTGTTGGTATTTCGTATCAGTATCGGAACGGTGATCGTATCGCCAACGTTGAAGACACCAAAGTTAACGAGGCCATTTGCACTGTCGAATCTGCTCAGGATTTTTACACCGTATTTATCTTTAACGAGAGCGTCTCTGCAAGAAAAAAATGATACAAATGTCGTTAAATGTTCGTGCAGTACTTCCAGATTTTGGAAGTCGTCCTGATTGGCTATACCCCGAAAAGCTCTATTCTGATTGGTTTGTGTATGATTTGATTTGATTGTGATTGATTTGTTTATGAATTATGCTTTACATAATTAACAAAGCGTCTAACATATCCAGCGATTCAACGATGTTTAGTGAAGTTTAAAGAAAGAACAGCGCGAATGTATAGAAAAAGTCCTGTTTAATGAGGATGTGCTAGCTGTACTCCGTACTAGTTATGGCAAGAGTTTAATATACCAACTTCTCCCAAGCGTCTACGAAGACATATATAAACTGTATAAGCAAGCTCGTGAAGGAATTACTCTGAAACAATTCTGGATTGTAGTCGTGAGTCCGCTTGAATATCTAAGGAAACAGCAAATTTCAAACTTGGAACGGCTGGATTGTGCGATTAAAGCTTCGTCGATTGGAGATTCAGAAAATTCATTTGGGGGGCGGAAAACGGCCAGGTAAAGAATTGTATCAGGCCTTATTTCTCGTCTTCTCGCCCGCCCGTCTGCCTCGCTCCCACTTGCTTTTTAGCGGAGGACGAGAATAATGTCTGATACCCAGGTTAGGTACCGGATAAATTCGAGACCGGTGTCGAATTCGTCCTATTTCGCCGTGTAAACAGGCGGAACCGTACTAATTCGAGACCGGTGTCGAATTCGTCCTATTTCGCCGTGTAAACAGGAGGAACCGTACTAATTCGAGAACGGTGTCGAATTCGTCCTATTTCGCCGTGTGAACAGGCGGAACCGTACTAATTCGAGACGAGTCTCTAATTCAACCTATTTCGCCGTGTAAACAGGCGGAACCGTACTAATTCGAGAACGGTCTCGAATTCGTCCTATTTCGCCGTGTGAACAGGCGGAACCGTACTAATTCGAGACGAGTCTCTAATTCAACCTATTTCGCCGTGTAAACAGGCGGAACCGTACTAATTCGAGACCGGTTCCGAATTCGTCCAGTACCGTGTAAACGGGGTCTTAGAAAACCATGGGTGCCGTATTTCTCTAAGCTATTGCATCTGTAGGACTGTGATGGGTAGCGGACTACCCGGATGCCGGCAGCCTATAGGCCTGTTTACACAGGCGATTTTTGCCTCAATTTTTCTCATCCTGACGCATGCGATTGAATGAATGACACACCAAAGTAATAAACCTCGTATAGCTCTGCACGAATGTTCAATACCTTCGTATAAGTCAATCAATTCAATCGCATGTGTCAGAAGGAGAAAAATTGCCACAAAAATCGCCTGTGTAAACGAGCCTTATGAACTCCATTTTTTTGGTGTACTGTTTTTGAAAAGTGTTTTTAGACCTTTCACCTTTGGGAGCTTTCCTACTGACAATGTAATTAAAATCGCCTCACCTATTTCGCAGAATATTTCGCTTCATTTTCAACCAATCACAAGGCTTCGATTTAACTGCTTTTTCCTCGGCTTCAACGCGTGTCCCGGATGCCGTAACAGATTCCCGCTCTTCCGGCAACTTCATTTCCGGTATGTTCGCTTCCGGTACGGTCTGTTCCTGTACGTTCTTTTCCGGTACACTCTCCTCCGGTATGGTCATTTCCGGTACGTTCTCTTCCGGAACTGTCACTTTCAGTATGGTGTCATCCGGTGCGTTTTCTTCCGGTGCGTTCTCTTCCGCTACGGTCTTTTCCGGTACGTTCTCTTCCGGTCCAGTCGCCTTCGGTACGCTTTCCTCCAGTGGGTCTTTCTTTGGTGTGTTTATTCCCATTACGTTCCATTCCAAAAAGTTCTCTTTGAACAAGTTCTGTATTGGTACATGCCTTTCGAGAGCACTCTCTACGGATACGTTCATTCCCGGTGCGAACATTTCTTGTAGGCACCCTTTATGTCCGTTCCCTGCAGGCGCTTTCATCTGCGATACGGACTCTTCCAGTACATTCTCTTGCGGCACGTCCACTTCCTGTACATCGTCCGACGATTCATCCGCAACTTCTTCCGATTTACTCTCCTCCAGTACGTCCTCCTCCGACACGTTGGCGTCTTCATCCGACTCGTTGTCGTCATCTTCCGACACGTTGGCGTATTCCTCCGACACGTCGGCGTCTTTATCCGACTCGTTATCGTCTTCTTCCGACACGTTGGCGTCTTCTTCAGACACGTTAGCGTCTTCATCCGACTCGTTGTCGTCATCTTCCGACACGTTGTCGTCTTCTTCCGACTCGTTCCCGTCTTCTTCCGACACGTTCTCGTCTTCTTCCGACACGCTAACTTGCAATACGTTACTCTCCGACACTTTACCATCCAACATGTCTTTGACTGCTTCATCCTCTTTAAATGTGTTATCTTCCGAAACGTTCTCCTCCGTCGCGTTATCATACGGCACGTTCTCCCCCGATGCGTTTTTCTCAAAAACGTTCTTCTTCATCGCGTTATCGTACAGTACGTTTTCTCCCAATGCGTTATCCACAAAAACGTTCTCTTCCGACGCGTTCCCTTCCAAGTCATCTTCGGATTCATCTCCTGAGCTATCACCCGAGAAAAAATAGCTGTACGCGATTAAATCCTCCCTTTCAGACGGAGGCTTTTGGATTAAGTTCAGTTTATAAAGACACGCTAAAGCATGGTAAAACCGCACTCGCTTCTCTTCGAAGTTTCTTAAAACGGGATGGAACTCGTGCTTGAAATACCTTTCCAATCGTTCCTTCGTCGTCGGCCACTCGTCTTTGAATACCATGTGCTCCCAAAACTTCATCGTCACTCGTTCAACCAGCGATGCGCTGAGATTTCCACTTGAAATAGGAATAAATTTCTGAAATCTACTCGACGCCATCGACGAAAGGGTTTATGTTGCGGTATTAATATTTCAGCTCTAGCTGACAATGCTGCCACAGCGTAGAGACATTCTATGCTTTCAGAATGTTTATCGAGCGTTGTTTGTCCACGAAAAGTGGCGCGACAAACACAAAGAACGTTAGAATTCTCGTTTGCGGCGCTCGCCATTTCTATCACCATCATCGTCGTCGTCGCCATCTTTGTTTACTAGTTACGCGTACCATACAGCTTGCAGGCTCAAGTTTAATCACGACACGACGGTATCGATCTATAGCGTGGTTTTGTAATATTCTTTTCTGAGTTGAATCGATTGTTCATATAGAAACTGGTTTTCCTAGCATAGAAAGAAACGATGGAGCTTTCTGCTAGAGAGGTAAGAAGTTAAATGGTAGTTTATATTCACGATCAAAAGGACAAAACGTGTCAGAACCGAGCAAATATTGGCACGCCGATACGATATAAATCAGGCAGACTTTAAATAATAAATATATGGAGTATTTATATTAAAATAGCAACAAAAAGCCCAAAATAGACTAGGGCAAGAGAGCAGTTTAGCGAACAGGTAAGAACTACTTCATGTTACGTCCACATATAAACAGTTTGTAAAACATTAGCCTAATCGCCGTGATCGGCCAGACTGGAAAGTTTGTATCGCGCAACGGATATTTCGGTTGCGCGATTTTTCACGAGTTTCCCGCGGCCGCGCAATTTTCGTAAAAAATGTAGTGGCCGCGCAATTTTTCGAAAAATTGCCTGTCATCGCGGACTTTTAACGCACATTCGGCGAAAACTGCATGGAAATTCGATTGTAGCCGCCATTTTATTCGCGACCGCCCTGCAAACGACCTATTTTCCCGCGCGATTTTCACGAGATGCCCGCGCAAAATGGCGGCCGAAATTTGATTCCCGTTGCGCATTTTTCAAACTTTCCAGTCTGGGTGATCGGTGATGCAATGTCACTTATAGCCAATAAAAACGCGCGAAAATTTTAACCAATAGGAAAGTAGAGGTCTTTAGTAGTTACCTAGGTTGGTGGGGACGGGTTTGTATTTAAGTTTTAGGGCCAGGTTGCTGGGGGGAGGGGTGTGATTAGTTAGGGTCAGGATTAAAGGTTGGAGGGGGGGTTGGGTTCCAATTTCTTTAAAATTCAGGATTATCCTGAACTATAGGCCATTTCTGGAGGATTACAAGACAGAACACTAACCCTATTAAACCCAATCTCATACCCCCCCAACCACTGACTGCTCTTCACTTCAGTGAGTGTTGAAAGTAAAGCCCTAGCCCAAACTGTTTGTAGACCTTACACAAAGTAGTTACAAGCAGACACCACTCATCCACTGACAGTCTGGGAAGGTGTGTAGCATTAAGGTTTGTGTTGTGGTTGAGCCTGCAGACTTACTACAGGGCATTCATGCTGCTCAAATATAAGACATGATTTTATGTTTTGAAATTCTAATCAACTGATGCTTTCATTGTTTAATATTTTTTTTTCACATGCAGCATGGTGGGAATCTACTTCTTATGGGCTGCCCTGGGGCTGGAAAATCAATCGTAGGTGCAATTGTTGCAGAAATGCTTGGAATGACATTAGTTGACTTTGATGATGTCCTAGAAAAGGTTTGGGGTATGGGAGCTGGTGAGAAGGTAAACAGGTTATGATAAATACCTTCAAGTAATGCAGCTTTCTGGTTGCAGTTCCTGCTTTTGTTGTTGCTGCTTCTCCAGTTGTTGTTGATGCTGCTGGGCACTGCTGTTGTTGCTGATGCTGCTGCTGTTGCTGCTGCTACTGTGGTTCAATGTTGTTGCTGCTGCTGCTGTTGCTTCTGCTACTGTGGTTCAATGTTGTTGCTGCTGCTGTTGTTGCTGCTGCTACTGTGGTTCAATGTTGTTGCTGCTGCTGTTGTTGCTGCTGCTACTGTGGTTCAATGTTGTTGCTGCTGCTGTTGTTGCTTCTGCTACTGTGGTTCAATGTTGTTGCTGCTGCTGCTGTTGCTTCTGCTACTGTGGTTCAATGTTGTTGCTGCTGCTGTTGTTGCTGCTGCTACTGTGGTTCAATGTTGTTGCTGCTGCTATTGTGGTTCAATGTTGTTGCTGCTGCTGTTGCTTCTGCTACTGTGGTTCAATGTTGTTGCTGCTGTTGTTGCTGCTGCTGTTGCTTCTGCTACTGTGGTTCAATGTTGTTGCTGCTGCTGTTGTTGCTGCTGCTACTGTGGTTCAATGTTGTTGCTGCTGCTGCTGTTGCTGCTGCTACTGTGGTTCAATGTTGTTGCTTCTGCTACTGTGGTTCAATGTTGTTGCTGCTGCTGTTGTTGCTGCTGCTGTTGTTGCTGCTGCTACTGTGGTTCAATGTTGTTGCTGCTGCTACTGTGGTTCAATGTTGTTGCTGCTGCTGTTGTTGCTTCTGCTACTGTGGTTCAATGTTGTTGCTGCTGCTGTTGTTGCTGCTACTGTTGCTGCTACTGTGGTTCACTGTTGTTGCTGCTGCTGTTGCTTCTGCTACTGTGGTTCAATGTTGTTGCTGCTGCTGTTGTTGCTGCTGCTGTTGTTGCTTCTGCTACTGTGGTTCAATGTTGTTGCTGCTGCTCCTTTGCTGTTGTTGTTGCTGCTGCTGTTGTTGTTGCTGCGGTTGTTGTTGCTGCTGCTGTTGTTGTTGCTTTGCTGCTGCTGTTATTGCGGATGCTGTTGTTGCTGCTGCTGTTGTTGCTGCTGCTGCTGTTGCTGTTGTTGCTGATGCTTTTGCTGCTGCTGTTCTTGCTGCTGTTCAATGTTGTTGCCATTGTTGCTGCTTTGCTGCTGTTGTTGCTGCTGCTTCCGCAGCTATTGCTGCTGCTTCTGCAGCTGCTGCTGTTGTTGTTGTTGCTGTTGTTGTTGTTGCTGTTGTTGCTGCTGCTGTTGCTGATGCTGTTGTTGCTGATGCTGTTGTTGCTGATGCTGTTGTTGCTGATGCTTTTGCTGGTGCTGTTCTTGCTGCTCCTGTTGTTGTTGTTGTTGTTGTTGTTGTTGTTGATGCTGCTGTTGCTGCTGCTGTTGTTATTGTTCTTGCTGCTGCTGCTGTTGCTGCTGCTGTTGTTGCTGCTGCTGTGGTTGCTTCTGCTGTTGTCATTGCTGATACTGTAGTACCTCTGCCGTTGTTATCAAGCCATTGACGTCGTAACAGCAGAATACTTTTGTGATATCAGAATTTAACCTTTCCAGTTAACCCAGCTTGGATCTGATCTGTTTTTGGCTGCTGAAGGAGATGCATTTCTTGACTATACAACCAAGAACTCGCTCATTTCTCTAAGTGGCTCTAATCCCATGCACGAACATTTCAAAAAGCATTCCCGATCACTGGGCCCAGTTTTCTTCTTAGATGTACGCAGTGAAGATATTTTGAAATATCTGGGCAAAAAGACCGTGGATCAAACAGATGCAATTGTTGGAAAACATGACGGTATGTACTAGTCCGTAACCCCCCCTTCCGCAATCCTAATCACCCCCTACTTAGCCTGTAAAGCTGGCGCTCTTAG
>JAWNZC010000287.1:225000-325000 GCA_035771165.1 Paragorgia papillata
GAAGGCTGAACCAAAAATGAATTGTTTTGTGATTAATGCAATGAAGAAACCTGAAATTCATAAAGACGTTTGTCTGAAGGATTTAAACGCTATAAAACAATCCATTGAAGATTTCGTAGTTCAACTCGATGCTAGAAACAGCAAATAGACCCCAAATGTGGTAGAATGATAAGAAATAAGATCACTTGAGGTAAATTAGCGATTAAATTCAATTACTATATGGCTGAAGTTGTTTTCAGATCATTATTACGCAAAATGGCGCGCGTTGATTGGTTGCTGAGAGGTCCAATTAGAGGTCGCATTATAGTACAGTACGTTCTCTTCTGTCGCGTTATCCTCCAAAACGCTCTCTTCCGTCGCGTTATCGTGCGGTGCGCTTTCTTCCGTCGAGTTATCCACAAAAACGTTCTCTTCCGACGCGTTCCCTTCCAAGTCATCTTCGGATTCATCTCCTGAGCTACACCCGAGAAAAAATAGCTGTACGCGATTAAATCCTCCCTTTCAGACGGAGGCTTTTGGATTAAGTTCAGTTTATAAAGACACGCTAAAGCATGGCAAAACCGCACTCGCTTCTCTTCGAAGTTTCTTAAAACGGGATGGAACTCGTGCTTGAAATACCTTTCCAATCTTTCCTTCGTCGTCGGCCACTCGTCTTTGAATACCATGTGCTCCCAAAACTTCATCGTCACTCGTTCAACCAGCGATGCGCTGAGATTTCCCCTTGAAATAGGAATAAATTTCTGAAATCTACTCGACGCCATCGACGAAAGGGTTTATGTTGCGGTATTAATATTTCAGCTCTAGCTGACAATGCTGCCACAGCGTAGAGACATTCTATGCTTTCAGAATGTTTATCGAGCGTTGTTTGTCCACGAAAAGTGGCGCGACAAACACAAAGAACGTTAGAATTCTGATTTGCGGCTCTCGCCATTTCTATCACCATCATCGTCGTCGTCGCCATCTTTGTTTACTAGTTACGCGTACCATACAGCTTGCAGGCTCAAGTTTAATCACGACACGACGGTATCGATCTATAGCGTGGTTTTGTAATATTCTTTTCTAAGTTGAATCGATTGTTGATATAGAAACTGGTTTTCCTAGCATAGAAAGAAACGATGGAGCTTTCTGCTAGAGAGGTAAGAAGTTAAATGGTAGTTTATATGCACGATCAAAAGGACAAAACGTGTCAAAACCGAGCAAATACTGACACGTCGATAATTAGGTCGATACGATATAAGCCAGGCAGACTTTAAATATACGGAGTATTTATATTAAAATAGCAACAAAAAGCCCAAAATAGACTAGGGCAAGAGAGCAGTTTAGCGAACCGGTAATAACTACTTCATGTTACGTCCACATATACTATTGTTCCCAGTAAACCCACTGATCTCAAATAATATCCGCGAAACAACCATTTCTTAAATCGATCACGTGATACGATTTTCTCATGCTTGAAATTTGAGATGAAGTGGTCGCACCTTGATTGTTATTTGTTTACTCTCAACCGTCTCGACACGAGCAGAGCATCGAAACATCTCAACGAAAGCTCATGCGTCTTCCAAAAGATGAACAAAAGTATTTTCGTCATCCAGATACTGTAATCGAAGTTGTTCTTCGTTTAAATACCTGAAGCGACTCATTTTGACTGTCCTTAACTGTTGAGTCGCTTAGCCAGAGCCGTTGTATCTTCACATGAGAAGACACAACAGTGTGATCACGTGACGGTTTTCTGAAAGCTTCAAACTAACTAACTGCCTTCTTCCAGTGGCTATTTGAAAACAGGGTGTTCGCGGTCTACTGGGAACAATAGTAAACAGTTTGTAAAACATTAGCCTAATCGCCGTGATCGGTGAGGCAATGTCACTTATAGCCAATAAAAACGTGCGAAAATTTTAACCAATAGGAAAGTAGAGGTCTTTAGTGGTTACCTAGGTTGGTGGGGTTGCTGGGGGGGGGGGCATTAGTTAGGGTCAGGATTAAAGGTTGGAGAGGGGGTTGGGTTCCAGTTTCTTTAAAATTCAGGATTATCCTGAACTATAGGCCATTTCTGGAGGATTACAAGACAGAACACTAACCCTATTAAACCCAATCTCATACCCCCCAACCACTGACTGCTCTTCGCTTCAGTGAGTCAGGGAGTGTTGAAAGTAGAGCCCTAGCCCAAACTGTTTGTAGACCTTACACAAAGTAGTTACAAGCAGACACCACTCATCCACTGACAGTCTGGGAAGGCGTGTAGCATTAAGGTTTGTGTTGTGGTTGAGCCTGCAGACTTACTACAGGGCATTCATGCTGCTCAAATATAAGACATGATTTTATGTTTTGAAATTCTAATCAACTGATGCTTTCATTGTTTAATATATTTTTTTCACATGCAGCATGGTGGGAATCTACTTCTCATGGGCTGCCCTGGGGCTGGAAAATCAACCGTAGGTGCAATTGTTGCAGAAATGCTTGGAATGACATTAGTTAACTTTGATGATGTCCTAGAAAAGGTTTGGGGTATGGGAGCTGGTGAGAAGGTAAACAGGTTATGATAAATACCTTCAAGTAATGCAGCTTTCTGGTTGCAGTTCCTGCTTCTGTCGTTGCTGCTTCTCCAGTTGTTGTTGATGATGCTGGGCACTGCTGTTGTTGCTGATGCTGCTGTTGCTGCTACTGTGGTTCAATGTTGTTGCTGCTGCTGCTGTTGCTTCTGCTACTGTGGTTCAATGTTGTTGCTGCTGCTGCTGTTGCTTCTGCTACTGTGGTTCAATGTTGTTGCTGCTGTTGCTTCTGCTACTGTGGTTCAATGTTGTTGCTGCTGCTGTTGTTGCTTCTGCTACTGTGGTTCAATGTTGTTGCTTCTGCTACTGTGGTTCAATGTTGTTGTTGCTGCTGCTGTTGCTTCTGCTACTGTGGTTCAATGTTGTTGCTGCTGCTGCTGTTGCTTCTGCTACTGTGGTTCAATGTTGTTGCTGCTGCTGCTGTTGCTTCTGCTACTGTGGTTCAATGTTGTTGCTGCTGCTGTTGTTGCTTCTGCTACTGTGGTTCAATGTTGTTGCTGCTGCTCCTTTGCTGCTGTTGTTGTTGTTGCTGCTGCTGTTGTTGTTGCTTTGCTGCTGCTGTTATTGCATATGCTGTTGTTGCTGCTGCTGCTTCTGCAGCTGTTGTTGTTGCTGCTGCTACTGTTGCTGTTGTTGCTGATGCTTTTGCTGCTGCTGTTCTTGCTGCTCCTGTTGTTGCTGCTGTTCAATGTTGTTGTTGCCATTGTTGCTGCTGCTGCTTTGCTGCTGTTGTTGCTGCTGCTGCTTTGCTGCTGTTGTTGCTGCTGCTGCTTTGCTGCTGTTGTTGTTGCTGCTGCTTTGCTGCTGTTGTTGCTGCTGCTTCCACAGCTATTGCTGCTGCATCTGCAGCTATTGCTGCTGCTTCTGCAGCTGCTGCTGATGTTGTTGTTGTTGCTGTTGCTGTTGTTGCTTTTGCTGTTCTTGCTGCTCCTGTTGTTGTTGCTGTTGTTGTTGTTGTTGTTGTTGCTGCTGCTGTTGTTGCTGCTGTTGTTATTGTTCTTGCTGCTGCTGCTGCTGTTGCTGCTGCTGCTGTTGTTGTTGCTGCTGCTGCTGTGGTTGCTGCTGCTGCTGTGGTTACTTCTGCTGTTGTCATTGCTGATACTGTAGTGCCTCTGCCATTGTTATCAAGCCATTGACGTCGTAACAGCAGAATACTTTTGTGATATCATAATTTAACCTTTCCAGTTAACCCAGCTTGGATCTGATCTGTTTTTGGCTGCTGAAGGAGATGCATTTCTTGACTATACAACCAAGAACTCGCTCATTTCTCTAAGTGGCTCTAATCCCATGCATGAACATTTCAAAAAGCATTCCCGATCACTGGGCCCAGTTTTCTTCTTAGATGTACGCAGTGAAGATATTTTGAAATATCTGGGCAAAAAGCCCGTGGATCAAACAGATGCAATTGTTGGAAAAAATGACGGTATGTACTCGTCCGTAACCCCCCTTCCGCAATCCTAATCACCTCCTACTTAGCCTGTAAAGATGACGCTCTTAGGGGGGGGGCGAAAGGTGTGAGAGAGCTCCTATACTACGGTAGTTGTTAGGGGGGGTGGTGATATGGAGGCCAGCCATTCCGGGTACCCGAGCTAACCCGCTTTCGCGAGATGATTTCCATTCCTGTTTACACGAGAAGGGCTAGCTTGCCTAGCCGGGCTGGCTTGCTTGTTGTGTTAATTGCTTAAGTCTCATTGTTTTAAATATGAACTGTACATGAACAAGAAGAACTTGTGAATTGTTAATATGTCGAAAAACCCTGATAAAAACAAATTTTGTCGCGTGTACGGAGCTTTGTGCCAGCCCGGGTACACGCGTAAAAATCTCGCAAGTTGTTACAGCATTGTTGCCTGAACAATGCTGTAACAACTTGTTGACATATGTGAACAAAATTGATAAATGAACAACATTGTTCATCATTGTTTCAACAAGTTGTTACAGCTTGATGAAACAACAACCGTTGTTCACGCATACATCAACCATGTTCACCACTGTTGTACGCTGTTACAACATGTTGTATCATGTGCGAACAACGTTGTTGGCTATAAAAATGTGCTGTTGGAACAACTTGTTTATGACTGTTGATTTATCCGTGAACAAGTAGTTCGAACCATAAGTGAACAACTTGTTGACAACTTGTTCACAGCGAGCAGCACAACATTGTTCACGCCTGTTGACAACCGTGAACAAGTTGTGCGTTTTTACGCGTGTAGGCGAACCATACCGGTTAATCGTGTTTACATGGGGAAAAAACAGCCCGGGTAACCGACATCTCGGTCTCACAAAGCGAGATCTTGGCTAGGTGGACTGGCTCGACTCATATAAACACAAGATGAAAATTAACAAGAAATTGTAGTATAAGCACGATCTCGGGAAAGCGGGCTAGCCAGGCTATATAAACACCCCAATAATTTTGAAATACGATTTACTGAAAAAATAACAATCAAAAACGTCGGTGCCAATTCAATTATGTATAAACAATAACAGCAGTATATCCACGTTCAGTCACACGGCGGCGATAATAATGAAACGCTCAACCTCAAGTTCGCTTTCGTTCCAGTTTTGATGCTTTTAAAATCTTTGTCAAAAACTCGTTTTTAATATCGTAGTACGGCTTTAACTTATTGCCACTGCAAAAACGTTCGGGCTGAAACGAAATCCCAGCTCTGCGACGCCCGTAAAACCTTTAATATTTTTTTCTTTGTCGTGTAGGGATGACATGGTCTGAAATTATAGAATATCGTCAACAGTTTTACGTGAAAAACTACGATGTTCGAATCATATGCGAAAAAGGAGAAACCCCAACATCCATAGCAAAGAAAGTTGTCGAAAGATGGAAGGCTTTGCATTCTGATAGCTTCTATGTTAGCACTCGAAGTACAGCACCATCGACCGAAGACAAGAAGTCGTTTTTGGATGTTGTAATTGAAGGATTTGCCTCGGATGGCGGACTGTATGTCCCTGAGCAAAATATACCATCTTTCACATTAGGTTTGTGAATGAAGGAATGGATGGACGCATGCTTGGTGTAGGTTGATTGGTTGGTGGGTTGATTGGTTGGTGGGTTGATTGGTTGGTGGGTTGGTTGGTTGGTGGGTTGATTGGTTGGTGGATTGGTTGGTTGGTTGGTTGGTGGGTTGATTGGTTGGTGGGTTGATTGGTTGGTGGGTTGATTGGTTGGTGGGTTGATTAGTTGGTGGGTTGATTGATTGGTTGGTAGGTTGATTAATTGGTTGGTTGGTTGTTGCCTTAATTGGTTGGTGGGTTGATACGTTGGTGGGTTGGTTGGTGGGTTGGTCGGTTGATTGGTTAGTTAGTTGGTTGGTTTATTGGTTGGTTGGTTGGGGAGGGAGAGAAGGAAGGGTGGATGGAATGAGTGAGTGAGTGAATGAATGGAAGGGATGGGATGGATGGATGGGGTGAATGGGATAAATCTGCAATTAATAGAACAGAACAGAATAGAATAGAATAGAAGAATGGAATCAATGAATTGTTGATTGATTGGTTGGTGGCTTGCTTGGTTGGTAGTTTATCGGATAATTCGTTAGTTGGTTGGGGAGGGAGAGATGGATGGATGGATGGTGGATGGATGGATAGACGATGGATGGATAGATGAATGGATGGATGGAATGAGTGAATGGATGGGTGAATGGAAGGAAGGAAGGGATGCATGTATGCATGCATATGGCTGGATGAATGTGTTTCATCTATGACGTCAAATCTACTACTTCTATTATACATACTTACAGGTCAGTGGGAGAGACTTGTGGAACTTCCATATCAGGAACGAGCTAGCAGAATCCTTGAAGCCTGGACGCATCCTTCCGACATACATCCTTCACGACTACAAGACATGATCGACAAAGCATACAAGAATTTCGAGCACAAAGAGATTGCCCCTGTTAAGAAGCTGGACGATGATATGTACATCCTTGAACTATTCCACGGTCCGACCGCATCGTTCAAGGATCTCGGCTCGCAGCTCATGCCACAAATCTTTGACGAAGCGGTTGCCATGGTGAACAGGGATTCTCTTAGGAAAGGGGTCTTGGAGACTAGGTACTTAGTATTGGTAGCCACATCCGGCGACACTGGCAGTGCTGTGTTAGAGGGGTTCCTGGGCTGTCACAACGTTTCCGTAATGGTATTGTTTCCCGTGAAAGGTGTCAGCACCATACAGAAGAGACAGATGACCAGCATGAGTGGTGGTAATGTTAAGGTTATTGGTGTCCTGGGTGACTTTGATTTCTGTTACACCACCATGAAGTCGATTTTTAATGACAAGGAATTCTCGGACCATCTTTGGGCAAAGTATCGGTACAAGTTGTCAGCGGCCAACTCTATAAACTGGGGACGTCTTCTGCCGCAGATTGTTTACCATGCCTCTGGGTACTTGGATTTGGTTAAAAGCGGCGAGGTTGCCATGGGAGACCACGTAGACCTCTGTGTGCCAACAGGGGGCTTTGGAAACATTCTCGCTGCATTTTATATGAAGGTATGGGAAGGAAGGAAGGAAGGAAGGAAGGAAGGAAGGAAGGAAGGAAGGAAGGAAGGAAGGAAGGAAGGAAGGAAGGAAGGAAGGAAGGAAGGAAGGAAGGAAGGAAGGAAGGAAGGAAGGAAGGAAGGAAGGAAGGAATGGGAGGGAGGGAGGGAGGGAGAGAGGGAGGGAGGGAAGGAAAAGTGGAAAGGAAGGGAGAGTGGAAAGGAGGAAGGAAAGGAGTAAAGAAGGAGGGGAGGGGAGGGGGGGAGGGAGGGGAGTAAAGGTAAAGGCGGAAATATATAATGGAAGTATGGAGCAATATTGGAGAAGACAAGCTTCAGAAGGTCAACTAACTTAAAAATGTAAGTTTCATATCTCGCTATAGGAAATGGGTCTTCCATTCCACTCGCTTATATGTGCATCAAACACCAACAATGTTCTCACTGATTTCTTCACGACTGGGACATACGATCTGCAAAGTCGAAAACTCATTTCGTGCATATCACCGTCCATAGACATCCTTGACGCATCTAACTTAGAAAGATTCCTTTATCACCTTTCACAAGACAGCAGTTTGATTAGAAACTTCTTTGAGCAATTGGCAACACACAAATGGTTTAAGGTTAGAATGCCAACGCTATTTATAGTTCTTCCAAATTGATGTTCGCTTGTGTTGGTGTTCGTGCTGGACTGTTCGTGTTGAACTGTTCGTGTTCGTGTTGGACTGTTTGTGCTGGACTGTCCGTGTTCGTGTTCGCGTTGGACTGTTCGTGTTGGACTGTTCGCGTTGGACTGTTCGTGCGGTCCTGTTCGTGTTGGACTGTCCGTGCTGTCCTGTTCGTGTTGGACTGTCCGTGCTGTCATGTTCGTGTTGGACTGTTCGTGCTGTCCTGTTCGTGTTGGTGTTCGTGCTGGACTGTTCGTGTTCGTGTTGTGTTGGACTGTTCGTGTTCGCGTTGGACTGTTTGTGCTGGACTGTTCGTGTTGGACTGTCCGTGTTCGTGTTCGCGTTGGACTGTTCGTGTTGGACTGTTCGTGCTGTCCTGTTCGTGTTGAACTATTCGTGTTGAACTATTCGTGTTGAACTGTTCGTGTTGAACTGTTCGTGTGGGACTGTTCGTGTTCGTCTGTTCGTGTTGGACTGTTCGTGTTGACCTAATCGTACTGGCCTGTTCGTGTTGGTTTGTTCGTATTGGCCTGTTCGTGTTTAACTGTTTGTGTTTGTTGGTATTTGTTAACAGCAGTAAGCGTCTGCACCAACCCCTCACTATTCTTGTGATTGCACTATTCTTTCCAGGTTCCAAAAGAGCTTCACCAGACCATTACAAAACACATTGACTCTGGCTGGACAAGCGAACAAGAATGCAAAACCTCCATCAAAACATGTTTTGACAAGAAGAACTATCTACTTGACCCGCACACCGCAGTGGGCTTGCACGTAGCCCGCCAGAAGACGCCCGCCCGCAAGGTGCTACTCACTGCGACGGCACACTACAGTAAGTTTGCCAAAGATGTTCTCCTTGCCGTGGGTGAGAAGCCGTCCTCCGAGTCTCCCCACGAACTTCTGAAACAACTCGAGAATTTGAAGGCTGAACCAAAACTGAATTGTTTTGTGATTAATGCAATGAAGAAACCTGAAATTCATAAAGACGTTTGTCCGAAGGATTTAAACGCTATAAAACAATCCATTGAAGATTTCGTAGTTCAACTCGATGCTAGAAACAGCAAATAGACCCCAAATGTGGTAGAATGATAAGAAATAAGATCACTTGAGGTAAATTAGCTATTAAATTCAATTACTATATGGCTGAACTTGTTTTTAGATCATTATTACGCAAAATGGCGCGCGTTGATTGGTTGCTGAGAGGTCCAAAAAAGCGGTAATGCCCTCCCGGCATTGTGGGAAGGCTTGGCGCATTTGGCGGGGAAATTTCTGAGTTGATTTGAATAAAAATAAAACGAGTTGGACATTTTCGTTGGAAAATTTTGAACAATGAATACGTCCTGGAATAGTAGTGTTTCTTTTTATAAAAACTACTTATTTAACCCTTTACCGGGCAGATGACCAGGAGGTATCCACTTGACGAGTAAAATCGTCTGGCGTTGACCAGAGTAAAAGTAATAAGTTGCCAAATGGCAACCATGCCCGGTAAAGGGTTAAGACCTAGCCAAACGCTTTCAACATTTCATTCAACATCGTTCAACATTGTTGAATTCAACATGTTGAAAGCGTTTAGGCCACCCTTGTTGAATGATGTTGAACGTTGTTGAATGGTGTTGAATGATGTTGAACGAAATTTGAACATGTTCGAAATTTGAAGCGTTTGGCCAGGCATAAGCATTCATTTTCCGCGCTTGGCCAAATGAATTCAACATCGTTCAACATTCATGAATGACAATTAATTGAACGCGGGCTACCACAAAAGCTGGAATCGACAATATCCCGCATGGCGCATGTCTCTGTTCAACAAAGTTGAATGAAATGTGGCCAAATGCGTTCAACACCTTTCAACATTTTGAGAACAACAGAAATGTTGAACGCGTGTTGAACGAAAATTTGAACATGTTCAAATTTCGTTCAACATCATTCAACAACCTTCAACAACGTTCAACATCATTCAACAGGGGTGGCCAAACGCTTTCAACATGTTGAATTCAACAATGTTGAACGATGTTGAATGAAAAGTTGAAAACGTTTCGCCAGGCCTTTAACAGGTGTAAACATGAAACGAAACGAACAAGCTCAAAAGTAAGGTGAACGGCAATATCTGAAGACACGAACGATGAGTTAAAAACAATTAAGAAAACAAACCAAAAGCCCTATAATTTATGGCTTATTTTATTTTTTATTTAATTACGAAAGCCTCAGGCAAATACTTTCCCATACAGACCTCACACTCGGTTAATAAGCCTTTAACTACTTGCGTATACCGCCGTGTCGTTCGTTCGTTTTCGAACGAAGCAGTCTTTAGTATTTTACTCTGTCTAACGGCAGACAATTTTACTCTGTCTAATGCCAGACGATTTTACTCTGTCTAATGCCAGACGATTTTACTTGCATGTCAAGTAGAGAGGCCCTAGGTATTGAAGGAATTAAACCAAGCCAAGCCAAGAGAAAATTTGATTGATAACTTTCCGTAATGTCATCATATCAGGATATATAATCATCCCTACTCGCATCCAGTGGCTGAATTACGAAGGACGCAGATGAACGTGGCCGTGTCGAGGCATATCAAAGACGCTCCAGGCAGCCGCCATACGACACAGTTCAGACCACGGATCACAGCTAAGATGTTAGGTGTTGATTTTATGGAGGGAGGAAAACCGGAGAACCCGGCAAAAACTCCTCGAAGCACAGGAGAGATCAACTACAAACCCTATCATTCGTTTCAAGCTAGACAACGGGGTCATTCCCAATCGGTCACCCATCCAAGTACCATACCCTGTCTACACACGTAAAAACGCAGTCTGATCAGCTCTGATATCAGATCTGTTCAGAGAAATGTAGCGACCCTTGATACAGCCTGACAGCTACAGAATGTACCAGCGCTGATGTATAAACATTTAGTTAGAATTTCTAACAGACTGCGACAGCTCCGTAGACAACATACCTGTTCAGTCTGTTTTATACAGCACTGACCGTGTCAGGCTGATACAGTTTGACAGAATCTGTTCTAAACAGTCTGTTGTAGCTGCAGGTATGATACAGATATGATATCATAGGTGTATCATAGCTGATACTGCAACAGGCTGTATCAGGGGTCGCTACATTTTTCTGAACAGATCTGACATCATTCTGCATCAGGTCTGACACAGAGTGTGCGTTTTTGCGTGTGTAACCGGGCTTAACTTTTTGGTGAGAGGCAGCGCGCTAACAACACACGCCATGCACCTATGCTCCCCTGTGGTCCCTAGAAGCGTTCCGTAAAATGTTGTTGCAATATATTCCTCAAGTTGGACAATTCATTTGATAAGATTCGTTGACAACTTCCTGTTTTGAATTCTGTTTTGAATTTGATTGGTGTTTGGCAAATAATCCTGTTTCTTATTGGTTGTTTAAAAACCAGAAACCAATCGAATTCAAAACTGACAGGAAGTTAGCAATAATTTTCATCAAATGAATTGGTCAACATGCATGAGGAATATATTGTAACGCTTCTATTGCCACGACAGTAATGGCCATAAGGTGTTTCCTTCACTAGTAAGAAAGTATCATTTTGGCTTTTTGATTGGTTATATAAAAGTTGATATATAAAAGTATGTACGATTTATAACAGTTCATCATACATTGTCTGCAAGATAAACAACCCATCTTCACTCTTTAAGTATTTACACAATATTCTATAAATTGTTCGAGTGTATAGCACCATGGCAAGCATTTACGATTCGAGGTGCCGAGATAAAAACGTAACCTTTATCACAATATAATCTACATTTCCACAACAACCTTGGTAAAACTTACAGTTCTGTCGACCCTGCACCAACCACGTACGATGTTTAAATTTCTTCATTAGCTGCTCTTTCTCTTTTTTCGTTTGTCTTTATTGGAAATTTTCGCTTGCTAAAAACCACAATGTGTATATTTAAATAATATTTAATGTATATTTCAAAAATCATTGGTAATTCATGAGAAAACACAAAGCAAATCAGTACCATGTCTGTGGTTTTATATCTGATAAAAAATCCTCTTGATTTACATCATAAACTTTAGCTTTGATTTTCTCGACTAAAGCCCTAATCAAACGAGAACGCAAGTCATCGCAAGTTGGCAGTCAGAATTTCTGTGGCGGTCGTTCGAACACCCAAATTAACAAAATAAAGGTTTCATGAGTGTTTTAAACAAGTTTTAACTTTGTCACGGTACATGATATTTTCGGGAAACTATTCAGAGCGGCTGGCTGAGATAGCGTGACTGCCAACTTGCGATGACTTGCGTTCTCGTTTAATTAGGGCTTTAAACAACGTTTTTCAAAATTACTACGCCAATTTAACTTACCAAATGGGTCGTTTTTGAAGCTATTTAAAGGGCATATGACTCGAAAATTAAGTTTGTCTTATTGAAAAGAACATTTAAAATGATAAAATAACATCTTTTGCAGTTTTTGGTTTCCTTGCTTCGTTTTTGAGATATTCCAGTTTGTTTGATATGCAAATGACACAACTTTTTACGTCACACGTGCATAATGAGTATTATGAGTTACCGAGAGAAGGTTACATATCTTGCTATTGTGAAACGAAATCACTTGGAATTCTACATGTTTGGCGTTGTGGGTAGAAACACGCACATGCTTCCTTTGAGTTAAGCCCACGTTTTCATAATAGCAAAGATATATAACCTTTTCTGATAACTCATTATGCACATGTGACGTAAAAAGTTGTGTCATTTGCATATCAAACAAGCTGGAATATCTCAAAAACGAAGCAAGGAAACCAAAAACTGCAAAAGATGTTATTTTATCATTTTAAATGTTCTTTTCAATAAGGCAAACTTAATTTTCGAGTCATATGCCCTTTAAAACATTCGCAGTACGGGTTTTATCAGATCTTCTCAAACTCATTAATAATTCATGAGGAAAGCAATGGAATCAGTTACCGAGACGTTGTTGTGAAATGTGGTAATAAACGCCCATAAATTAAGACAAGTTTTACCCCAAATTTCTCTTTAAATATTGATTTGTTTGAGAAGCTATACCATACACTCGAAAGCCGTTTATTATCTGATTTAAAAACACCTCGAAGTGAGTTAAAAAGCTCGGCTATCGCCTCATTTTTCAACACACTTCTCAGTGTTTTCAAATCAGATAATAAACAGCTTCAATTCTCGTGTATGATATATTACTTAAACCACGAGGCGGTGACCAAGTATTTTATTTAACAAATATAGAATACATTTTGTGTAAACTGTAATAGCCTGTAATAGATCACAGACGACGTCACAGCGTGTAAAGTACGACACAAGACGAAGTACGACACAAGACGAAGTCGAGTGGTGTGACTGTTGTTCTTTACACACTGTCTGTGATGTCAGTACACACACGCGCGCGAAAAATGAACCTATTTGTTTTATAACTTCAATAACTCCGGGGGAACCCACTCAGATTTAACTCTGCTTTCAGTTTTTCATCTCTTCATATCGCATAGATTTATTTAAAATAAAAAGGATTTGTCATATAGGTACTTTAAAGTGCATATGACACGACCTTATTCGAAAGAACACTTAAAATGGTTTAGTAACATCTTTTGCAGTTTTTCGTTTCCTTGCTTCGTTCTTGAGATATTTCAGTTTGTTTGATATGCAAATTTAACATGTTGTGACGTACACGTGCATAATGATTTAGCTGAGAAGGTTAAATATCTTTGATATAATCAAACGAAACTACTTGAAATCCTACATGTTTGTTGTTGTGGGAGAAACACACGAACACGCTTCCTTCTAATTAAGTTTGGTTTGATAATAGCAAAGATATATAGCATTTTCCAATAAGTCATTATGCACGTGTACGTCACAACATGTGACATTTACATATCAAACAAACTGAAATATCTCAAGAACGAAGCAACGAAACGGAAAACTGCGAAAGAAATATAGTAAGGTTAATTAAAACACGATCAAGTCGGTTTTCTTTGTTTTTTTGAGCTCATTATAAATGCACAGGGATTATATATATATAAAGCCCCGGGGATTATATATATAATCCCTATGAATTTATAATTGCCCAATTCATAGGATGCCTGCTACAACTACTTCCTATGGTAGCGCCCACATACGAGAAGGAGAGCAAGGGTTTGCTTTTCGCTCACGTAGTTTACGAGAGGAAGGCAAACCAATGAAAATCATCAAAATCTGTTTGTCGAGTCAGCACTTTATTACACTGAACGTTGAGCATAAAATGTGGGATTGATACTGCATCAATACGCATGCCCAATGCCGTAATGATATCTGCTACTAATTATTCATCTGACTAATTATTCAAATAAGCTTGTAGAAGTCTGTGTATGTGTTCAATGAACCTTTACGTACTTCTCAAGTTTGTTTAATAAACTGCTTTGGAGTCTTATTATTTCATAAAATCCTGTTAACAGTCGACATAACAATGTCCTTCGACACTCGGTAAAGGCTATTTTTTAAAAAACCTTCTTCAATCGTGTTTTAAGTCGGATAATCGGCCCTCGGGATCTATCTGGCTTAAAGCCTCCGTTCTCGGTATTTATCCTATACATATACTGCCGAAACAGAGAAGTGCAGAGAACGTAGGAGTCTGACGTTTCGAGCGAAGGCCCTTCGTGACGAAGGGCCTTCGCTCGAAACGTTAGTCTCCTACGTTCTCTGTTTCGGTAGTATATCTAACCTTACTATATTTCGATTGTTGTTTCAACACTGCCTACGCAGCACGCTACTTTTATTTCAAACTGCAAAAGATGTTACTTTGTCATTTTAGGTGATCTTTCAAATAAGACAAACTTGATTTTCGGTACTTTAACTCGTTCCTGTCCGAGGGCTTCCCCAGAGGTGAGTAAAATCGTCTGGCGTTAGCCAGAATGTCAGAATAAAATAAAATACGAAAGACCGCTTTGGACAGGAAAGAGTTAGAGAGGTAGTTTATAACTCATTCCTGTCTGAGTTAGCCAGAATAAAATACGAAAGACCGCTTTGGACAGGAAAGAGTTAAGGACCAGACAAAGTTAAGTTCAACCTACTTCTTCAGATTCCTTCTTTATTTTCTTCATTGGACTTGGTTTTTCCTTCACATTATCCACTTCTTCGATTTGCTTTTTTATTTTATTTTTCGATCTTCCTTTCTCCTTTACACCATGCTCTTCAAATTCCTTTTTTAATTTCTTCTTTGGACTTCCCTTTTCCTTTACACCATCTTCCTTTTCCGATTCCTTTTCCATTTTCTTCGGACTTTCTTTTTTCTTAACACTATCCTCTTCTTCAATGTCCTTCTTTATTTTCTTTTTCGGTGTTTCTTTTTCCCTTACGCTATCGCCCTTATGTATTTCTCTAGTTCTCTTCTGTTTCTTCTTCTCTTTCTTCTCCCCAACTGTAAATTCTGTTTCCACGTCGGCATTCTCCTCGACCTTGGATTTTTGCTTGATCACTGGTGGAGTTCCTTTCGGAAAAAGAACCCAAAAAGAAACCAAACAGTGCTCCCAAATCAATTGCAAATTTTGAGAAAAAGAACTGGATTTTCTAGAAGTTCTTTTTACAAAAACATAGGTAGGGTAAGCCGTGGGATTTTTGTTTTCTTATTTTTTTTCATTTAGTGCTAGCACAGTAGCATCGACAAGGGGGGTGGGGTAAGCGGGGTAATTGCCCCCGGGGCAAATAGGGGCCCGTAACATTTATTTTATTTTATTAGCTTTGCCATATTTTTACATAACAGAAATAAATTTAAAAAATAAATACACAGAAAAAAATATAAAGGAACACGATACACGATGGCAGGGTATCCGCAACAGCAGCGCCAATTACTGCGGGCCCAACAATAACACAAAAACGAACAAATATTAATTACAGATTAAAAACAACACAAAATATTTAAGAGGCTACGGACGGAGTTACATTTTACACAAATAGTTTTCCAGGTTCTAGGGTCATCTGGATCATAGGCGGATTGTTGTAAAGCATCAAAGTAATAGTCAAGTAAAATAATTCTAAAACAATTAGGATTGGTAATGTTAAAGATATCATCGTCAACGAGAGTGTTCCATATTCTCATAGATCTGTTAAAGAACGAGTTCTGAATTTAAGGTAGTAGTTTTGCAATGACGAACAGACTATTGAAGATTGTTGAAGTTGGATCTGGTTCTATTTGACTGCCGGAGGGTCGGAATTACATCAGGATTAATATCTGTATGACCATTCACAATTTTGAAGGGAAAAAACATGTCTAGATATTCGTGCCAGTAGCTAATTGGTAAGAGGTTGGTTTTGACTAGTCTTTTTAGTCCAAGATATATATTATTATATATTTTAGTCCAAGATATATATTATTGCGCTATAAATGAATCTAAGAAAAGTAAAACTTACAAGTCTCTTGCAAAGAGTACACAAGATAAATTCAAATTGCGAGGGGTACTATTACTACTAATTTTCAAATGTTATTTTATTTCTGATGCAAAGATTGGTGTTTAGAATACTCGATAAGGATGGTATTAAAGGGTATTGGCAATAAAAATTAAGTTTATCTCATTTGAAAGAACTCGTCAAATGGTATAAGAAGACCTTTTACAATTTTTCCGTATCTGTTTTGGTTTTGGAAATATTTCGACCAAACTCAGCGTGCTGTCCACTATCTTAGAATTATTTTCGATATGCAAAATTATGCATGTGACGACATAAGCAGGGTAAAGTGAAATTTTTATCTTGCCAACCTTATGACATGAGCTAGAAAGTCGATTTTTTGTTGCGCTATTTCCATTTTAAATTGACCCACAACATTTAAAAAGCCTTCCGTAGAAATTTGGGCACCCACGGAGTAGTTTCATCAGGTTTACCCTGCTTTTGACGTCACCAATTTCCTAGTTAATTAGACCCAATATTACAACAAGATGGCGGACAGCACGCTGTCTTTCGTCGAAATATTTCAAAACACAGGAAAGATACAGAAAAATTACAAAAGGTCTTCTTATACCATTTGGCGAGTTCTTTCAAATGAGACAAACCCTTAAATATTGGTGGACAGCACGCTGAGTTTGGTCGAAATATTTCCAAAACCAAAACAGATACGGGAAAATTGTAAAAGGTCGTCTTATACCATTTGACGAGTTCTTTCAAATGAGATAAACTTTAATTTTTATTGCCAATACCCTTTAAAATATTGATTTTGGTGGAGGGCCCGGTTCCAACGTTTGACCCAGGGCCCATCTCGGCTCTCGAAGGCCCTGCCTATAGGCATGACAATGATATTCTTTCCAAATCCAAATATCAATTACGACAATTGCACACTAGCACAGATACAGTAAAAATCCGTGTATAAGGATCCAGTGATTAAGAATCTGTAGGCTAAAAATTTGGCATTTAAACCCCAATTGTATAAGAACCTGTTGAGCCTAACAAATGAAACAGGTTCTTATTTGGAAAATCAGAAAAACTAGAAAAAATAATAGTAAATACTATTCTTATATGGCAACCAGCAGAATCTCTTCTAACTTCAATATAAAAAGATTGATATACTCCACGCAAGTAAATGCTAATATAGTGGAAAAACCTATAAAAACTTCACTTCTAAATCTACTTACGATATCCAAATGGCTTCCATCTTGCTTGAAGACCCTCGGGTACATCTGTGTACATTGCGGGAGGATTGGGAGGATAGACTAACATTGGCACTTGCACTGTCTGTATGATGTCCAGGTAGCCAGAAAAACCTTTAGCTATAGAAAGAGGAGTTTGAATAATCAAAATTTGGGGTCTATCTTACGTCATCACATGCCTTATTTGCATATTACAAAAACTTGAATAACTTAAGAACAAAAACAGCTATCGCCAAAATTTAAAAGAACATCCTTCCTAATTTTAGGAGTTCTTTTATTATAAGAACCAAAAAAATATTGGGGTTAGGGGCACTTTAATAATTCGTCCTAAAACTTTCACAGTCCAAAAAAAAGCGAAATCAAACATTACTTTCATGTTATTATCTCCAACTTGAAAACTCCGTTGCATAGTAGGCTGTTGCGGTATTGAAAAAATACCGATATCGGTTATCGAAAAAAAACCCCCGATAATATCGATATATCGATATTTTTCCGCGATGGAAATTAACTATATTTTAAGCCTAATTTTCACCAGACGCCAGGACATCATAAGAATAACGTTTTACAAAAGAAAAAGTGTGAATCGAGCTTTAATGTAACAAATGATATATTTACAATAGAAACACGAGCATGTTTGCTTGGTCTGGCTTGAGCTGGGCTCTCTGCGAAGTTATAATTTGACCGGTTTTACTGAATAGTCTCAGATTGAGTCGGTATATATATACTGCATCTGTCACAAACATGTTCTATTTATTCTAGCGATGACTCATCGCGTGTGAAAAAAAATTCTAAAGACTGCGATGAGTCTATCCTCGACACTGTCGAGTCGACAGCTCGTGAAATGTGCGCTTTGGGAATTGAAACGCATTAGGTATTCAGGATGAGTCATAGTTTGACAATAGGTGGCGTGATTTGCCGCAAAGAGAGTCCCGAAACTTCCGCAACAGAAGTTCAACAAAAAATCAAGCGACAAAACAGTGATAATCGGTTTTCGCGCGTCTAATACCGATAATATCGTAGATTTCGATATTTTCGGTATATCGATATTTTCAATTTTAAAATACCGAATAACCGATATTTGAAAAAACCCGATAATTATCGATATACCGCAACAGCTTATTGCATAGACTCTTTAAGACAAAAACATCGTAATTTAAAACTTAAAAATAGGTACGCACTGCGTACATGCGTCTATAGGTTTAAAGGTGCTGCGTGTCACGCGGTGCGATTTCTTCGTGAAACTTCGATGGTTTGCGAACCCATAGTCAATCGAAATATGGTCTGGAAACTCAGCTAAAGTCTTTGGTCTATCTTTTTGTTCGCCTTTGTGCATTTTTGTGCACTGTGCACGGACACTGAACACATTGTATTTTAGTATAATGAACGAATTGTCCAATATCAACGTTTCAGTTCAATCACTCAACCGTGCTATTTAAATATTAATAAACCTAAAACAAAGGATGTGCACGGTGTAAGGTACAGTTCAACATAAAATCACAGCTAATTATAGGCGCTTTGAAGTTTGCCGAGTTTCCAGACCATATCTCGATTGACTATGGTGAACCAAAGGAAGCGAGACAAGTTTCACGAGTGGTGTTACACGGTGCAGATGTGTATGGTGATGTAATTTGTCACGCAACGGTGTTCAGTGTATGAGGCTGATATAATCTTAGTAGGGAGCTTAAGCAAACTAGGACGACGATGGCAATGCAAAGTTCAGTATCTAGCAGAAACCACGAATCCATTTACGTTGTATTGAATACTTAAAGTGTGTTTTTCGACATCGAAAAGCTTTAGAGTTCTAAGGGGCTGTTTATACGAGGCGAGCCAGCCCGGTAAGCGGGATAGCCCGGTAAGCGAGATAATTTCTGGCTCGCGTTTATATGAACGAATTTCATCCCGCCTACCGGGATGATTTTAGTCAAAACAATAGATGGCGTCGGCATCCCTTTGAAAAATCATCCCGGTAAGCGGGCCAGCCCGGTTAGCGATTGTTTACATGGGAAAATTTCCATCCCGCTTACCGAGATCTCGCCTCTTTCAAGTGAGATCTCGCTAACCGTGCTAGCCCACTTGGCCATATCAACGCAGAGGAATTTTTAACAGGAAAATAACTACACAGTGAGATCTCGCTTACCGGGCTATCCCGCTTACCGAGCTGACTCGCCTCTCATATAAACAGCCCCTAAAAGGATTTTGTCTCAAACTCAAGACGTGAAAATGATCTGAATAACGTTGTATGTAGAACGGGGGCGGCGTTAGGATTATAAATATAATATAATCGCTATTAATTTGGTTTGCTCGGTCTTTACGAGAAAGTATTTGCGGCTTTATTTTTTCCGTACAGATTACCTACAGAATCTCAGAAAATCTTAGTCTTTATTCTTGCACTCACCAACTTGAAGACAATTTTCCTTCCTTGATGGGACCACCACTTTATAAGGGCAAGACTTTTTGAAATGAAAAACAAAGACATAAGCAAATAAATTCCCAACCAGGGCCGCAGCAGTGGGCCGCGCAACTGCTACACACACCCCACCCCTCTCTCTCTCTCTCGCACACACCACCACCACCACCACCAACAACAACAACAACAACAACAACAACAACAACAACAACAAGCAACTAACCTCATTGTCAGTGTACTTTGAAGCTCGACTTTCGTATCTTAATCCAGCATCCTGCAAAAAGTAGATGTAATTAACAAATAGATTCCATTTTGCCGTTGTCTGTTCAGTTACAGATGCACAGATGACGTCACAACGTGGTAAGAACAAAAAAGTGGCCCACGAGACACAGTTGAGCAACATTGTCATTGACGTTAGCGTTGTATTTTCTTAAGCTGCCTATTGAGAAAGGAGGCGACATGCACACGGCGAAATGTTATTCTTTGTTTAGTGGAAGGCACGAAGTCAACAAAGACGCGATGCTCAAAGAAAGGATACCGTTTGACCTTAGAAACACAGTTTCCGCTTAGCAACGTGTTACAGTATATAGTCCCCAGCGTGTAATAGATTTACTTGAAAAATCTTGCTTACCTTATCACCCATTTTTGTTGGGAGTTCTTGCGTACCATTGAGAACGACAGTTGTACCAGATAACTTTGAGACATCAAACTAAACATTTAATTCAGATTATAACAAGACATCAGATGCCGCATGTACTAACTTCGAAGCACAGGAGAGACCAACTAAACCCTATTCACATGGTCCAAGCTCGAGAACGGGGTTATTCCCAGACGCCAGGCAGTCACCCATCCAAGTACTAACCCCATCTAACTTGGCTTAACTATTGGTGAGAGGCAGTGCATGCCACCCGTGCTTCCCCAAAGTATATGCAATCACCCTATATAGTATTATTATACATGTAGACAGCTTCTGTCTAATGACAGACGAAGGGAGAACCCTCATGAGGAATCCTAAATTGCAATGAGTAAAATCACCTACAGACAGAGTAAAATAATACAGTCATTTTTGGTCAGCTCAGGCAGGAATGGCCGAATGGGTTACCGCAGTAATCACTTCTTAACCATTGCTGCCTAGGATGTCTGAAGGTTCTCCCTTTGATAAGTAAAATCATCTGGCATTAGACAAAGTGAAACTATAAAGATGACATTTTTGACCAGGTCAGGCAGGAATGGGTTAATCACTTGTTAACCCTTGATTGTTGCCTGGGAGATACTGTAGGATTTTCTCTTTGATGAGTAAAATTATTTGGCATTACACAAAGTTAGTAAAACAATAGAGGAGCTGCTGTTTTTTTGACCAGCTCAGGTAGGAATGCAGGGCTTGAAATTTGCGGTATCTCGATATCCACGGGATACTAGATTTTCGTTTTGGATACTAGAAGTCTTAACTTCAGTATCCCAACGGGATACATAAAATTCTCGATAGCGCACAGCCACAGAATCTGACGTAACGTCTTACAATGTAACGTAATATATTACAATGTAATGCAACGTCTTATTATGTAGAGTAACGTCTTATAATGTAGCATAACATCTTACACCGTGGCGTAATGTCTTATAACGTAGCGTGACGTCTTATATAGAGCGTGACGTCTTACAATGTAGCGTAACGTCTTAGAATGTAACGTAACTTCTTATAATGCAGTGTAACATCTTAGAATGTAGCGTAGTGTCTTAGAATGTAACGTAATGTCTTACAATGTAACGTAACGTCTTACAATGTAGCGTAACGTCTTACAATGTAGCCTAACCTGCAGGCACTGTCACAAACTGTTATAGTTAATTTTAGATATTGGAAGTTGAGATGTTTAGTGTTCAAAAGTGGGATACTAGATTTCAAGGAGGGATACCAAATTCAGAAACCTGCATGTATATCCACTTGGATACTGCCGAAAATTTCAAGCCCTATCACTTGTTATAAACTCATGCATTACTGCCTAGGATGTCTGTGGGCTCTCCCTTTGATGAGTTAAATTATCTGGCATTAGTATAGCTGGCTCAGGCAGGAGTGGGTTAAGCACAGTACCTCATACGGGACTTTAATGAGCCAAAGTTGTTTCTTACGCGACTCCAATTCTTCTACAGTTAACATCTCTTCAGGAAGGTTGTCTAGATTCACTTTCTCAAATCCTGGAAGTTCTGTCGAACTAAACATGAAAAACTTGTTAACAACTAAAGATTTTACAGTTGCCTCAATAGTTTCCCTATTCACTACTTTCCCATTCCGACAATGCTTTGCATTTTTGGGGGTAACAACCGTGGTAACACCTCATAACAATGGCATTACTTGATGAAGCTTTGTGTACTGATCAGTTCGAAACTTCAGGCGGGCGGACTGGCAGCAAAAAAGCTACCGGGAAATTAGATGAAAGGGGCGCCTGACCGAGTGCAAAGCCTGAACGTTCTACGGTTCTAATTTCTTTTGAATTTTTGAGCCTCTGAATTCTGAAATCGTATCTCCTCGATTTGTATATCATTGTGTTTGGAGTTTACGACTAGTTGTCTGGCAATGCAATTCAAGTATAACAACTGTATTTCATGTTTACGTTACGAGCTGTATTTTGTTAATTGTCTTTGTGGGGGTGCCTGAAACGGAAAACCAGGTAGCGCACCGGGAAATTTCTCGGTATTCTGATGGGCCAGTCCACCTCTGGGTATACCCTAGGAATTTGAATATTTCAAAATTTGGTTCAAATCCCCACCCCCTGGGCAGTGGTGGCACTACATGGGTGTGGGCCAAATCTTGTACCCATCCACATTCCATATCAGTGGCGTGGTGGCAAGTTCCAGGCTGGGGTGGCCAGATTAGCTTTGGCACCCCCCCCCCCCCCCAAAAAAAAAAAGAAAAGAAAAAGACATTACTGTATTTGATAAATGATCACATTTTTTGTTTTAAAATAACTGAAGTAGCAATATATAATATTACAACAAACAACAGGTTCTCTCAAAGACCACGCCAATGCAAGCGGTGAAGTAGCACCAAACCTGTAGGAGGGTCCGGAGGCATGCTCCCCCGGAAAATTTTGAAATTTAGAGTCTCTGATACGCCATTTCCTGCATTTTGGAGTGAGATTTTACAGAATTCTGAAGATTATAAAACTTCATAGAAAACACAAAAGATTACAGATTTCAGATCTTTATATCCCCCCATTGAAGACCTAGCTATACAAAGAAATAGGTTTATTTTGTCAAGTTTTGGTGCCCTTGCTAGTTTTGGTGCCCCTTCTGCAACCCCAGCTGGGGGGGGGCCTTGGCCCCCCTGCCACTGTTCCATATACAGTGCAATCTGATTGGTTGTTCAATGAATGTTTATAATTTTTTTTTTATATAAACATATTTTATTTGAAACACAAAAACTGACAATGAAGCAAAATTCTAGCAACTTTGAGCACAAATTGGCACATTACCTTGTGGAACAATTCACATTTCTATTCTCTACTTTCCCATAGCCCATAATGCTTTGCGTTTGGGGGGTTGTAGCCTCGTACCCAGGCTCTTTGTTTCATTTTTAACTACCATTTTTTTTAACCTGGGCAGTACAGTACAAACCCGCTAACAAGAAACTACATTTTACCAAATCAGTCTGGGATAGGTTCTTATATTCTTATAAAAATAAATTCTTAATTTCAGCCTGAGGTTCTTAATAGTGGTAGGTTCTTGTTAGCGGGTTTTTACTGTACCGGATGAATTCGAGACCAGTCTCAAATTCATCCTATTTCATCATGTATACAGGTGGAACTGTACTAATTCGAGACCAGTCTCAAATTCATCCTATTTCATCATGTATACAGGTGGAACTGTACTAATTCGAGACCAGTTCCGAATTTGTCTTCCATGCAAACAGGTGGAACCGTACTAATTTGAGAACAGTTCCGAATTTGTCTTCCATGTAAACAGGTGGGTTTCAGAAAACAAGTTTCCCTGATTAGAACACTGTTCCATATTCCAAGTTTTGGAAACTTTTTCAAAAATGTGTTTCGGAAACTTGTTTCAAAAACTTGTTTCAGTGTTGCTGGGCTTTAGAATCAGGTCCCCCCTGATTAACTTCAATACAAACAACAAGCACAGGTTAAAAAGTGGCGAGGTATTCTATAATTGCTCCGAGAGATTTTTCCGTGTTTAATTTGTTTAGAAATGTTTACAAATGTTTAATTTAAAGTCATTTACCTCGTGGTCGCCGCGGCCGCCAGCTCCATTTTTGTTTCACTTTGATTCCCAGATCCTCAAAAATTATCAGTTTTTCAATTCCTTCTTGACTAAAGACTTAAAGATAGGAAAGATATCTAGTCAACCATGATCGAAGAACTGAGAAACCACGCAGAAGATCACACAATTGCTGTATTCCTGACAGAGGATAATCACAAAAATTCTAACACACGCTCCACATTCGGCCTTGAGCGCTTGTTAGTAACGTTGCTGATGTTAAATATCGCTAGAAATCAGTATCGCTGGCTCGATGACAGTTGGCTCGTACTCAGGACGCTTTACTTGGCGCGGCTGGCGCCTTCTATATGCGACGTCATCAAATGAGTTATCGAAAGAGAAGTGGAGTAGAAACTAGAGATTCAGCATATCCTCCTCTCATCTAGAATTCAGGATTATCCTGAACTGTGAAATGGTCTAGAATTCAGGATAATCGTGAATATTAAAGAAATGAAATCCCAACCCTCCACCCCAGCCCAACCCCCCGACTCTAAACCTGACCCTAAATCTAACCGCAACCCCCCGGTGCCTCTAAACCTAACCACCACCCTCCAGAAAGAAAGATCTACCTCTCGGACTCTGAGCACAACACCCCTACTGTTGTTTTTTTTGTTATATGCTTTTTAGTTTAACATCCCACATGTGGGACAGAGAAGTCTCCTAGGCTTCAGGATAATCCTGCATTCTAGACACTTCGACAATTCAGGATAACCCTAGAACCTGGAACCCTAGCGTCTTTGTGAACACGGAGAAAAAAACAAGAAATGTACGAGAGCTAGACTAACCCTAGCACTATAGTTAGAGTTAGTTAAAGTATCTATCTCACATGTTGGGATTTTACATATTCGTAGTCTTTGGGTTTTGCTGAGAAAAATTGCAAAACATCTTGTCGTTCCAAATGTCATCTTCGTGGACTTTTTCACTAGCAAAGTTGGTGACTACTTACCGAAGTGACGTCGCAAAGCGAAAAAGACGTGTAATTCCATTGTAAAAAACTTTTTCTTTCTAAATTAAAAACTTTTAATACCCTCAGAAAATCAAGAGTTTTCTGAAGGAGTATTTGCCTGGACTCCCCATTATCGGAGAAAGTTATATATCATTGTAAGAAGAATGGGTGAGTTTCTCCCATAACACCAAACATGTAAACAATTGCGAGTCAGAGCCCCTTTCCGACCTACGCAGGCTTCGGGGCAAAGTGGGCTCTGTCAACAAACTCGATCTTCGCCGCCCCCAGTTTGGGGCGAGTCAGACAGGTTTTAAACTGGTCAAACACTAGTTCTAGTTTATGAAAACGCGCAAGCAGGAAAATTAGCAAGTAACGCGTTAGAGCCTGGACCCAAAATAATATCTTGGCAACCGTTCACGCATGCTCAAAAAGAAATATCGAGTTTAATTGTTGGCAGAACCGTACTATTCCCCCGATAGCCTGCGGGCAGGCCCTCCGCTCGCAGGCTATTCCCCCCGAAGCCTGCATAAGTTTGACAATAGCAAATTAAGATCGTGTCAAACTGAAATATCTCAACAACGAAGCAAGGAAACAGAAAACTGCAAAAGATGCTACTCTGTCATTTTAAGGTGGCTCGATACAGTTTTTAAAAATTTAGATTTATATCAGTTTGACACTGTCAGATTTTGTATATAGATAACTAAATATTTCTAATTTTGAATTCCGTTCTTTTAGTAACATTGTTCAGTTGTTATGGCAACACAGACCTCGTGTATTTGAAAAATAAGCACGGTGACCCCCAATTCTTTTTCTTTCAGACCTTTCCAAGTAAATCAATTGAAAGATTATAAAAGAAAGCAAAAAATAACGTTTTCTTTAATAACTTTTAATAACTTTTAGTAACTTTTTTTTGCATTACTGAATTTTTTATTTTTGGTGTAATGGAAGATTTTAGCGATAGAAAAAAATACAAGATAAAATACCGAAATACACTGGGTTTCTTTTAGTAATCTGCGTTTCACGTAGCCTCCTTCGGACCTTCGCCATTAACGTCTGCTCCGACCACAGAGCGACACATTCCGTTCCGACCTTCACCTTGGCCATATATACAACATGACCGAGCTTGATGAAAGTTTATAACCGATCTAAATTCATATGAAAGGGAAGGGTTGGTGTGGTATATTTATAATTATAGTGAAGATGGAGTATTTATATAGGACCCGATACAAAGAACGCCTGTAAATGAGACTACTGCGACGGATTCGTTGGACAACGAAAGAAAATCTGAATCGGCGAATCCGATACCATCTACAGGGCTTGAGCCGACCGTTTTAACCAATATTTCGAAGACTATTGCTTATACAGTTTAGTAAAAATTTTGCGTGGATAGAATCAATAAGATGATGTGCTATGCATGAAAAAAAATTAAAAGCGTCACTGGAATATATGAAGCTGGCCAGACATCCAGGTAAATAATTATTATCCGCTAGATACATTTCGCTAGCCTGCGAGCAGAGCCTTCTTTTCCTTATTTCTTACGCTCTACACTAACTTTCACGCTTATTTGTTTGCATAGGCAGCAAGAACATAGTCAAAACAGTATTAATCTTCGTAAATTTCGTGAAGTTCTAGGCTAAACTTTTCAAAATATTAGATTTCGACTAAACAAATTACACATAACAATACCAGTCCAGGACGGCATTATTTAGCACGACAAGTAATTTCATTGGTCCATGTACCGTGTTTTTGTTGTGGTGAGGGAAGGACTTCTGCGAAGGAGGCTATGTTTAAGATGTTTACGTCGGCGTTGTAAATATTGGAAACATCTTAATTGCTACGCGGTTGTCATGACGCCGCCGCGCTCTCGCCAATCCTTCGCGGCCAAGACGTCCTGCCTCCTCCACAGGCCTTATTGCATCATGGACAGGTCACACTGTTGAGAGGGCCTGCCAGATCCTGTAAACAAAATGGTGACTGATCCCATTATGCACAGCGAGACTTAGCCTGGTACCCTGGCCCAATTTCAAAAGAAATATGGGCCAGGTAACCACTAATCTCTTTCTCGCGTCATCAGGGCTAAATCCACTTATGACGATTGCAATTTCACTCATAGCCAATAAAAACGCGCGAAAATTCAACCAATAGGAAAGCAGAAGTCTTTAGTGGTTACCTGGCCCATATTCTTTGATTGGGCCAGGGTACCAGGCTAAGCGAGACTAGGCCCTAGAGGCGATAGTTTTGAGAGGGCCTGCAAATTTTTTCCGGCCGCTGTTCGACAAACGTACGTCCAAGTTCTTTTAACACTGTGACCCACCAGGAAATTCGGTCTAAACTTTCTTACAGATCATGACAATGAAGAAACCAATATGTTTTAGAATTACCGACCTTCTGCCAATAATATTTTTAGCGACAAAAAGGAATTGAAGGGGGAAATATCTGCCGAACAAAAGCAAATTCGACGGTCAGTTTACAGGAAAGTAACAGGTTTTTCGTATTGTTTTTTGGTTTATTTAGCTATCGAAGACTGTCAACTGACCAAGAGTTAATGAGATTTAATTTTGTTAAATTGTAGGCTATAGTGTAGCGTAATTCAAGTTTCAGTTGTTGTGGAAACCGAAAAAGTATAAACCAAAGAGTCTCTGGGTAGACTAAAGTGTATTTTCGTTGATTATTCCGGCCAAAAGTTGACAAAGTTCAACCGTAATTGCTTTCTTCAACAATTCCTGCATTTTAAAGCTAGGATTCGTATGTCATAAGTCTTCAATAGCCTTCAAAATCTTCGGATATAGCCATGGCTATTAACAATGGTAGCTAATTATGCAAATTTATTCCGTGCCAATGGCGCTACGTCATGGTAAACATTCTTACGCACACGAATTGTCACGCGAATAATTAATCACGCGAGTTTTTTTATTTCTCGTAAGATATCGATTTTTCCGGGCGCAGTCACCTTAAGGTGTTCTTTCAATAAAGCTATCCTGAGAAACCAGCCACGTCAGTTTTGTGAGCGAGAAGAAGCGGCTGTTTTCTCGGGCTAGAATCAGTTAGATACGCATCGCTAATTGTATATTAGTGACGTCATAATTGTGCACGCGTCATTCGGAATTCTTGGTAATTGGCTCTATTAGGCTAGACGTCAAAAAGGAATTTCGGTACAAAATTCCCGACAAGCAATCATGGGTTGCGGATGCAGCACACAAGCTCAAAAGCCAGCAGAAAACAAACCAAAAGGTACCATTAGAATGAATTTCTGTTTAAAATAGAATAAACAATTTGTCGTGTGTACACACTGACAGTACAGCCAGACCCGTATGATAGCTTGTCGACCCCCCGCTGAGCTTTTCAGATCTGATGGTTACTCATATGATTCATGATTAGATTATTTGATCTCACGACAATTCCTAGAAAAGCAATTGTAAGTGGAATAAGACATTTGCACAATCACAATCTACGTCTCGCTGAGAAGCCTGCTCAGCGGCTGGTCGACAAGCTATTGAGCGGGTTTCCACAGACTGAACAAGATTAACTAGAATCGAAATATAGTAACTTAGGTTAGATATACTGCCGAAACAGAGAACGTAGGAATCAGTTTTATCTGATTGGTTACGTTTCTCTCTGACGAAGGGCCTTCGCTCGAAACGTTAGATTTCTACGTTCTCTGTTTCGGCAGTATATCTAACCTAAGTTATTATATTTCGATTGTTGTTTCTACACTGCCTACGCAGCACGCTGGTAGTCCAGGGACGTAGCCAGGGCTAGCCGCGGCTCCCCCCCCCCCCCCTTTCGATATAAAACAACAGACATGTAACTACAAAACTGATGCAATATGAATTGTGTCAGGAAATAAACTGTAAACAGTGTATTTAATCTACTGAGTGTATGCATTTTGAGTATCTATGTGACGTTTGCGTGTTCTGAGTATTTTATATGACGTTTTTTAACCTTTAGAGTCTGTAAAATCTTCCTCCAAAAGCCAGGAAATGGCATTTCAGCGACTCTCGATTTCAAAATTTCCCGGGGGGCATGCCCCCGGACCCCCTTAAAGATTTGTTTTGATTTCGTCCACCCCCCTTTCAAAATCCTGGCTACGCCCCTGAGATAGTCAGAGACTGTATACACCTTCCGCCAGCGGGTTATTAGAGATGTTTAAAAAGAAAACGAGCCATCACGAGACCAACACATGCATGTATGAATAAAATGCTTTATTATATAAAATAGGGTGTTTTATTGATTTTTCCGCCACTAATAAATAATTGACTAACCCTTCTGCAAACTTTCATGAAAATCGGTGCAATACTTTTTGAGATATCCTACAGACAGACAGACAGACAGACAGACAGACAGACAGACAGACAGACAGACCAGACAAACAAACAAACAAACAAACAAACAAACAAACAAACAAACAAAAAACCAAACTCAAACAAACAAACAAACAAACAAACAAACAAACAAACAAACAGACAGACAGACAGAAAAGGGTAAAAACATAATTTAAATATTAATAAACCTAAAACAAAGGATGTGCATGGTGTAAGGTACGGTTCAACATAAAATCACAGCTCATTATAGGTGCTTTGAAGTTTGCCGAGTTTCCAGACCATATTAAAACTACGTCTAGAATACCATTTTGGTTATTACCCTCGGGCCTGCGGCCCTCCAGCTATACTTATACTTGGCGACTGGCGGCCGGCTAGCCCGGGCTAGCCCGGTTAACCAGGATGAAAATGTCCATGTAATCATTATCATCCCAGCAAACCGGGATGACTCGTCGTCAGTGGCAGGGTGGCAGGGGGGGCCAAGGCTCTTCCCCCCAGCTGGGGTTGCAGAAGGGGCGCCAAAACTAGCAAGGGCGCCAAAGCTTAACAAAATAAACCTATTTCTTTGTATAGCTAGGTCTTCAATGGGGGAATATAATATACTGAATATCTGAAATCTGTAATCTTTGTGAAGTTTTATAATCTTCAGAATTCTGTAAAATCTCACTCCAAAATGCAGGAAATGGCATATCAGAGACTCTAGATTTCAAAATTTTCCGGGCGAACATGCCCCCGGACCCCGCTAGAGGTTTGACGCTACTTCGCCGCTTGCATTGGCGTCGCCTTTGAGAGAACCCGTTTTTGTTTTTTTTTGGTTTTTTTGGGGGGGCAAAGCTAACCTGGCCACCCCAGCCTGAAACTTGCCACCACCACACTGCTCGTCGTGTCACAAAATTATTTCCTCGATCGTCCACAAAAGGAGATTTGAATCGTTTACATCTAAACTAAACCAATTCTTCTTTGTAAATTTAGTTTATGCCAGTTTTACTGAACCAGTGTGATCCTAATCAATCGCGTAAGCCAAGCCCAGCTCATGTAAACAGTATATTAATAAGCGAAACTATGTCGCAAGTTTTATATTATAATTTTGGTTATTTATAAGTGTTTTATTTTAACAAATAAATTCCCAACACAGCCAGGTGAAGAATCAGACATAGTTTAACGCTACTCTGGCTTAAAAGTTTTTTGAACGTAGCTTAAAAAGTTACTGTTCATCAGTGCCGGATTTAGGACAGGGCGGTCGCCCAGGGGCCCCCACAAAATGTTTAAGGGGGGGCCTCCACAAAAATGTCTTGAAAGTTGAAAAAATAGGTGTTGAAATGAAAAAAATCTTGAGAGCCCAAAATATGAGTCAAAAACAAGACAAAAGATATATGGATGATATATATGATATATAGAGGGTTGTGTCCCATGTACTATATATACTGAATATTACTTACGTATCTTTAATCCTTTCTTATAATTGTTTAACTTACTCCCGTATCAAATTTACACTGCGCCTTCAACCGTCGTTGCCTTCGCAAGTTAACAAAAAATACAGCAAGATGCGCTTTTTGCCCTAAGGCCATATACCGCATTCTTTGCAAATTTTATTCATCTACATTATATAACCCCAGTGTCAGTCCAATTACCTACATCTTATTCAAAAAAATATGACTATGTAACTTAGCATACATTCAGAAATAGAATTGATATATTGTGCTGGTCAGTGACCGCCCAGGGGCCTCCACAGTCCTAAATCCGGCGCTGCTGTTCATGACCCAACGTTTCGACACTCCGATCTAGTGTCTTCATCAGGGGTGATCGTTGTGAAGACAGGTCCCATATTTATACTCGCATAAAACCATTGACGACGTTATCTACCAACAAGATGCAAATAGCAGTGGGCGCTATTGATGTACCAAGCTTCCAAACAACGTCTTTAGTGGTACCGTGGATTTGGTTGGTTTTTCACGCGTGCTCCGACAAAGCAGAATTTTCCTTTTCTGAAAAGAAAACCGCTTTTTGGTGCCAAACTGACGTCTGGCCGATGTACTCCTGATCACAGTCATTGCACGGCATGCAATAAATAACATCTTTTCTCTGTTCTTTCACAATACGATCCTTAGGTTTTGCAAAAATATGACCTAACGTTAAGAAAGGTTTTTGAACAACTTTTACGTTGAAACTACCTAAGATTCTTTTAATTGGTTCCGTAATTCCTTGAATGTACGGAACAATCGCAAAACCCATTATCGAATTTTCATGCTCAGTGTTTTCCCGCCGTTTTTCTTTTAGCACGTTCTGACGATAAGAATAAGCCGCCTAAGGTTGAGAAAAGTAAAAGGTATGTGTTCGCAAAGAGAAAAATAGAAGAGCAGAACAAAAGGAAGTAACGAAAAGTGACGTGAAGGAAGATTAAGGGGGGGGGGGAGGAAAGAAAGGCGAGGTAAGGTGAAGTGATGTGAGGCGAGATTAAGACACCGGTACCGGACGAATTCGGAACCCGTCTCGAATTAGTACGGTTCCACCTCATGTTTACACGGAAAAGTGAAGTGAAGTGAAGTAAAGTAAGGTCAGGTGAGGTAAAATGAAGTGAGATGGTCAAGATGGAATTAAAGTGCGAGGTGAGGGGAAGGGAGGTAAAGTGAAGTAAGGTGAGGTAACGTAATGTGAGGTGAGATAAAGTGAGATGATGAGGTGAGATAAGGTGAAATGAGGTGAGATGAAGTAAGGTCAGATGAGGTAAGGTAAGGTGAGGTGAAGTAAGGTAAAGTAAGGTGAGATGAGGTAAGGTAAGGTAACGTGAGGTAAAGATGAGGTGAGGTGAGGTAAGGTGAGGTAAGCTGAGGTGAAGTAAGGCGAGGTGAGGTAAGGTGAGGTAAGGTGAGGTAAGGTGAAGTGAGGTAAGGTAACGTGAGGTAAAGGTGAGGTGAGGTAAGGTAAGGTGAGGTAAAGTGAGGTGAGATAAAGTAAGGTGAGGTGAAGTGAGGTAAGGTAAGGTGAGGTAAAGTAAGGTGAGGTGAGGTAAGGTGAGGTAAGGTGAGGTAAAGTGAGGTGAGATAAAGTAAGGTGAAGTGAGGTGAGGTGAGGTAAGGTGAGGTAAAGTGAGGTGAGATAAAGTAAGGTGAAGTGAGGTGAGGTGAGGTAAGGTGAGGTAAAGTGAGGTGAGATAAAGTAAGGTGAAGTGAGGTGAGGTGAGGTAAGGTGAGGTAAAGTGAGGTGAGATAAAGTAAGGTGAAGTGAGGTGAACTGAGGTAAGGTAAAGTAAGGTGAAGTAAGGTGAGGTAAGGTGAGGTAAGGTAAGGTGAGGTAAAGTGAGGTGAGATAAGGTAAGGTAAGGTGAGGTAAGGTGAGGTAAGGTAAGGTGAGGTAAAGTGAGGTGAGATAAAGTAAGGTGAAGTGAGGTGAGGTGAGGTAAGGTGAGGTAAAGTGAGGTGAGATAAAGTAAGGTGAGGTGAGGTGAGGTAAGGTAAGATCAGGAGAGGTAAGGTGAAGTGAGGTGAGGTAAGGTGAAGTAAGGTGAGGTGAGGTGAAGTAAGGTGAGGTGAGGTAAGGTGAAGTAAGGTGAAGTAAGGTGAGGTAAGGTGAGGTAAGGTGAAGTAAGGTGAGGTGAGGTGAGGTAAGGTGAAGTAAGGTGAGGTGAGGTGAGGTAAGGTGAGGTGAGGTGAGGTAAGGTGAGGTAAGGTAAGGTAAGGTGAGGTAAGGTGAGGTGAGGTGAGATAAAGTAAGGTAAGGTGAGGTAAGGTAAGATCAGGAGAGGTAAGGTGAAGTGAGGTGAAGTGAGGTGAGGTGAAGTAAGGTAAGGTAAGGTGAAGTAACGTGATGTGAGATGAAGTGGAATGGAGTTAGGCTTAATTGCATCATCTCTTTATTTCAGGAACAGCCCAAATTTCCCAGACTTATCGCTGCATAACAACTGGATGGCAAAATGCATGACACGAGAAATCTACCAAAAATTATGTACGAAGAAAACCCCCGGAGGATATACCCTTGACCAAGCAATCCAAACGGGCGTTGACAACCCAGGCCACCCGTTCATCACGATAGTCGGGTGTGTTGCGGGCGATGAGGAAAGCTATGACGTATTTGCCGAAATGTTTGACCCTATCATCGAAAAACGACACAACGGATACAAGAAAACCGACCTGCATAAGACTGATCTGGATTGGACGAAAATTCGCGGAGGGGATCTGGATCCCAAGTATGTTTCTTCGTGCCGCGTGAGGACTGGACGGAGCATCCGGGGATTGGCATTGCCAACATTTTGTACACGCGCTGAACGGCGGGAAGTTGAGAAGGTTGCTTGTGATGCATTGAGCGCCTTGGATGGGAAATTTAAAGGTGAGAGAATGTATGGTATTCCATGTGAGTGTGGTCTGCGCTAACGCTCTGTGGCAAAACACGCTTGGGCGGAGTATGATCACGTACCACACAACAAAAATACACACATATATATATATATATATATATATATATATATACTATAAGTGGGCTTACCTCAAATGTTGATGGTCGCTACTGTCAGTTTCACGCTGGGCGATCTTCAGGCGGAAGATCGCCCAGCGTGAAACTGACAGTAACGACCATCAACATTTGAGGTAAGCCCACTTATAGTATATTCGCTCTATCTTTACGGTATTGAGCACTTTTCGACATTTCGCGAACAACACTTTGTTTGTTTGAATATATATATATATATATATATATATTCAAATGAGCACTCTGTGAAGTTGCCGTGGGTACCTATTAGCGATAATGCAACGCTCACTACTAAGTTTGAGCACTTTGGGCCCATGCGCACTTCACGCTATCTGAATGTATTTCACCGACGCTGTCCCACATGCGGTTGTCACCGACGATCGTATGTGTATAAGTAATTGATGAAATTCATTCAGATTGTTCCAAGCTACACTGATGAGCTGTTGTACAGCGAAACACCATGTCTGTAGATTGAACTATATATATACATATATATATATAACGGGGAAGATAACATAAGCTAAATACATTATTACCTAATTGGCGTCTGCGAGGTACACAAATATGGCGGCCAAAAAACAAATGCTCGTAAAAAGTGTAGTTTCAACCAGAATCTTTAGATTGTATATCAGATGCGATTAGACGTCACTTCTAAAGCTTAACCAAGCTTTGTACGTTGAATTGCGTGTACAAAGTGACTTTTAACGACATTTGAAAATTATGCAAGGAATAGTTGTATCGACTCAAAATTTTCCAGAAATACTCGTAATAACGATCTACAAAATATATAAAGCAGTGCTGGAAAATGTCCGGCAGCGCCGCTGCCAGGAAATTTTTTGTAAAAGTTGTTCGCAGGAAATTTTTTGTATCTTGCAGGAAATATTTGTCAATTTTTTAAATCCAAGTCAAAGTTTAAAGATAAATTTCCTATTCTTCAAAAAATCGAAAAGCGTCACGGTCACACAATCACACAATTTTAATTGATGGGCATCACTTTTGATCGAATATCAAGTTTCATATTCGATGACTCATCTTTCCATGACCTTAACCTGTCTAAGTTTCGTATATCCTTGCGCAAATGACGCAACGATTTGTTTTAGAAAACAATGAAATATTTATCATTTCAGTATAGTGTTGCTGTTGCAGGCTGCAACTGTCATTGTGCATTTGCAAGAATGCAAGCTGCTTTTATCTTATTCAACTCTTTCAGCAATTGGATTTTTGACGCTAGTACTTGTATTACGTAGTATTCAATTGAAAAAGTTCGCTATTTCAAAGTATGTATAGATACCACATTCAGATAAATTATGGTTTTGAGATACAAACTTGCAAGTCTGGTGGTATCACAACTTATAAAATTGAAAAATTCTATCAGGCAGGAAATCGTTAATTTAGTTTAGCGGGAAATATTTATTTTTGGATTTTGCTGCCAGGAAGAAAAATGCTTTATCTAGGACTGACAACAAGCTTTATAGGTTTAATAATTTAGATTTTAGAATTTTGTGACATCACAGTGAAAACCATCTATAGGGTTATTCCCAGACAGTCACCCATCAAAGTACTAACCCGTCCCTGTCCAACTGACTGCAGTGGTGAGAGGGAGCGCCCTAACAGCACACACCATTGACATTAATAGGGCCGCATTAACAGATTATGGGGCCTGGGGCAGAGAAATTTGATGGGGCCCCTATATGGAAAAATGTTGGGAAAGGCAGAGATATGATTTTTGGAAAATGGGTTAAAAATCATTTAAAACCTAGCAAGACGACAACTTCGGTAGTTTTACCAAGGCGGCTCTGGCGATGGCAAAACAAAATCACACAACATGTCATCATGTCCAAATATTAAAAGTTCTCTGAAGCCATCATGTTTCCAGTTTACTTCCAGCGGTCTCCGAGTCTGACTCCAAGTGTAGTTCCCAGACTTTTCTCAAGAGGAATAGAGCAAATTTCACTATCTCCTATCTTGTGTGTCGAGAAGGAAGGTTTGCACAGCGCATATATCGAAATAGACTTTTTAATCGTCACAGTATATTCAGTATGTACATTGTACAGATACTAAAAACTCAAAATTAAAATATCCCTTGACTCGTTTCGCTATTAATAAACTTTTTTTCTCTCATGGGGCCGGGGGCCCCCGCTTTTTTGCCCATAGGATAAAGCGGCCCTGACCATTGACTCCAACTGTGCTCTCCATATAAAATGGGAGGATGCTCCGGCCTCTTCTAGCTAGCGACAAACACTACGCCAGTCCATAGTTAATAGAACGTATACATAGTTTGGAAAGTCATCCAAAATCATTGTTCTGTGTTTGTTCAAGTTCATGGAAATTTGTGCAACTTCACAGTATTATATTTTCTGTATAATGAAGCCAGTCACCCAATAGCAACGATCGAGTTTAATTAGTGTGGTCCTTCATCATCACGTGTTGTGGTGCTTCGTCGTCACGTGTTCATAGAATTTACTTCCATATAAGAAACTCCATTGTCTTTCAACATGGCCATTACTTCAAGGTGAAAGACAATAGAGCTTCCAAACCATTATATGTTCATGTCCAGTCAAAAAATGAGATAATCTATTGAAGTTTTAAAAAATAGGCACACAAGGCATGCATGTATCTACTGCCTATAGATACTATGGTAAAAATAATGATGCAACTGTGTACTTGTAACAACCTTGTATTCATAGCTGAACAAGATTCTTGACAAAATTGTCTCTGCTTACAGACCATGCTGTGTTTTTACTTTAATAAAGAACTCACTCAACTCAGACTTTCAGAGTAAAGCCAGCAAGGTGCAGAAAGTTAAGCGCTAACAACTCTACTCATATCTGGCATGAGTTCCAAGCCCAGACAGGTGCATGGTCACCCATTCAAATACTAACTCAATCCAATTGGGCTTTACTCCGGTCCTCAGTGGTGAGAGGCAGTGCACTAAGGGCTTGACTATTAAAGCTATGGTACTAAAACCTATAGTGTCATAAAGTATGGTAGTAAAGCCACGTAGGTCAAAGTAGGTCAATCCACGGTCAATCAAATTAACATACACTCACAAAATTTGACTTAATTGACTAATACAGTAATTAAATATCTTCATTACAACAATTTATCAAACAATAATGCAATCTAGTTAGAAGGTAAAGAAAATCGCTTGAGATAACAAGCATCTCGAGTATTACTGCTGACTGCTGTAAAATTTAACAGTGAATGAGAAAGATGTCCAGCAATGTCAATCATCAAAATTATAAGAGCAACCATGCATTGTTCTTTAAGACATATGCATACATGTAGTAAAAGGTAGACTAAATGTTTGGACATTCATGACACAGATTTTGCATAACATTGACAACTGCAGCATACAATTTTACTCCATTAATACTGTATATAATATAAACTTGCCAGTTCACGCTCTCAACGTAGCCTGTCACTAACATTTGACTATTTGTCATCTACATCGACAATATGCTATTTAATAGCATATTTCGCTCGTGGACTACCATAGGTTTTGGACATTGTTGCTTGACCATGAAGCTAACTTTGTTTTCTTAGAAGAAGGTCATCTATTAATTTCTAATTCGGCAACGCACAGTCTTGTCAGTTTACGAAGCTCGACCAGACATGTTGGCCATATAAATTGGCTCGTCTGAATATGAAATTGTCCACGCAACGACCATCAATTTGCTTTCAAAAACTTTCATCATCATTCCAACAATGTCTAGTACATCACAATTAAGAATTGACTACGATTCATACTTAAAACACTTACTAAATTTGTAAAAACTTTCTCTTGTTGAATATCCCGCTCCTTGAATTCGCTCCACGCTGTCAACAATGACTTATGAAATACTTGGTGTACAGTAGTTATTTTGGCTTCGATGATTTCTCCAATCTCGTTCCAACTCCTCCACAGGCCCTCGTTGCATCATGGACAGGCAGCCACCAGGGAAACGAGAGATCTTGTTATTCCGGTTGAGGTACGCATGCGTAAATATCCGAGCGGAATCTGGATAGTATGTTCTCCTTGTTTGACTTTTCCCCAAACAAGTCAATGGGGTTGCTGGCGAAGCTCGAATTACAGCATCTACACACATACGGCGCAGATATCGATCGCGGCAACGTCTTCACTGAAGTCTTGTCATCCGACATCTTTGTTATTTTGGTTTTATTAATTCTACTTCCGGTCACTTCAGACCAACTCATGCTCACTATTCAGCCAATAACGTAACGATTTGAAACGGATTATCCCATCTCGTTCCCGGGTGGGGAACGTGGGCTCTGGGAACGAGATTGTGGCTTCTCGTGAGCCAATCGTTTTATTCTATGTTTTGATTGGCTCCGAAGGCATTCTTTTGCGCATGCGCAGTAGATACAAACAGTTGTAGATTTTGAACAGTTTCATAAACATTCCTAATTCACTCATTATTATATTCCTGCTTCTCTTCCAGGAAAATACTATCCGCTGAAAGGCATGAGCGACAAAGACCAAGAACAACTCATTGCCGACCATTTCCTGTTCGATAAACCGGTTTCCCCACTTCTTACGTCAGCCGGCATGGCACGTGACTGGCCGGACGCGCGCGGGATATATCACAACGACGCCAAGAATTTTCTAGTTTGGATGAACGAGGAAGATCATACGCGTGTGATCTCTATGGAAACTGGCGGGAAAATGAAAGATGTTTTTCAACGCTTCTGCGAAGGATTAAACAAAGTAAATGTGTTTTCCTATCATATGTATATTCTATCTTATCCCATCCTATCCTACCTATTCCACTCCGTTCCACTCCATTCCCTTCCACTCCATTCCATTCTATTCCACTCCATTCTATTCCACTCCATTGCATCCCACTCCACTCCACTCTATTCCACTCCATTTCATGCCATTCTATTCTACCCCATTCCAACTCATTCCACTCCACTCCATTCTACCCATTCCACTCTATTCCACTACACTCCATTCTACCCCATTCCACTCTATTCCACTCCATTCCATTTCCTTCTATTCTACTCCATCCCATTCCACTCCATTCTACCCCATTCCATTCCACTCCTTTCCATTTCATTTTACCCCATTCCACTTCATTCTACTCCATTCCATTTCATTTTACTCCATTCCACTTCATTGTGTATATTGTATTGTGTATAAGAGTGTTTTCAGCTTTACTTTACCAAACACCGCGATACTAATTACCTGCGCGCAGCGATAGACTATAATTGGTTTGTTTGTCAGTCTTCGGCGCGCAGGTCTGAGTACTAAGCGCACGAAATGCGTGCTTTACAAAGGTAGCACTTCTTGCTTCTCAAATTTCCCAACACTTCTCTCTCTTCTCTTCCTGCAGGTGGAAGCAGCGATCAAATCCAAAGGTCGGGAATTCATGTGGAACGAGCACCTTGGTTTCATCCTCACCTGCCCGTCAAACTTGGGTACAGGCCTGCGTGCGGGCGTACACATCAGACTCACCCTCCTGAGTGAACACCCGAAATTCAACAACATCCTGGCTAAACTCAGGCTACAAAAACGAGGCACGGGGGGAGTGGACACCGAATCCACGGACGCAACATTCGATATCTCAAATCTTGACCGCATTGGATTCTCAGAAGTTGAACTCGTACAGAACGTCATTGATGGCGTGGATATACTCATTCAGATGGAGAAAGCCTTGGAACAGAAAAAGAACATTGATGACGTGGTTAAAATGCTGGGGACTGGGACCAAACCCAATGATGACGGCATTGACGACTACCCTGACTTTTCGTTGCATAACAACTGGATGGCGAAATCGTTATCCAAGGAAATTTACTTGACACTTTCAAAGCTCAAAACTTCAACCGGGTATACCATCGACGAGGCAATCCAAACGGGCGTGGATAATCCAGGTCACCCGTTTATTATGACTGTCGGGTGTGTCGCGGGCGACGAGGAGAGCTACAACAAATTCGCTGGCATGTTCGATCCCGTAATTGAAAAACGTCACAAAGGTTATAAAAAAACAGATAAGCATAAGACGGATTTGGATCCCAACAATTTGATTGGCGGAGACGATCTTGATCCCAATTACGTGTTCTCATGCCGCGTGAGGACTGGGCGCTCTATTAAAGGACTTAGTCTCCCACCGCATTGTACCCGCGCGGAACGACGCGAGGTAGAAACGGTTGCTACGAAAGCACTCGTGACATTGGATGGTCCTTTGAAAGGGACGTATTATCCACTCGGCGCTATGACTGATCCAGAACAAGAACAATTGATTGCTGATCATTTCTTGTTTGATAAACCGGTATCACCGCTTTTGTTGGCTTCGAAGATGGCACGTGATTGGCCAGATGCAAGGGGTAGGTTTACAACCTCGTTCCCAGGATCTCTTCGGTATTGCTCACGTAGAAAACACTGACTTCTTCCATTGCACTGCTTGCACTGTATACTGTATGCTGTATACTGTATGCTGTATACTGTGCCGTTCTAAACCGCACTGTACTACATTTTACTGTACTGTACTGTACATTGCACTGCTTGTACTGTATACTGTAACTGTATGCTGTATACTGTATGCTGTATACTGTGCCGTACCGCACTGTACTACATTTTACTGTACTGCACTGTACTGCATTGTAGTGTATACTACACTACACTACACCACACCACACCACACCACACCACACCACACCACACCACACTACACTACACTACACTACACTACACTACACTACACTACACTACACTACACTACACTACACTACACTACACTACACTACACTACACTACACTACACTACACTGCATTGTAGTATACTATACTATACTATACTGTACAGCACTGTACTGTACTGTGCTGCATTGTAGTATACTGTACTGTACTATACTATACTGTACAGCACCGTGCTGCATTGTAGTATACTGTGCTGTACTGTACTACACTACACTACACTACACTACACTACACTACACTACACTACACTACACTACACTACACTACACTACACTACACTACACTACACTACACTACACTACACTACACTACACTACACTACACTGCACTGCATTGTAGTATACTATACTGTACTATACTGTACAGCACTGTACTGTACTGCACTGCACTGCACTGCACTGTATCTTTTGAGTATCGTATGCAGTTTTCTTGACAGCTTAGCGGCTTTCTTGTACATTCCTCAGGTATCTGGCACAACAATGAGAAAAATTTCCTGGTCTGGGTGAACGAAGAAGATCACTTACGAGTGATCTCGATGCAGAAAGGCGGCAACATGAGGGAAGTATTCACGCGATTCTGCGAAGGACTAAATAAGGTGGAAAAAGCAATCAAAACACAAGGCCGCGGCTTTATGTGGAACGAACATCTTGGCTATATTCTTACGTGTCCTTCAAACTTAGGCACGGGACTACGCGGAGGTGTGCACGCTAAACTCCTTCACCTTAGCAAGGATCCGCGATTTGATCTCATTCTGGCATCTCTGCGTCTTCAAAGGCGAGGTACGGGCGGAGTGGACACCGAATCTACCGACGGGGTCTTTGATATTTCCAATCTCGATCGCCTCGGCTCATCGGAGGTTGAACAGGTGCAGAAAGTTGTCGATGGTGTAAAACTTCTGGTCGAAATGGAGAAACGACTCGAAGAGAAGAACTCCATTGATGATTTGATGCCAAAGTAAGAAAAAAAAAGAGAGAAAGACCACCATTTTGGAAAATTACTAAGGATTTAACAGGAGTGCCTGTGACTCTAGTTCTAACACAAATCTATACCTGGTGAACATTTAGATTTAACCCGTTCGTCGATATAATGACATCTATGCATCTTTTATCAATCACTGACATATTCTGTAACACATTCACGTATCTCATTTGGGTAAAACATACGTAAAATATCATTTGGGTAACATATCAGTAAAGGCAAGCAGCTGTAGAAAACAAGGTTAAGAATTAAACTCAGTATTGCTCGTACGAGCTGCAATCCTCTTTTCAGCAAATAGCACCGACTGAGTTTTCGTGGGCTTTTTAAGGGAAAGTTTAGTTTACTGCACTGCACTGTACTGTAATGTAGGGAACGGTACTGTACTGCACTGCACTGTATGTATTGCACTGCACTGCACTGCACTGCACCGCACTGTACTGTACTGTACTGTACTGTACTGTACTGTACTGTACTGTACTGTACTGTACTGTACTGTACTGTACTGTACTGTACTGTACTGTACTGTACTGTACTGTACTGTACTGTACTGTACTGTACTGCACTGCGCTGCACTATACAAACAAACAATAAATATAGATATATAAATAAATAGATAAATAAAGAGATAAATAAATATGCACTAAACAAATATACGTACAACTTATCATATCACTTTAAGCCTAGTTCTCACTTGTCGTAAGAATAGTAAGAATCAGGGACAGTTATATCCCTGATTGTCGGTGATTCTTACGACAGTCGCGTTCACACTTGTCGTGACTTGTTGTAAGAATCGTAAGAATCGGGGATTTTTCCTGTCCCCGATCGTCCCAGACGAGTGGTTTCAGTTTTCTTCAGTGTTCACACATGTCGTAACTAGTCGTAAGAATCCCTGATCATCAGGGACCGTCTGGGATGCGTTTTCCAAATAGAAATAATTCCGATTGTTGCGATGCTTCTGATCAGATCGGCGACTGTCTGGGACGTTACTTCAACCATTTTCACACTTGTCGTAACAATCCCAGACGATCGGGGACGTGAAAAATCCACGATTCTTACGACAAGTGAGAACCAGGCTTTAACTACATCTCATATGCATAGGAGCACATATGACTATGAATTTGCAACCCTACCTCTCCATCTGAGCCTCAGTGGCTCAATGGTTAGAGCGTCTAACCGGTCATTAGAAGGTTGCAGGTTCGATCCCAGTCTGGTGTCTCAGAAATCTTAGGGACCTTAAGCATCGAGAACGTTGACGTCGCGGACGTAGGGCGGAAGTAAATTTCATAAATTCTTCAGCCGTTGTCATGGGATACAGCGGCCGCCTCTTGGGCTGTGTTACGTCCCCGACCTAGGATTGCTGTATTTGCCGTCGTGGAGAAAACACTGGAGGAAAACCTTTCTAATTTCAACTAAATTCGCTGAAAACGAACTCAGTTGACAGGTAGGTTTGAGTTCAAGCATACCTTTTTAATTTCTGTATTTCTAAACTTAAATGTAAAACATGTCATAATTATTTGTCTTTTCAAACACAGTTGTTTTTACTTGCCTGGCAGTGATGTCAAGTTTGGTTTCTGTACCGGAAAAACAGGCATTAAGGTTAGTTATATTTGGGGCCGCATGAGAGATGTAGTATTTATAGCTATCTCCAGAATATAATCCCTATTTCAGTGTATTAAATTCGCAACTTTTACAAAAATTGTTTTTAACAATTCTCCCAAAGTTCTGCTAAGTTTTTTTTCCATTTTTTTTTCATATTTTGTTTTTCTAGATATTTATTTGTATCAGACTACTACATATATCTACTTTATATATATATATATATATATTGATAATAAAGGTTGTTCTCTGAGTGAACAAAACCATACCGGGAAAGTAGAAAAGTTACTTGACCACAGCTGAATACTAGCCCAGTATGGTTTCGTTACTTGGAGAACAACCTTTATCCTTTATCATCATTAATTACCTGAGTATCAAGTAGATGTAGCTTGGAAAAAGCTTGATACAGCCACTAGTGGTTGTATATCAAATGATACATGCACTAGTGGCTGTATAATATATACAGAATATGATGTATATATTATTTTCTTTTATTTTTTTAAAGTTATAGAATGGAATGGAATGAAAGGAAGGACCTGCTTTTGTGTCATGAAGTCTTGCAGATTGAGCCATACAAAACAAGAGAAAAAACAGTGAACAGAGCTCAAGCATGGCAGACCATAGCAGACAACTTAACCAAGCTACCAGACTTCAAAGTGAGCAAGAGATCTGTACGGGAGCATTTTGTAGGGCTTATGGACAAATTTAAAAAGAAAACTTCAAAAGAGCTCACTTCAAGTGGAATAAGCCCTGAACCAACTGAATTGGACAGACTGCTAGAGGAAATAACAGAGAGAATGGAGGCTAATGAACAGATGAGAGATGAGGAAGATGAAAAAGCTAGAGAAAAATTACAACTAGAGCAAAAGCAAGCTCAGGATATTAGATTGAAAGCAATGGAGGTCCTCAGCCAAACAAAAAAGAGGTCAGAAGGGGAACAAGAGTCCAGTCAGCCCAAATCCAAGAAAAGTAGATCAAATGGATCCGAAGTGGTAGCATACTTACGTGAGAGGGCAAAAGAGGAGATGACATTAAAAGAGAGGGATGTGGAAATAAGATCAAAGCAGGTAGAAAAGGAATCCAACAGGCAACAACTGCTTGACCAACAGCATCATGGCCTCATGCAAATGCTAATCAAACAACAACAACAACAGCAACAGCAACAGCAGCAGGAACAACAGCAACAGCAGCAGCAACAACAGCAGCAGCAGTTTTTGCAAATGCAAGCCATCATGGCTCAGCAGCAACAACAGCAATATCAAATGCTGATGTCCATGTTGGAAAAAAAAACTTAATTAGACAGTTTAAGTCTACACAAGTCACAATGTGTATTTATTAATTATTTATCGAACAGAGTTTTTACTGTACATTCATTTGAAAAATATATAATTTACAATTTAAATATATCTTGATTTACATTATATTTTGTGTGACATGTTGTGTAATACATCGTTATAATAATATTGAGTTAATTAATATCCTGAATTAAATGTCATTCAAATTACATTTAAATTAAGTAATATATTATTACTGTACAAGAGAATTATTTATAATAAAATGTTTCACTGAAAGGGCTTGATATTAATTAATAAACAGGAAAATTCATTGTTACAAAGTATATATATATATATATTTTTTTTTGTGTTGCATATGACAATGTGTTCTGGGTATATTCAAATAATAATTTATGCAAAGTATTCCTCAAGAGAAGGTGGATCCACTCCAAAGAACTTGGCTGCACCATTACTATACATGCATGTTAAAGCATTTCTTAGCAATGCACTGACTACATAATGTTTACCAACAGCACTTAAACCAATTTTTAGATTTTTTTTAAAATCAATAAATTTAAATGAACAAACAATATCACCAAAGATCCACTCAACTGATGAACGCACCACACTCATTGACTTGTTGAACTGTTGCATCGGAGCTGTGAGTGGATTATCTCTGAATGGTGCCTGTAAATGAAGTCTCAGTGGATATGCAGGGTCTCCGTACAGACAATAGGGCATACCAGTTGGGCTAATGGCATTCATTTCCAAATTCTCTAACAGCCTGGAATCCTTCAGCATTGCTGCATCATGCTTTCTACCCTCTGTGTAATTTCAGAAAATAAACTTAATAAGTTATTTTATTTAGAAAAACTTAGGTATAATAAATCTACATACTGAACACCAGGTTGTTGAAAACCCTGTTTCTTTTTACAAAAACCCAGCCCACCAGCACCTCAGCTTTTAAAAAACCCCAGGTGTTTTGGAAAAAATACCAGAGTTTAATTTGGAAAACCAAAAGCAGGCTATTAATTCAGGGTTTTTTAACAGTTTTAACTGTAGGCTTTTTACATATTCAGCTGGTAATGTGCTTTAGCAGTGAAGTGGTAAAATGCTAAAATAGTTGCGCAATTACAGTAAATAGTAGTAAAATAAACATTGAAGTAATAAATTATTATGTATATGGGGGTCATCTTCTATGCACAGTAGGATCTGCTTATAGGAATATTCAGCTCTCAAGTTGTTGTATTTTAAAATTGGTCACTGTACTTTAAAACACTCTGGTAGCCAAGATCCGAGTGTTAGGGGAAAATACTAAAATTCCCAAATGAGTACTGGGTCATAAACTGCAACCCAAACAGTACTGGGTCGGTAAACCATAGCTGGCTACCCAACACCCACAAGTGTAACTGTAGACTATTAGAGATGTAATGTAAAATGTATACAAATAACACAACTATAAGTCAACTCTAGGTCATGAGTCAACAGGTGGTTGTGGTGTAATCTTTTACTTACTATAAGCATTTAATAGAGCAATATCAATATAAGTATTTAATAGAGCAATAAAGCTTACCTACAGGACCATACAGGTGGGCAACCAGTCCATTTGGCACTGTAACCGACTGGAATTTTAAGGCGTGGTCTGCAAATTGGTCGCACAGTCCCATCCACAAAACCAAAGCAGTTGGTTAGTGCTGCTCCTTTAGCCGCTACAGCATTAGCATATAACTGTAGTTTATCTTGACTAACAGTTCAGCATTCCATTCAGTTATCTTCCTGTGATGGTTTTCATAAATCCAGTCCTCAAAACAATTAGTAATCATGCTGATTTCTGGGACTGCACGACCAAATCGGTGAATCATGTCGCTGTAACGACAGGGATAGGACAGTCTCTTCAACACCATGCAAAGTCCCTCGATTCTGTCTGCTCTAGTTCGCTGATGGCAGCTCAAACTCTCTGGTAACCTGAGTGCATCGGCCAGACGAGGTATGTCGAGTTTGCACACTCTAAATTCCTGATAACACTCAGTTTCGTCCATGTCGTCGAGGTTGAATCGACCGTAGTCTTTGTGAGGAAAATTCAGGTTCTTAGAGAAACTGGCATCGTATAAAAGCACAAACTCTTCCTCCGTGATAAAACTATGGAGCATGGACAAAAGAAGCATCTCTCGAGCTTCCTTTAAACTGCACATGATAAGAAAATTATTGAAATTACTAAAAACACTTAGTTGTGTACTTGTGTTTACATTTTGTTGCTCCACCGTCCGTGTTTTGTCCGCGGTTTGCTTGCTTAACGTCATTTGCCGACAACGCTGACGAAAGCTTCCGACGTACTCGCTCCAGGACTACTCGGCTCGCGACCTAACGTCCGCGACGTCAACGTTCTCGATGCTTAAGGTCCCTCTTTTCTCAGTGGTTGAGCTTGACGAACGTCTACCAAACGTCTGTTGGACTTATATTGCCTGTGTCATATTGGCATGAGTTTCTTGATATGATCCTGCTTTACAAAATCTTAAATAACTTGGTAACCATCCCAGACACTATCAGACCTAAAGAAGTACTATTTAGATGTACGTCAGATAAGAATGTAATAAAGTTAGAAGTTCCTTTTGCTAAAACAGTAACATTTCAGCCAAGTTTTTTTATTAGATCATGTAAAGTACGGAATATTAATTTTAGATAAGAAACTTATAAGTTGGAATACTAATTTCTATTTTTTTAAAAAGAACTTAAATCTTATTATTGTACAATACTGATACAATCTCGACTGTGATTGGCTAAAAACCTACAGACAATTCTTGATGTCTTGCCACCTACAAAATATCAAAAATGATCTGTAGCTATGACGCGCTGGCCAGCGGTTTGAACAAAACAAACATGGCGGCCGTCGTTAGGAGTGAAGATCGGAAGCGGATTAATCCGGCGGATTTGGCACGTTTTGTTGACGCTAAAACCACCAAAAAAAAACAAGCGAGCTACACATACAGCTGTTAGAGTTTAAAGCAGTGTTTGAAAGGGAAAATTGTATTTGAAAGCGAAAAAAGTTAGCGAACCTCGAACTGAAGACGGTACGGAATATTTACTATTTTTACCTAACTTTGTAAAAAACTTTCTAAAGGCTTCTACATTTATAATTACTCGGGCTACCTATGGCAGGGCCGAGTCTAGGTTTCGGCTCGGTTTCTGTTTTTTTAGTTTTCGGGTCACAAAATTGCATTTTTGCACATTTTACTTCCGGTAAAGCTTTGCGGCCGCGACGGCCATAGCGAGTATATAGCGTGTTCTTCCTTTTCGACAACATCTTGGCGTTGGTGTGTTTCTTGAAGATTTTGAGTGTTTAATAGTTGGGTTGAGGTGATTTCCGCGGTATTGGTGAATTCATCAGTAGTTGATCAGTAATGTTGCTGACAAGGTTTGTCCATGAAGACAGAATAGACGAGTATATTACAGACGCGAGAAAATGCCGTGCTGACATCAGTACTTAGGCCGAAGCCTTGACTTGAGGACTAGTAGAGATACAAGAAAGAGCCACAGAATATCAAAGAACATATACGTACTGTTTACCTAGTATTAAATGCCTTGCTGCTTTGTCCAACAACTACGATACACAGCACAGGGAGCCCATCTTGGGAGCGCGTGGGCACCCTGTGGCGGACTCGAAAGACGCGCGGGGGACTGTGGCACACTCGATCGTGGTGTGTTTTATTATATGAAACACGAATTCTTCCTTGTTTTGAACATCGTTTTAAGCGCCTATAGGTATTAAAATTGTAAGATAATTGAGCGAAGTAGTTGTGATGATTCATTTATCAAAATATAAATCAAAATGATGCAAAATCTCAACTTTTAGCCGTGATTTTGCAGCTAAATTACATACCGTATTTTCGGGAGATGTGTTCCGCAAGTAGCTAGGGCACTACATCATAGTGACACTTCGGATAGCTACGAAATCCTACGATAAGCTTTTCGGATAAAGCGGGAAGTCTCAGGATTATTGATTTATTGCACATTCATCTGACTCTGAGTTTCAGTCGGTTTCAGTATTCTAACGGTGGCTCCCGACGGTACGAGATGTCCTGGCTACTTGCGGAACACATTCCACGTTGAACGTTTGGTGTTTCATCCCTTATATTTTTTCTTCTCCCTTTCCCCCTTTCCCCCGTTTTTCCCTTTTTTCCACTTTTTTTTCCCGCTTCCGGTAACCGTTTTTCGTTTTTTTAAATCCCTTGCCACAGTCCCCCGCGCGTCTTGTCGAGTCCGCCACAGGTGCCCACGCGCTGCCAAGATGGGCTCCCTGTGTACACAGGTGGTAGCCTGGTAAATCGCTTCATGGAACCAAGTACTTCGTATAAGACCATATATAGAGAATTTGTGTCGAGCGCTTTAGAGTGCGAGAAATCGACAACCAGAGTTACCTCTAACTGTACAATTACACAGTTTCAGAGTGGTTCTACATAACTACACTGCTTAATGATTGCTTCTGGGAGTTTTGTACTTTTTAACAAACACTTAATATGCACACGCTGTTCCTCAGGTTTTCTAATTTCTAGATGTGCGGAGGCTACGCCAATATTTGCAGAAATCAGTAGCCCGAGTGAACGCCTGAGCAGGCGTCTTGTTGTATAATAAAACAATTATTGAATTCGGTTTTCGCACGATAGCTTGTGTTATCAAGCCTCGGTCTGTATTATCCGCCACAGCCTTCGGCTTCGGCAGATAACTGAACCTCATCCAATAATTGTATATTATATGTACGCGTTATCAAAAGTTTATAACTGTGAAGATCCTAGATCATGGAAGTGAGGAAGTCACTTTGTGTTAAATCTAAACAGACTAGGCCTTTAGATGTTCCTCTATAGTTAACAATTAGACAACGAGACCGAGTTTTCTATTTAACAATTAGACAACGAGGCCGAGTTTTCTATGAACTGATAGTCAACGAGGCGAAGCCGAGTTGACTATCTGCTCATAGAAAACGAGGACGAGTTGTCTGATTGTTTTAGTATCAACCATAAACAACTTTTCTTTAACGTAAAGAAGTCTTATCAAACATTGTTCTAAATGTTCAGATAGTTTTACCTTTTTGTTTGCAGAAGTCTCCCCATACATAATGCAGAGCAGTTCGATGGCGTATGGTAAACAATCGCTCACAAAACACAAGATTGTAACTACTTTGCTTCAAATTTGGTGTAGATATACTCCATAGGCATAAGCGAATTCATTTTCTTATTCGAAAATGTCAAACTGAATATATTTCCATTACTTTCGACCCAATGTTTTCTTCACTCGTACAAAAATTTTAGCAGACGCCATGTTTGATTTTTTAGCCTAGTTTCCAGGTTTTGCTTGCGGCGTGAATATGCCGTGGCTTTTGATTGGTCAGAATAGGAGTATTCCAACTATAAGGTTTATCATTGGATAACGCTACTATGGTATATCACCAATAAACCATGGTAGCTCAGCCAATCAGAAAGCCGGATTTGTAAGTAAGTAAGTCTTATCAAACATTGTTCCAAATTTTCAGATAGTTTTACCTTTTTGTTTGCAGAAGTCTCCCCATTCGAAATGTAGAGTAACTCGATGGCACATGATAAACAATCGCTCACAAAAAAACGAGATTGTAATTACATTGCTTCAAATTTGGTGCAGATATACTCCATAGGCATAAGCGAATTCATTTTCTTTTTCAAAAATGTCAAACTGAACAATTTTCCATTACTTTCGGTCCGGTATGATTCGTGACTCGGAGTAATACCTTTATCAGCCAATGTTTTCATGATTTCATTACTCGTATATAAATTTTAGCAGACGCCGTTTGGCCTAGTTCCCAGGTTTTGCTTGCAGCCAAAATATGTCGTGGCTTCTGATTGGTCAGGATAGTGGTCTATCACCAATTGGTTTTCACTGTGAAGTCACAAAATTCTAAAAGGTTTATTATTCAACCTATAAAGTTGGTTGTTTTATATATTTTGTAGATCGTTATAACGAGTTTTCCTGGAAAATTTTAAGTCGATATAACCATTCCTTCTTGAATTGAGTTACACAGTTTTGAATTATATTATTGCTGACGTCAGCATAATTTTCAAATGTCGTTAAAAGTTGTACACACAGTTGAGCATACAATGCTTGGTTGAGCTTTAGAAGAGATGTCTAATTAATAATAATTTTATTCAACTTTTAACTATTTTAATGTTTATCCTTTAACCAAAAATTATACTATAAAACTGAGGTTGCGTATATCTGGCTATGCAAACACGGTTGTGAAGTCAAGGCAAATTTCTTAATCTTATTTCAGTAATAAATAAGTTTTATGAAAACACCATGTAAAACATTTTTCTGCTAAGCTTTCGGCCTGTTGACTCAGGCCTTCATCAGAGCAAAATCCGAAAGCGAAATATTTTACGTGGTGTTTCCACAAAACTTATTTATATTACATTATCGCTATGAAAACTCTCAAAGAATTAATAATCTTATTTCATCAGAGAAATACAATCGAGTGAGTTTGGCAGAATTTGAAAGTACTTATGTTATAAACCTTCGCCTACGGCTCGGGTTCACATAAACTTTCGAATTCTCCCAACTCACTCTCGTGTTTGCATCAGGCTATATAAACACATTCTATTTCTTAAATATTTTTTTCAGGGGTGTCGTCGTAAATGGATCAATCTCGACATCTCCCTTGCCATATTTTTTAGTTAATGTTTTTGTCTTTTCTTTCTTTTGCTTTAGTTGGTTTTTCAACAGCTATCTTTTTTCTTTTTCTCCCCGTTAAGAGAACCCTCACACTTCACTGTATCTATAATATAAAAAGTAAAATATTTTAACCTTAGATTAAAAAAGTTAAAAGTGTAGTATAAAGGCTTACTGGAGATATTTTTCTTCGTCAAAGTGGTTGTTTTGGAACCATCTAAAAAATAAACAGCAACAGATTCAATGCTAAAGCTGCAAGAAACACGAAAGTGAGTTGCGAGGTTTTACATTACATAAAGTACTTTCGAATTCTATCAAACTCTGGATGTTCGTATAAACTTGCGTATTCAGATAATTCTTAACTTTAAACCATTGTATTTTTACTAATATTATTAGTATACAGAGCAGTATATCTTAGTACCTTTGTCAGTTTCAGTAACTGTGCGTGACTCTTCGTTGCAACAATACTCCCGCACTATTTTCCACGTTGCCAGACAAACTATGAGTAATGAGTATAATGATTTATTTAACGTCGTAAGCACAGGATGTGGTCACCCAATCATCCGAGCCAGAGGCTCATGATTAAAGTGTACGACATAAGCTAAGACCTATAAGTGTTGATTTTACGGAGGGAGGAAAACCGCAGAACCCTGCGAAAAACCTTCGAAGCACAGGAGAGACCAACTAAACTCTACTCACATGAAATTCAAGTTCGAGAACGGGGTTATTCCCAGACGGTCACCCATCCAAGTACTAACCCCGTCCAACCGGGCTTAACTATTGGTGAGAGGCAGCGCCCTAACAGCACACGCCACCCGTGCTTCCCCAAATATGAATTTTGGGAGAGTCCACAGCAGCCCAGAATACTCAGAGAGACAGACAAACAAACAAACAAACAAACAAACAAACACACAAACAAACAAACAAACAAACAAACAAACAAACAAACAAACAAACAAACACAAAGTCAGTCACTATAGTATAATGACTTTAATCAATATGGGACTGTGAAATCTACTGGATTAGTATGGAAAAACTGTACGCACTCACTAGAAGTTTCACCTAGAAACATTGATACAGGTACACACACATAAGTTCTACCCAGAGGGCTCTGATTTATTCTACAGGCACACAAAGATTTAACCCTGCAAGCAATCAGAATTTTCACACAGACATATTAGCAAGCATGGCTACGTTACTGCTATAGCAGTATATACTGCTATAGCAGTATACATATATGTATACTAAACTGTGTACAAGATCTAGAACTTTAACCATCAGTAGAAGTTTACTCTGTTAATGTTCAATTTCAGTTCGTCAATTGAGAACCTCTGAGTGAGAAAGGGTTAATGCATGCACTTTAAACCAATTTATTGGAACTGTGTGTACATGTGTACTTACCAGCACTACTGACAACGACAAGGCCAGCACCACGTCCACTGAAGGCAGCTCTAAAGCTAGCTACAAAGACAAGTCTAAAGCCTGATCTAACAGGTGGTCCACCGCCAGGTCCAAAGCCTGGCCTGACACTTGGTCCAAAACCTTGTCCAAAGCCAGGTCCAAAACCAGATCCAAAGCCTGGTCCAAAGCCTCCAAAACCAGATCCAAAGCTTGGTCCAAAACCAGGCCCAAAGTTTAGTCCAAAACTAGATCCAAAGCCTGGTCCAAAACCAGGCCCAAAGCTTGGTCCAAAACCAGATCCAAAGCCTGGTCCAAAACCAGATCCAAAGCTTGGTCCAAAACCAGATCCTAAGCCTGGTCCAAAACCAGGTCCAAAGCCTGGTCCAAAGCCAGATCCAAAACCTGGTCTATAACCAGATCCAAAGCCTGATCTAAAACCAGATCCAAAGCCTGGTCCAAAGCCTGGTCCAATTCCAAAACCAGATCCAAAACCTGGTCCAAAACCAGGTCCAAAGCTTGGTTTAAAGTCGGGTGACTCACTTTCAAAACTTAATCTGAAAACGAAAGAAGTTAAAAATATGATTATTACAAGGCCAAGGCCAAGGCCAAGGCCAAGGCAATGGCAAGGCAAAGGCAAGGCAAAGGCAAGGCAATGGCAAGGCAAAGGCAAGGCAAAGGCAAGGCAAAGGCAAGGCAAAGGCAAGGCAAAGGCAAGGCAAAGGCAAGGCAAAGGCAAGGCAAAGGCAAGGCAAAGGCAAGGCAAAGGCAAGGCAAAGGCAAGGCAAAGGCAAGGCAAAGGCAAGGCAAAGGCAAGGCAAAGGCAAGGCAAAGGCAAGGCAAAGGCAAGGCAAAGGCAAGGCAAAGGCAAGGCAAAGGCAAGGCAAAGGCAAGGCAAAGGCAAGGCAAAGGCAAGGGCAAGGCAAAGGCAAGGCAAAGGCAAGGCAAAGGCAAGGCAAAGGCAAGCTAAGTAAAGTGCATTTATCATGCACTTCTTTTCACTTCTGGTAAGTTTACCAAAGAACAATGAATAAAATGTTATATGGTACTTACTGAAATAGTGAAACCAACTCCATTTTTAAGAACCTGCATGCAATAGGAAAAATACAATCAATTAGGAAAACTAACAATAATAGCAACTTTGATCACTACTTATGAAAGCGGTAACCACGTATAATTAGAAAGAAATAGCATAAGGCTTTCGAGTCAACCACTGGCTAAATACTAATGTAAAAATACTAATCGAAATGTTAAAAGCCAAAACGTTAATGTATATGCCAAAATAGTCTTAAATATTTCTAAATTTTCAAGCTTTAAAAAGATCATTACTAGTCAAGTTGTTGTTGCTTTCGGCAAAAGCAGAAGCTAGAATACTTAGCCTCAGATCGTTATCAAGCAAAATGTGTTTGCACCAGGTTATATACACACAAGATATTCGTATAAACTTGTATGTATTCTTCAATATATTTTTTATACGACATAAGAAGCAACGTTTAAGTCTCCAAAGTCCCATCTTCTTCCTTCCCGACGACGATGTCGAGTGGTATTATGGTCAGAATTTTCGGTGGAACCAGAACCGAAAATAAAACAAATACTGGACTATAATACAATAAATGAGGTATACAGTTGCAACCGAAAGTTTTTAGAAACACATAGTCACATAAAAATCACAAAATATCAAAATCACACCTACCTTTTTCTTAAATTTTGTCGCAAGTTGTATTCGCAGTCACATGCAGGCATTAACGGTCACATGCATGTGTCACGAGTCGATGACGTTTCTTAAAATTCTAATTAAGTCCAGAGTCCAGAGTTCAAATTAAGTCCAAAACTGACATTTTCAGAGAATAAATAATGAATAAAAAAAAAATTACTATTACAAGTATATGCAAGGTAGGAAGCATAGTTTTATTCAGAAAATCTACCGAGAAGAATGCTATAAAGTGGTGTGCAACCAATCCCCTGAGAGACATTTTCGAAATGTTGGATGAAATTATAATTGCACATGATCAAAAACTTTTGTGTCAAATTCATCCAACATACGTCTCACCTATGTTTCGTTAGGGTTTTGAGAAACCTCAAAACATATAAATTACTACATCGACTTTCATCAATAATAATAACTATAACATAAGTCTGTGTAATATCAAAACACGTACAGCTGAACTATGCATTAGATAAAAGAAAGACCAAAAATAGAACCTCAACAAGAAATTTACTCACTTGAGATAGAAGAGTCAATTTTCCTCCATCTGTATCCTATATTAAATACGTTTGCCGCATTTTCCAAATATTTTCATATTTCTTTGGAATATTATACACGATTGTGGTTCCATTGACTTGCTCAGTTTGAAGTAAGAATAAATTATCTTTTAAAGGTATGTCAGTGAAATTTCCAAGCATCTTTACGGCATCAGGGACGAAGGAAAATCCTAAGCCAATCCAAGTTTCCACGTTGGTCTTCTCCAGAAGTTGAGCGAAATCATTATTAGAATAATATACGAAAAAAAAGAAATAAACAAGATGCCCGTAACTTTTTAATACCCACATAAATGATATATTGTAAATTTATAGAATAGAAATATTACTTAAAGGTATTCATGACTTTGTTTCATGTATGCATGTCTATTTTATTTGAAATATTTTTTATCGATTGTGTTGTTTAAACATAACTTCTTGCATTATGAAGTGGTTATCGTAGTCCAGAAATTTGTGATGATAATTGCTTGGCATCTTATCGAGCCGAAAAACTTTACCAACTTCAAGCTGAAAACACTACTATACATTTACTGGAAATAAATTCAAGACACATTGCGACTTGTAGCCCAACAAGTACTTGTGACACGTACGGTTTGACTAGTTCCCTACCATCTGAGTTCTAGTGAATCAATGGGGCGTCCTGCTGGCATTCGGAAGGTATAAAATATTAATAAAGAGCGATTTCGACAAGTAAAAATAGATAGTTTTGAACTCATGCCTGGACGAATTCGTCCATTCCGAATTTGTCCGGTACTGTGTAAACACTTCAAAAAAGAGCGCCGGACTGTGCACGGCCCTGTATAAACAGGTAGTACCGTACAAATTTGAGTACGAATTCGTCCGGTACCGTGTAAACGTATAGTCTAAACGTAGAGACCGAGCCGATATGGTTATAACAGTGCTTGTGTCTTACCTCAATGTCCCTATTAGTGGACTCTCTTTGTATCAGTGCGACGCTTCTTTGCTTCAAGTGTTCCATAATATTCGGTTTGTTTTGATTTAGCACACAACTTCGTAGCAAAGGCATACGTTTGTGATGTTTTTTCAGCATAGATTTCCAGGGTAGCGTTACTTTGGCGACGTGTAAATAAATTATAAACTATTAACACCTGCAGTAACACAGTAATTATATCAATAAAAAAATGTTATGGTTCAGTATACCAATAAAAATACACTAATTATAAAGTTTGAAGCATACACAGAAACAAAAACTACAGTAAATTTAGTCCAAACCTCGATAATGCATGTGATTTGGCCGATGAAGGTGTTTAATTTTTTAAAGAATTTTAACTTACCTGCCGTTTCCGATTTTATTCCGATATATCCCAATTTTAATTATTGTATCACATGATTTCAGTGTTAACTACATAATCTTACCTGTATATTGGCGACAGATGCAATCAATGAGTGAGCAAGCAGAATTAACTCAGACTGTATCAAGCTATCTGTCATTGGAGAGTCATGCTGGGGGAATTGATGCATATCGTCGATTTAGAAAAATCTTACGAAAAATCTGCTTGTCTCAGCACAAAATGAAATTTGAAGGCTGTTTGTTCGGCGTGAATCACCTTCCACTGCATGCGCTTGCTATATATGTGTGCCCACGATGTTGGCCGCGTCACAATCGTCTTCGTTTTTAAGACAAAAAAAAATCAGCAAGACAGTATCCTGTTATTTTTTATTTTTTGCATGTTTTCTCAATGACATAAAAAATAAAAATAACATCTATCTGTTCGACTGTTGTTATTGAAAGAATTTTTCTAACTTGTACTCGACAGTAGTGAAGTCGAACCTCGACCTCTGAAATTGTTATAAACGGTGGCGTATTTCTTTTTTATGACTGTGTTGTGAATATATATCTATCAACCGAACACAGCTTACTTGTGATTTAGTCTACGTGCAAGCTCTCCTGTGAAGTGAGGGTGCAGGAGAGCCTTCGTGAACGCTATACAGATTCTTCGTTTCCCTATGGGGGCGCGTGGGTCTGGGTATGACAATGGCAATGAGATGGAAGAGCAATTTTTTTCGAACATGTTTGAATTTATCTGCAATTTTTTTGAGAAATCTAACCGAAAGTTAATTGTTTTAACCCAGCAACACCGAACGACTGTCCTGATGTTACTATACTCGAGAGAAACAACCCATGCAGAGAAATTACAAAGGGAAAACATGCAAAAGCGGCAAGCCATTGATTGATCGGTTAACGATAAAACCACTAATACACGACAATGGGTCGCGAGAAATTACTGATCAACTTCGGAAGATATTTCACCGTTAATTTTTGTTGTTGCTTCAACATGGACATATTTAAGTCCTTGCTGTGTTATAAGCTGTCGTTTAAAGTGTTTATGAAACGAAAATTAAGTTTGTCTTATTGGAAAGTACTTTTGAAATGACAGAGTAACATCTTTTGCAGTTTTTTGTTTCCTTGCTTCGTTTTTGAGATATTTCAGTTTGTTTGATATGTGAAACTAACCAGTGACATCACAACGTGCATAATGACGTACTTGGAAAGGTTATATATCTTTGCTATTATTAAACGGAATTAGTTGAAAATGCATATTTTTGTTTTTGTAACGGAAAAACACACACATAATTGCTTCGAAGTGATTCCGTCTGATAATAGAAAAGATATATAACCTTTCCCGGTAAGTCATTATGCACGTTGTGACGTCACTGGTTAGTTTTGCTTATAAAACAAACTGTGATATCTTAAAAACAAAGCAAGGAAACAAAAAACTGCAAAAGATGTTACTTTGTCATTTCAAAAGTACTTTCAAATAAGACAAACTTAATTTTCGTTTCATAAGCACTTTAGAGATATCGTTCCTAAAACGTTGTTTCAAATAAATTCAGTTCCTCAACCTGATCAATTCGATGATTTGATGAAGTTCGTTGAACAACTTCCTGCTTTGAATTTGATTGGTTTTTGACTAACAATCCTATTTCCTATTGGTTGTTCAAAAACCAGAAACCAATCAAATTCAAAGCAGGAAGTTTCCATCAAATGAATTGGTCAAACTAAGAAACTCAATTGAAACAATATTTTAGAAACACTTCTATCGTCATGGCAGAACTATTCAGAAAACGTCATGTTTTAGACAGGACATGTCCACAGACCGGTCAGTGGTCGTTCGCATGAACACAAAATGACATTTTTTTAGCTTTTCCGTTGAAAAAAAATACGGGCACTTTTTACTCACAACCCAACAATCAAATTATAAATACAAGTTAGTGGGCGAAGTTCGTGGTTTGGCACTGTGCGTTGCGTGGTTCCGTTACCTTGGTGGTTGTGTTTAATTCAGCAGACAGCTTGCCGGGTTCATTAGCTGGAACGGAATGCCTTCAAAAACAGTTTAAACTGTATGGGGGACTAAATATCTCGGCTTACAGCCTTAGAACAGGGAAATGTTTAAGCTAAAGGCTTGTTCTTGCCAAAAGTAAACTGTTTACATTCGCACAAAATGGAAACTTTTGAACGTCATGCAGCGTAGCTCTCTTGAAGTCCGCATTGAGATCAGTGGGAAAGTTGCGAGCTAAGCGGGGAGCATACGTCGTTAGTTCCCTCATATCCCCCAAGTGTGCACCCTCATCCCCCTTGACTCCTCATTTCCATAAGTGTACCCTCAAAACAGAGTCTTCGTTTCCAAGTGTACCCTTAAAATTCTCAGTAACTCATATTTTCCCCAAATGTACCCATAAAACCCGGACTGAAAATTTCGAGTTAAAAAGTTGAAATTTCGAGTATAAGTTGAAATTTCAAGTTATATAAGTCGAAATTTCAAGTTATATAAGTCGAAATTTCGAGTTATAAGTTGAAATTTCTAGTTGAATATAGAATTCGAAATTTCGAGTTATAGTTGAAATTTCTAGTTGAATATATAAGTAGAAATTTCTAGTTAATGTATATAAGTCGAAATTTCGAGTTATAAGTTGAAATTTCGAGTTAATATATAAGCCGAAATTTCGAGTTATAAGTTGAAATTTCAAGTTATATAAGTTGAAATTTCTAGTTTAATAATATACAGGGAAAAATTACTCGAATACGATTGGCTAATGAAGAGGGCATTTTTTTGTAATTCAGGGCAAAATTACTTGCACTTGATTGGTTCCTTGATCAGCAGTACTTGCATGTGATTGGTCGCTTTGTTACTTCGGCCACAGTGAACCACAGAGGACTGACTTTTTTCAACAAATCTGCAAGGTTTTTCGGTCTGAAAATGCTTTTTTGTTTACTTTGAACTAATTTATTAAACTATTGAAGAAGTGTAAACTATTAGTGAAAATGAATACACTAGAAAGTTTGCAAACTTTTGTCTGTGTTTACAAAAAGAAAGCAACAGGCACAGCGATAGAGCGAGGAAAATTGGAATGTTGCCGAGCACTGACCGTGATAAGGTACATGAGTAGTGTCAAAAGGCCGATCCTGGGACAATTTGCAAAACCATTTTAAAAAGCATTTGCAACCCCCTCCTGAATTTTTTGGGTTGGGTTGACTTCCGGTTTGACATCCGATCCTGGGACATAGCTACTAACTATTTTAAAAACCAAATTCCCCACCCCCTCCTGAATTTTTTGGGTTTGGGGTTTGACTTCCGGTTTGACATCCGATCCTGGAATTTTTTAAAGATCCAAAATGGTCGCCAAGTTTTTGGGTTTGGGGTTTGACTTCCGGTTGCTCTAAAATTTTCGACTCCCGGGTTCTGGAATTTTTTAAAGATGGTCGCCAAGTTTTTGGGATTTTTTGGGGTTTGGGGGTTTGGGATATTTTTTAAAGATGGCCGCCAAGTTTTTGGGTTTGGGTTTTTTTTTGGGGTTTGGGATATTTTTTGGAATTTAAATAAATGAATAACAAACGGAGTAACTTATGTCCAGACAGAGAAAAATGTATGTGGGTGGGTTTTACAAAATATCCAGGTAAACCACCAAATATTATATATTTTAACAGAAGTACACATCCAAAAACAGTTTGCAACTATATACACCCAGGCGAAACCAAAGTCCAAATGTTGGTTAGAACAGGGGTATATGACACAGTTTTTTAAATTGAACTATTTTTTTCGTAAAAAATTAAAAGAACAAGAATGAACTTAAATATTGAAAACAATAATTATTCAAGTCCAGAACAGGAATTCGACACCCAAGACATCCAAGACGCCACTGAAATCTACAATCTTAACAATTCTGTTGATCCAATCTCAATAGAAGATTTTGGAGAAAAGTATTTTAAACAATCCAGACGGTGCAAAGAAATGAATGATACCGAAGGAGCCAAACATTACCACAAATTTGGAAAAATATACAAAAAATTGGCTGCTGAGTTTAAACAGAAACCCAAAAAGAAATACAACAAAAAACCATTTTACAACACAACACCATGGAAATACTGACACACATCTTTTAAAAAACATAAACAAAAAAATTTTAAAATCTTTAACAAAAATGTTAAAAATTTTTTAAACATAAAGGGGTAACCAACTTCTTTTTAGGTTTTAATATAGTTTTTTGTATTTCAAACACCATACTTCTGAAAACTTATAACATTTTTTGTTATAATTTTTAAATTTAAATTTTAAACTTAAACCCTAAATAAATAATGAGTTATTATTATGGTTATGGCAGACAGAGAAGATCATTTGAAGATGGTTCTGACATGGAAAAGAAAATTAAAGAAATTGAAAAAAAATTAAAAAATCTTTCATTGCATAACGAAAATTACAAAACAGTTTTTGATATTAATTTGACAAAAGCTGTTAAAACATTTGAAACATACAGTGGAGAGAGAAGACTGATACAAGCACGACAAGAAAACTCTGTTTTATGGCAAGATGACAAAACCATTGCCCCAACATTTGGCTCAGATGCCATTGGTCCAGGTATAGACTACATTGAAAACACAGGAGGAAACTATATGTTATTTTGCAACACTGAAATGCAGTTTAATGATGTTTCTGTTTTTGTTGTTTGCACTGTTGTTGACACATCTGTCCCCGACGATTGGTGCTATCTTATTGGGAATGATAATGGTAATTATGACAAATATCTTAGCTTTAAATCCTACTCTTACTCCAAATTAATAGTTGGTGGTGTAAGGCAAAGCAATAAAAAAACAGTAAACATTGTTGGCCCCCATAGCATCACCCACAAACACCTAATTTCCTGTCATTGGTTGGGAACTGGATCATGTGTGTACATGAATGCTAAAAAGTTGGCAGGATCAGATTTTGAATCGGATTTAGCAGATATAGGTAGTCCATTTGGGTCTGTTTTTCTAAACAAAAGATTGTCTGGAACCCCCTCAAATAGTACCCAACTAAAAGGAAAAATTTATGGGATCAAAATTGTTCATGGACCATTATTGCCAGACGAGATCGTAAAAATTAACAAGGATATGATGAAGGAATATGGAAACTTCATTTGAAACTTCATTTGTAAAAACTTGGTAAAAACTTGGTAAAAACTTGGTAAAAACTTGGTAAAACTTGGTAAAAACTTGGCAAAAACTTTTAAAATCTTTACCAAGATAAATAATGAGTTATTACTATGGATATGATGACCCAGATTATTCTTATGGAGGGGGTGGTGGTGCTGACGGAGAACCAGGACCACAAGGTGACACAGGTGTAAAAGGTGACAAAGGTGACAGAGGTCTAACAGGAGCAACAGGACCACAAGGAAACAAAGGAGACAGAGGTTTGCAAGGAACAAAAGGAGACAAAGGTGATGAAGGTTTGGAGGGGCAAAGAGGTTTGACAGGTGACAAAGGAAACAGTGGAGACAGAGGTGCAATAGGACCAACAGGACCAACAGGATCTCAAGGTTTAAAAGGTTTAACAGGATCTCAAGGTCCAAAAGGTCCAAAAGGGGATAGGGGTTTGACAGGTATGGCTGGTACAGATGCCCACAAAATAGGACCAAAAGGGGACAAAGGAGATGTTGGCAATACAGGACCAAAAGGCGACAAAGGCGATCGAGGTTTGCAAGGGTCTAAAGGAGACAAAGGGGATTCTGGTATTAGAGGACCACAAGGAAACAAAGGCGACAGAGGTAGCTTTGGAACAGCAGGTGCAACAGGACCACAAGGAACAAAGGGGGACAAAGGTGACCATGGAACAACAGGTGCAACGGGATCCAAAGGAGACAAGGGTGACAAGGGAGACAAAGGTATGGCAGGAACAGCCGCACAAAAAGGGGACAAAGGAGATCCTGGTGACGATGGTGCGAAAGGGAACAAGGGCAACACAGGGGCAACAGGACCCCAAGGCCCACAGGGTGCCCAAGGCCCACAAGGAAGCCAAGGATCAACAGGACCCAAAGGCACCACAGGATCCACAGGATCGCAAGGACCCCAAGGACCACAAGGAACAAAAGGGGATAAGGGAGATCAGGGACCAAAAGGCGACCAAGGCGACCAGGGAGTTCGAGGATTGCCAGGTGGAAAAGGATCAACTGGGTTGAGAGGTTTAAGAGGTCTAAGAGGAGTTACAGGGGTTACAGGACCTGCTGGAACTTTTTCGCAGTTGGTAAAATATAAAAAAGATAGTGGAAAAACAAACCATAAGGGAGGAGCATGGGATAACACAAACAACATTAGCACCCTGCTTTCATTTACAGCAACCCATGATACAGGGAAATATTTGGTTTCATATTGGTTTACACTACAACCTGATGGACTCAAAATTGATCAACAATCTAAGCAAACTGGTTGGTATGCTTCTTCCTATAGATCATATTTTGACCTAAAAACAAACCTTTACCATGGAAGTGTTACAGACAGGTCAAACAAACTTTCGGGTTTAGAAACCATAACCATGGGAAAAACATACAACGAAAGGGATTCTCATCATATTTTCTGTCAAGGTATTGCCACTATTAAAAAGGGGACTCAAATGGCTTTGCACTCTTATTCTGGTTCTGTTGGTGATGACTATACCTTCCTGTTTTTCAATGTTTGGGATGTTGAAATCAACCTGCTTAGAATTGGTTGAAGATATAATGAAAGAATGTTCAAGTTTAAACAAAACACATTATCATCTTTGTTGTATGAAAGTTTCAGTAAAGAAAACATTACACATATGGATATTTTTAACAAAAGATCATATTCTGTAAAAAATGAAGAAGATTTTTTAAATAAATATACAAAAGCCTACACATATTTGTCAAGATCCGGAAATTTCAACAAATATCTTTTGGAAAGAACAACAGAAATTGGTCCTGTCATTGTTGACATTGATCTTAGTAAAAAACTTAAGGAACCAAAACCACTATATTCTGAAAAGAAAGTCCTGAAATTGGCAAAACTATTTCAAAAAATATTGAAAGAATTTCTTGTAAACCAAACAAACTTGGACTGTTTTGTTCTGGAAAAACCAGGATATTTTAAAGATGATGGAAAAACTTACAAAAATGGTTTCCACCTACATTTCCCACATGTTTGGTTAACACAAAGGGAAAGACACTACATAAATAAACTTGTACAAGAAAAAACAACCATCCAACTTGACAATGCTGTCATTGCTGGGAACTGGTTTTTGTATGGTTCCAAAAAGAGTCCAACGTCAGACCCATACCTTCTAAGTTACATTATTGAGGAAAAAAGGGACCATGTGGCAAGCCAATATTCTGACAATGAGCTAATATTTTTACTATCCATTAGACAAAAACCATACACACATGTTAGCAAAATATCCCCCATTCCAGAAACTGAACAAAAGGTAAGAAATGCAACCATTATCAACTTTGATGACCATACCAAAAAAAGTGAGGAAGAGTTACAAAACTATATTGACCAGATACCAAAAGATATTGCCGAAGACTATACAAAGTGGAGGTCTGTTGGGTTTGCATTGTACAACGAAACCCATGGAGAAGATTATGGTAAAGATCTTTGGCATCTATTTTCCCAAAAATGTCCTGAAAAATATGACGAAAGTGAGTGCGACAAATTTTGGGAAAACCCTGTTGAAACCAGTTTTTCATTAGGAACAATAATTCATTACGCAAGTTTAATTACAGATAAGAAAAAAGAAAAGCGAACAGTAACTTTGAAAAAATATTTAAAAGCTGTTTGAACAAATTTCAACTAGCTTTTCAAACAAATTTCAACTAGCTTTTCAAACAAATCCAACAAAACCATAATAAATGGAACAAGAACAAAAACCAGAACCGGAGCAAAAACCTGAACAAAAACCAGAGCAAACCATTACAAAAACTCCACCACCTGTCCATGTTAAAAATCCCAAAAGAGTCGCACAAGGTAAAAAACTTGCTGCGATAAGTAAGGAAGCAAAATTAAGAAAAAAAGCCAGAATTGAAAAGGAAAGAGCTGAAGAACCAAAAGAAGAAAATGGTGTAAGTATTTCCACATCTTGTGCAATAATTGGAACAATAGCAGCCCTAGTTACCACTTACATTACTTACTCCAAATGGAAGAAAGAACCAGAAGAGAGTAATGAAAAAATTTCAAAGTCGAAAACAGTTTTCAAGGATCTTTCGAAATATGATCTTTAAATTTTTAAAATGAAATTCTTTCCACAATTGGAAAGAAATTCAATAAATGATCGTCACCACCCATGCAACAGAATGTGTTTTTGGAAGTAAAAACTGGTTTAATATTGGAAAACTTATTTTTTTAATTTCAAAAGGGAGTTATGAGGGATACAAACTTTGGTTGTTGTATAGTAAATATGATACAAAAAACTATAATGAAAACCATTGTTATCATTTATGGGCAGATTTTGATGTTTTGATGCCTGATGATTTTGAAGAAGATTTTGAAGATGAAGATGAATTTTTCAATAATTATTAAAAATTTTCCCTATATTAATAAATGAATACAGAGAGAGAAGTTGAATTAGAACCCGGTTATAACCGGTTACACCGAAGTTCAATAACTGGGGAACGAGCCCGGAATGTAATTACTTTCAACCCCAATTCTGCTAATGAGGGAGAAGTAATTTACATACACATCCCAAAACTTAAACCAGGGACAACACTAGTTCCTGACAAGATGTTCCTCCTGTTCGACTTTAAAAACAAAAACACAAAGTCGTGGTTTAACAACAACCTTGCAAGACAACTCCAAGAACGTTTGGAAGTTAGATTTGCAGGAGAAAAAGTTTACGACAACACGGGAGAGAGTCTTTTGGGGACTTACAAGGACCTGTGGATGGACAAACATGAGAGGGCCAACATGATTGAGGATGGCATCGCGACAGAAAACCAGCGAAAACTCATCTCGAAATCTGATGATGCCTCTTCTGACACATATGCGGCTGTGTATGGAACAAAACAGAGGATCAAGTTGGATAAGATTTTAAAGGATCATGGGTTATATGCACCCCACAGTATGGCGAATGATTTACAATATATCATCACTCTACCAAAAGCTACTTCTATCATGAAGGCTCAAAGTAGTCAATCTGTGGCTGGTTACACTTTGGAAAATATTGAGTTGGAGTATGAAACCATTACCAACTTTGCCCTGGTCCAGGAAATCGAATCTTCTTACCAAATGGGTCGCGCCCTTTCCTTTGAACATGTAACCCTAATGAAAACCACACCATGGGCTGCTGCAACAACATTAATTAACGAAACCATCAATCTGCCAAGAAAGAGCATGAAGGCGGTTGTAATGCTGTTTACAAAGGCGACAAGAAGTGGGTCTGAAGAATTTGTATACCCAAATATCGAAAGGGTCAAAATTACCATTGAAGGAGTCCCGAACAGCATTTACTCCCAAGGCATCCCAAAACGGAGATTGTTTGAAGAGGCTGAGAGACTTTTCAGACATACCAATTATCCAACAATCCAAGCTGATGAATTTTTTACAGAAAACCAGTTTGCACTTGTTGTGGATCTTCGGTCAATTAATGACAATGCTGTGTATGGCGATGGTACAAAACTTTTGACCACACAATCTGGGATTATGTTAGAAATTAAGAAAAAAGCAACATCAACAGATCTCAGATGCCATGTTTTCATTCTCTCAGATGGCTTATTGAAAGTCCAAGGAGGGGCATTCCAGAGTGTCAATTATTGAGAACCCCAAGAAATAAATGGAAAACAAAGACCCAAAACCATTCAATATAATCATTGTTGGAATGACGAGTTGTGGAAAGACTCATTACTTACTTAAAAATTTAGAAGAAAATTACAAAAAAAAATTTGAGAATATAGTTCTAATCTGTCCTACTTTTGTATGGAACAAAACATATTTGGAATGGGAACATCTTAATGATCCAAGATTTTTTGTTATCCCTTGCGATCAAGATGAGTCAGAAGATTTCTTAAAATATGTAGTTGACTATTGCAAAGGAACCCCAAGTCTAATTATTTTGGATGACTGCGCTTCTGGACAGAGTGTAAAAAACAGAACCAGTGAGTTGGTAAAACTTGGTTTTGGTGCAAGGCATATGAATATTAGTACAATAGTTGTTACCCAGCAACTGACAAGTATTGCAAAACCATACCGAGAAAATATTTCAAAACTGGTTACATTTTACAATCCAAATAGAAAAGATATGCAAGTTATTTTAGATGATTATTTAGACATTCCAAAAGAAGAAGAGAAAAAAATTAAAGAAACATTGAAATCAAAAAAATATTCAAAATTGGAGATCAATTTAATCCACCCCTATGACCACAAAATAGTTGAACCATTTGGAGAAAACTTAATAAATTTTTGAAGACCAAGAACAATAAATGAGGAACCTAAGAATTTTGTTGAAAAACGGAGAAACAACAATTAAATTTGAAGATCCTTTGATCATTGAAGATACAAAACTAATGGTTAAAGATGCAACAGTTTTTTGGAATTACAATAATTTAACAAGTCCAACTTACGTCATGCATGGGACAAAAAAAATTAGTTTCGACAATGGCTATTGGACTGTTGGTATGATTATGAGGGTTTTAAAGGAAAACGAAATAAAGTCAGAATTACTTCCTTACAGCTGTAAAATCAGACTATACCCAACACAAAATCTTTCGTTGCTGAAACTTGGTCCTTTGCTAGGATATCCAGAAACAACAGTAATTAGGGGAGGAGCAAACCTTGTCAGTCCAAAAACAGTCAACATAAATCTTGGAATGAAATTTGTCTGTATATATTGCGAGATGATTGATGGAACTAGGACATCATTTTCAGGAAAACGGGATAGAACAGCTGCAGTTCTTCCAATTACAACAAGACAATTATTGAAGGGATCAGTTGAAAAATTTGCGAACATTAATTCTGAGGCTATGTTGGACAATGGTGTTTACAATGAACTTAAATTTAAAGTTGACCACAATGTTGGCGACATTCTTCTTGAAATTTTTCTATGTCCACAGAATTATGAGACTCCATGAAACTTTCCAAAAAATTTAAGACTACAATAAAAAAGATGATTGATCAAAATCTAGAAACCATTAAAGGGGTGTTAAAAGACATGAAAAATTTGAAAACAGATTTAAAAAAAGAAAATAACCAAAATTTAACAAACTTAAAGGTGGCTGTAAATGATTTGATATTAGCTTTAAAGAATTATGTAAAAGTAATTGAAATTTTGAAAATCTTCTAAAACTTTTTTGAAAACTTATAACAAAAAATGTTATAAATTTTTTGCTACTATATTAATAAATGAATAAGAACGAGGTTTTAAATGATTTGTATGAAGCAGCTTTGATAACAGTTGCAGCTGTTGGAGTAAGTATGGTTGTTAAAAAGTTAACAGGCCAATCCTTAGCAGCCCCAGCAAGTTTTAAAGAAACAGCTAAACTTGGAGTTGCAGTTGCGGGGGGATTATTTACTGTAAAAATGGCACAGGACAAGGGATACATCCCAAAAAATGTGGACCCAAAGAAATTATGAAAACTTTTAAAATGATTTAAATTTGAACTGCAAAAAAAAGCCAAACTTCTCTTTCCTAAATAAATGGCATCAATGATAGCAGGAGGATTGTTCAATGCGGTTGCCTTTGCTGGTGCTGGTTATTTGTTCCAGTCATTTAACAAACATGGTTATGCTGATGAGGCAAAAAGGCATAATTTGGCAACAGAAAAACTTCAAAAAGACAAAGAAAAGTTTTTTGAGAATGAAATTAAAAGAAAGGACAAAGTCAGGGAACTACAAGACGAAATTCGGAATGCAAACTACAACATGCAAGACACTTCAAAAGCCTTTCAACAACTTCATGAAATCTTACAAAAAGAAAAACCAGTTGAACCAAAACTCGAAGATTATTACCAACCAAGTGATGAAATGGAAAAATATATGACTATTACTGTAACACTTTTAGGGGCTGGTGCTGGTTGGTTGTTGGCGGTTGTTGTTTGAGGTTTTAAAAATATTTAGTAAAAATTTATAACATTTTTTTGTTATAAGTTTTAAAAAGTTTCTCCCAAGTTTCTCAAAGATTCTTTCCTTCTTCAATAATTTTTGTGTACTCTTTGCACTTTCTTATCCCACTCATCTCCTCTATTTTTAAAACATTTTCAACACTGAGTGCATTACCAAAAACTTTGAATCCTACTTGGTATGGTATGTAAGCATTGTTTTTTGGAGAATAGTTTAAGATGTACCTAATCTCATCAAATGTTTTTGATTCTGCAAGAGTTGGTTTTTTTATTTTTTTCAGAAGATCATCTCTTTGACAAATTCCAATAATAATGAACATAATGTATTTTATGCTAAAATTTCTATCTGAAACCAAACCTAAACCTTTAAGAAGTTCTTTTGTTTTTAAAAAAAATTTCATAATTTCATACCCAACAATCCCCTCTTCCTTTGGAAACAGTTTCCAAAACATTTTGGCATAATTTTTAAGGAGGAGTGGTGTGTTTGGTACTCTGTGGTTATAACCATATAACTTTTCCAAAACCAAACCACATTTTCCACAAATTATGAATCCTTCAATTTCTTCAGTTTTTTCTTTACAACAACTACTTTTGTTTTTGTATGTTTCGAGATCTAAAAGGCTTTTGTTGAAATCTTTTGGTTGTTCTTCTTCGGGGGTTTCGATGATTGGAAAGTTTGAAATATTAAAATTTCTGAATTTTTGAAATGACATTGCTCTCTTTTTATTTAAATTAATCTTGATATTCCTTTAAATACCAAGAAAACCGTTCCAATTGAAGCCCCAAAAACTTCTGGCAATCTGTTGTCGCTTTTTTCAGTGTTTTCGGGAGTAAATATTCCTGGCTTATATTTGCTACCACTAATTTCAACAGTTTTTTCAGGAAATTTTACAATGGGTTTACCAACAGGTTTCCCAATATTTAAGTGTCTGTTAAGCCCAAGAGTCATTCTTGTTGTGGCCAGCGTAAGAACATTGTTGAACCCACTAATTGGATTAATAAGAATTCTCATGTCTGACGGGATCAAAATTAAACCAGGAGATATTGCAAAATTTAAAACAACATTTGTGGACTTAATAGCCTGCCTCATATTCGAAATAGAAACAGTAATGTCATCCTGGGCTATTGTGTCCTCCATTAACTTTTTAAACACTTCTTGTGTTTGTAAACTTTTAGCACCTTCGCCAACAATGACCCATCTTGTTTTTGCCTGTGCTCCCAAAACACAGTAAACAAAAGATTCTAAGGATTGTTGGAATAATTTTTGACCTAATAATGTTAACCCATTGGAATCTTTGGGAACGAAATGTTTAAAATCATCGGGATGTCTAGAACCAGCTGACACCAGTTCCTCATATGTGTTGACTCTTCCATAACTCTCTTTTGTCAAATTTACATATCTAACTTCATATCCGAGATCTTTCATGTCTTGTGTAAATTCTTTCGCACTTTGTGTTGAGTTACTTATTTTTTTGACCCAAACGTCATTGGGGTTGTGTTGCAAAATTTTTATGACATCTGCTGTCAAAAACCTTCTAAGTTTGTTAGGATGTTTTAAAAACCTTCTTACCTGAAAAACATAGTGGTAATGGACAATGCTTGTCAAAAAAGAAGACCGAAATCTTTTAAAATTATTTTGGAAATGCTTGTTAGAAATACCACACAAATAGCTTGCAACATAACTGGCAGCAATGGCTGTAAAATATGGAATAGTGAGGAAATCATTTATGTTTGGATTCCTTATTTTCATTGGCTGTTGAAATGTCAAATCTATGGGATTCAAGTTTACAATGAAGTTTTCTCTTTCATTTGCAAATATGGTAATCGTGTTAATGTTTACAGAAGCCTTCTTTTGTTTAGAAAATTTCTGGACTGTTCCGGAAACTCCCCACTCTTCTGGCCATTTTTTGAATTCTGTCATTGTTTATTTAAAACTTTTGGAAATAAATGGAAGATGAACTTTTACTTATTGATCTTGAACTTCGAGATATTTACTACAATCCTGTAACAGGTTACCAATCTATGGAGAAACTTTACCAAGCTGCTGTAAAAGAAAATTCTTCAATAACCAGAAAACAAGTTAAGGAATGGTTACACAGCCAAAAAGTTTTTACTTTACACAAAACCATTAGAAAACCAAGAAAATACCAGAAAACATTTGTCAAAAATCTTGCTGACCAGATGCAAATGGACTTGGTGGATATGGCAAAATTTGGTTCTGAAAATAATGACCAAAAATGGATTCTGACAGGTATTGAAATTTTGTCAAGATTTGGTTTCGCTGTTCCTGTCCATAGAAAAAGTACTGTTGCTATGGTGCCTGGTGTTAGCAAAATGTTGGAAGAATTTAAGAAAAGATTTGGCAAATATCCAGAAACAGTCCAGTTTGACGAGGGGAAGGAGTTTTACAATGTTGGAGTAAAAACTCTTTTGAAATCTCTAAACATAGAATATTTTTCATCCAGATCCCACAGAAAGGCTGCACTTGTAGAAAGATTCAACAGGACTTTGAAAACCAGGATGTGGAAATTTTTTACTTTTAAAGGAAACAAAGAGTGGTTAAATAGTCTTGACAAGTTTACAAATAGTTACAACAACACCACCCACAGCACTATTAAAATGAAACCCAAAGATGTCAATAATGACAACCAATCCAAAGTTTTTCTTACACTATATGGAACCCCACCATTAGAATCTCAAGTAAACCCAAAATTCAAAATTGGGGACCATGTCAGGATCCAAAAATACAGAAAAAACTTTGCAAAAGGATATGATCCAAATTTTACAAATGAAATTTTTACTGTGTCAGCGGTTTTCAGAGGAGTTCCAGTTATGTATAGAATTCAGGATAAGGAGGAGGACATTATGGGAAAATTTTATGGTGAGGAGTTGGTAAAAGTTGTTGGGGAACAAACATAAATAAATAATGGATAGAGAAACCAAAACTGAGGACCCAGGTGTTGAAATGAAAAATCTAAATCCAAACGAAACAGAAGAAGATGAGCAGGATCGTTTAGAAAGAGAAGAGATGGTCGAGGAGGAAACGGATTTGGGTGGTACCAGAAGAAAAGAAACATTAGAAGAAACACAGGAACGTTTAGATAGAGAAGATATAAATGAAAGTCTTTTAAAAGAAGAGGAGGAGGAAGACGATGTGTTCTATGATGGCGCAGCTAACAACTACGAATTCGATATGCAAGAGCAGGACGAGTTAACCAAAAGATTGAACGAACTAAAAGGTAAGGGTAAAAGAAAACAAACTGCTAGGGAAATAAAAATGCAACTACTGGCAGAAAACTCCATAAAAGGAGACATACAAAGAAGGGGTACCATAAAAAGAAGACAATTTATCAAAGATGTTTTTGGACAGCAAATAATCAAAAGTGATGGACTTCAAAGCAAAAAAATAATAGAAAAAAGTAAACTAATGTACAACCCGGAAACAGAAGAGCCAATAGGATTAACTTTTGATGATGTAATGATTGTATCCAAAGATGTCACCGGAAAGTTTATACAAAATGAGGGACAAGGCAAATATCAGGAAAAAATTGATGAATTCCAAGACTTACTAGAATTGGCTGAACTAGAAAGCAAAAACTCAGCAATTGGATCATTCTCAAAAAGATTAGGAATTAGTCCGGAAGCTTCAAACGCACTTCGCAGAGCCCTTGCTACAGATTTGATGGACCAGGTACTAATTATGGGGGATGCTATATATACTGGAATCAATGGTGTAGGAGGAGAACTTGACACCAACCTTGGTAACATTGGCGGGGTTTTAAAGGATGTTACACATATTACTAAGAACCCACACCTAAACCCTGCAGAAAAACGGAAAGCCCTTAAGGACAACCTAGAAGCCGCTGAAATTAACAAAAATCTTTATAGGAATTTGGTAAGAGATACAGACAGCCAAACATTAAGACCTCTCTATGAAATGGGAATGGATGCTTGTGCAACAAAGGCAGAGGTGGTCAGATTGACACTAAACATGAAACCACAGGAGGCTGAAACAATGCAACTGGCGGAAGAGCATATTTTAACCAGATTCGAAAAATTTAAAGAATGGGCAAAACAAAACATGGGTGTAACAGCTGCGATTGCCATTTCCATTGCTGGAATCATAACAACTGTTGTTCTAGCTGGAAAAGCTGCTGTTGTAACAACTGCAAAGGCAACAGGAGCATTAGCAAAAGCACTAGCAAAACTTGCAAAAGCTGCATGGCCTGTATTGGCACCAATTCTTAGCATATTGGCAACTGCTTTGTCCTGGGGTGCAAAGGGATTGGCATGGTTGGCGAAAAATCTGTGGGTCCTTGCAATAGGTTTGACATATTTTGTGTACACAGAGTACAAAAATTATAAGAAAAAATGAAAATATTGCCAATATAAATGAACACAGAATACGCAACAATGAATGAAGAAAAAACTGACGAACCGCAAAACTTGACACTTAGGGAAGACTTGATTCGCCTATCCTTTGCAAAGGAGATCAAATATACAGAAGCATATCTTAAGAAGGCTTCGATGACCCAACTTGAAAAAATTAAGTTAAATTATGAAAGAACCCAACTTGACAAAACAACTTCTCTGTTAACTGAGACCCTTGTAACCAAATTTTCAGAGTTATTGGAGCAACTAGATTTGGTACAAGATGACGAAAAACTGGATGCAGAATTATCTTCAAACAAACTTTTTTGCGATGACGTTAGGTCCTTGGTTAGAAAAATTTCGCCCTATATCCCAATGATTGGTTTGCTCACTGGTGGCATCATTATTGCAAAACATGTGTGGGATAGGAAACCCCAAAATAAAAATGTTACAGTACAAAATGATGAAAATCCTAATGAAAATGTCAGTGGTGGCAGTTCTGTTAATTCCAATAACAGTTGAGCTGATATTACTTAAATTTCTTCTGTTCTCACTAAGTGTTCCACCATGTATTCTACAAAGTTAACAATGTTTTCCTAATCTTGTTGGGTTAGGAAAAAATAAACACAAAATGGGAAATACAAAGTCAAAGCCAAAAGAAAAATATAACAAAAACCATATTAGCAAAAAGGGTTTCCAGTTTGGCCTAAGTTTTGGCAGAGAAGATTTGGTTATGGAAGGAAATGTCCAAATAGGGTGGACAAACAAAACAGTTAAAAATTACACAATGGTTCCAAGTTGCAAGAAATCATTGTCTGTGGAATCTTTAAAAAATGAAATAAATGATGATACTAACAAAAATTTCAAACTGGTACCAACAAATTCGGAAGAAAAGAACAGACAGGAGGAACCTAATTCTTAGAAAAAATTGGGTTCAAAAAGAAAAAGATCGGTGGGTGCACAATAATGTAAGAAATGAACATTATTATTGAAATTGAATTAAAATATTAAAATAAAAGTTATAAATAAAAGAACATGAATCCAATTATTGAAATAAATATCAGGTTTGAAGAAAAAGAACCACAAACCTTTGAAGAGTTAGAAGAGGATATAAAATTTTTACGAAAAAAACTATGCGAAAAAATGGAACTCCGAGAGCAAAAGTATGGAGGCCACACAACAACACGCCGAGAAATGCTAATTAGTATGGCAACACAAAAAGGTATTAAAAACGCATTCATCCTAACAAAAAAAACACTATGCGAACGACTTGGTATTCCAGACATTCCAAAGGTATTCAATGGTAATCCAAATTTTCCAAACATAAAGCCAGTCAAAATTCTTTTTACAGCACTTGAAGATGGAGAAGAAGTGGAGTTCTTAAGTATGAGTAAAGCATCTCTAGCCATAGGAAAAAAACATGCTTCTGGCATCTACCACATCCTAATAAACAAAAAAAATGTTTTGTACAACGGGAAACTCTGGTCCGTAAGTAGAGTAGTAACAGAATAATCAAAAACAAAAAAATCTCTTATTTAAAAAAATAAGAAATTTTAAAAGAAAACCATCATAATAAATAATGGCATATGAAAAAACTCCAGAAGAACTCAAAAAACTTTTCCAAATTCGAATGCAGCTTAGAGAAAGTGCTAACAAAAGGCTTCAAACAATACGGGAAGAAAATTCATCATCCCTTAAAGAGCTTAGAGAAATAGGTAAAAAACTTGGTGTCAAAGGTTCCTACAGCCTAAACACAGAAACACTGTGCGAAAAACTTGACATCCCATTGGTAAAAAATGAAGTTTTCGAAAAACACCACAGAAATGTAATAAGAACACCAGTCAAAATTACATTTACTTCTGCTGCAGGCGAAACATTAGAGTTCCCAAGTATTTACAATGCAGCCCTAAATTTACACAAAAACCCAAGTTTCATTCCTTATTACATTAAAAAAAACAAGGAAGTTTCGTACAACGGTAAATTATGGTCAGTAAGTCGTTAAATTTTTTTAAAAACCACATACATAAACAGGACTCTATACTGTTTTCTTGTCATTCCTTTTTAACATTTCGAACATTTCTATCCAAAGTTGGATAGAAATTTTTTCATGAAGTTTTTAAAAAAAAGAAGTTTTTGGTTTAAAGAAATAATTTTAAATTTTTTTCATACACTAATAAAGGAATGACGAAACAAACTAATGATCCTAAACTATTAAAAATTCGCGAAAATGCTCGCCTTAGAAAACAGAGGCAGTTGCAACGGGATAAGGAAATGAAACCTTTTAAACCCGCAAGACTTGCCATGCTTCAAGAAAAACAAAAGGCAAAAGAAGCAAAAAAAGAACAAGATCTCATCAACCAACAAGACAGGTTGAAAGATGACTTAACTAAGTTTCAACAAAAAACTTACAAAAAACTCCAGAAAAAGGAGCAACAAAAATGGGCAAGAGAGATTAGACAAGAGGAGACAAGGCAGGACAAAATTAAGTGGGACAACAAGTGGTTGGGGGCTGGTAAAAAACTTAAAAAAACTCGTCAGGTTCTTGGCAACAAACTATCAAAAATATTTAAAAGAAAGACCAAAGCCAACAAAAACCTCAGACAGACAAAACCAATTATGATCAAAGATTTTGCAAATGGAAAGGCGGCATTGTACGAAATCTCTGGACAAAATTATAAAGATCCGGTAGTATTTTTGGAACAAACAACAGCTGGGGTTGAAAAACTTATTAATGGGATTGAAAATTCCAAAAAAGTAAAGACAACCCTCATTTGTAAACTTGTTCATTATGATTATGTGGAAGGACTTGAAGAAGTGGATCTTTTTTACTTTGGGTCCAATATGAAAGCCATGACAACTGAGGAAGATGTAACAGAGCTGTACAAGGAAGCAAAAAGGGAGATGCTAGAAAATTTGGCAGCACATCAAAAAGAAAGATCGGGATGGTCCATAAGATCAGTCGAGTCCCTGCACATATCAATAACCAAGTACAGACCACTAAATGGTAAAAAGTACCAGCAACTACCAAAATTCATCAAAGACAAAAAGGCCATCATCAACCCACAAAACACCAAAGATGACTATTGTTTCCTATATGCTGTTGCTATTGCTGAAACTTTGGAGAAAGAACCAGACGCCAAAAAACTTGGAACATTACCACTGTCTATCAAATTAATGGTGGAAGAATATGACGTCAGGGATCTGTCATTTCCTGTTAAAATTAAAGAAATATCCAAGTTTGAACAGTACAACAAAATAGGTGTAAATGTTTTGTCGTATGATGACGAAATTAAAAAAATCTACCAAATGCAAATATCCAGGTCCGAACATGAAAAAAGGGTTAACCTATTTTGGTGGAATGATCATTTTAGTACTATTAAGGACAAAAGCAAACTACTAACAGACCAAAATGACAACCACCAACACAAAAAGTTCTTTTGCGACTTTTGTTTAAACCCTTTTGAAACAGAGGAGGCATTAAAGGAGCATGAAAGCAACTTAATTTGCAGATCCCATGATGCCCAGATCCAGGAATATCCAAAAGAAGGTGTCGACAATATCATGGGATGGAGTTTAAAAGATTTTAAGAAAACCCAAGATGTTCCTTTCATTATTGTCGCAGATTTCGAGTGTATGCTGAAGACCCTAAAAACTGGGAACAATGACGAAAAAGAAAGTTATACCCAAAAGTATCAAGAACACATTCCGATCAGCTATGGTTTCAATATCATATGCTCTGACCCATCTGTGTTTTCTGGCAAATATGTAAGCCACACAAAACAGTATGATTTTGAAGATATTGGCCAAATGTTTGTCGAGAGCTTGGAAAAAGAAGCAAAAAAGATTTGGCATACATATCTTAAAGAACCAAAGAAAATTATTATGACAACAGAGGATGAAAAAAACTTCCAAAATGCAACAACTTGTTATGTTTGTGGTGGAAGGTTTGTTAACAAAAAACTTAAAGATTTGGACCCGAAAAGTATTTGGAAGTCAAGCAAAAACACTCCAAAATCCAAAGTTAGAGACCATAACCATTTAAATGGTAAATATCGGGGAGCAGCTCATAACGACTGCAATTACTCAATGGCAAGTGCGCGACACATTCCTGTTTTGTTTCATAATTTTAGTGGGTATGACAGTCACTTACTGGTAAAATATTTAGGGTTATCAAATGGCCCCATTGGTTGCATAGCAAAAACTGAGGAGGAGTATATTAGTGTCAATAAAAAACTATGGATGGACGGCGGAATGAAAAAGGATCCAAAAACAGGCACACTTAAAAAGAAGTGGGTACCCTTGGAACTACGGTTCTTGGACTCATTGAAATTCATGTCAAGTTCTTTGGCCACACTAACATCAAACTTACCAAATGACGAGTTCCACTACACTGAAAATGGTTTCAAAGACCACCCAAAAAAAGATGTTGATCTGCTAAAAAGAAAGGGAGTTTTTCCATATGAGTTTCTAAACAACCCAAAAAAGTTGGACTGTAAAGAATATCCACCACACAAAGAATTTCATTCAAGGCTAACAGGTAAAAATGTAAGCATTGAAGATTACAACCACGGTCAGGAAGTTTGGAGTAAGTTTAGTTGCAAAAGTTTAAAAGATTATATGGAACTTTACTTAAAAACTGATGTGTTGGGACTCTCAGACGTCATTCAAAGTTTCAGAAAAATGTGTAAAAACACTTACAAACTTGACCCCATGTGGTTCTACACATCTCCAGGATTGGCTTGGAATGCCTTGTTGAAAATGTCGGAACAAAAGCTGGAACTCTTAACAGACCCCAATATGTTTCTCATGATTGAAAAAGGAATTCGTGGTGGAATTTCTACAATTACCCACAGATATGCAGAAGCCAACAACAAGTACATGGAAGAATATGATCCCAAGAAAGAAAGTGTGTTCATCCAATATTTAGACAAAAACAACCTGTACGGGGTTCCAATGACAGAACCACTACCTGTTAATGGTTTCAAATGGATCCCAGAGGAAGAGTTGCCAAACTGGCAAAACTATCTACCAACAGAAGGGAAGGGATGTTTTCTGGAAGTTGATCTTGAGTATCCAGAAAAACTTCATGATCTCCACAATGAAATGCCATTTGCTGCTGAAAGAATGATGATTGACAAGGTTGAAAAGTTGGTACCAAACCTAAATGACAAGAAAAACTATGTGGTCCACTATGAAGCCCTGGCACAAATGTTGGAGCATGGTTTAATCCTGACAAAAATCCATCGCGGTATTTCATTCAATGAAAAAGCTTGGATGAAGTCGTATATTGAACTCAACACAAAGTTAAGAACAGCAGCCAAGAATGACTTTGAAAAAGATTTCTTTAAGCTCATGAACAACTCTGTGTTTGGAAAAACCATGGAAAATGTTAGGAACAGGATTGATGTCCGGTTGGTGTCATTTGACGACCAACTTGAAAAACTAGCAAAAAAAACAACTTACAAAGGGAACACCATATTTACAGATAACCTGGCAGCAATCCACATGAGAAAAACCAGAGTAAAATTAAACAAACCCATCTACTTAGGAGCTGCCATTCTAGACAAAAGCAAAATATCTATGTATGACTTTAACTACAACTACATAAAACCAAAATATGGAAACAAAGCAAAGCTGTTATTTACAGACACAGATTCCTTATGTTACGAAATCAAAACTGATGACTTCTTTAAAGATATTTCCGGAGATGTTGAAACCATGTTCGACACCTCTAACTTCCCACCAACTCACCCAAGTGGAATAGAGTGTGGTGCATACAAAAAGGTGCTTGGTAGAATGAAATCAGAAACTGGTTCTAAACAAATCTCAAAGTTTGTGGGTTTAAGGTCAAAAGCTTATGCCATAAAAATGGCAAAGGAAAAAAATCCAGTAACTGGGTTATGGGAAGAAACAGAGGACAAGAAGTGTAAAGGGATTGCAAAGGCTGTCATCAACAATGATATCAAATTTGATGATTATGTAGAATGTTTGTCAACAGGAAAAAACATACTAAGAGGGATGAACACATTTAGAAGCACCAAACATACCATCCACACCATTCATGTCAACAAGATAGCACTAAATTCTGAGGATGACAAAAGGGTTATACTGGATGACAAAATTTCAACACTTGCTATTGGTCATTGGAGAACATTGTAGATTAAGTTCAAAATTTGTATTCAAATAAGAATACATATTTAAAAAAGGTTCAGAAATTATTGTTATTTTTCTTTCCATGAACAAACTTATTGTGCAACCTTAATGCTGTCTCTGACTTTGTTTCAAATTTACACCCTTCTCTTCCGCATGTAAAACAGTTTTTGGTAACGCATTTTTTGACCGGTTTTTTTACTCTTTTTTTTCTAGGCATTTTTATTTATTTAAATTTTGGAACCCCTCAAAAACAATTTAGAGAAACCCCAAAAAAAACCCCAAACCCAAAAACTTGGCGGCCATCTTTAAAAAATATCCCAAACCCCCAAACCCCAAAAAATCCCAAAAACTTGGCGACCATCTTTAAAAAATTCCAGAACCCGGGAGTCGAAAATTTTAGAGCAACCGGAAGTCAAACCCCAAACCCAAAAACTTGGCGACCATTTTGGATCTTTAAAAAATTCCAGGATCGGATGTCAAACCGGAAGTCAAACCCCAAACCCAAAAAATTCAGGAGGGGGGTGGGGAATTTGGTTTTTAAAATAGTTAGTAGCTATGTCCCAGGATCGGATGTCAAACCGGAAGTCAACCCAACCCAAAAAATTCAGGAGGGGGTTGCAAATGCTTTTTAAAATGGTTTTGCAAATTGTCCCAGGATCGGCCTTTTGACACTACTTACATGTACTTCGACATTTTCTGGACATAACATAGCTCTTGAATAATTTTCCCCACTATATTATTAGCACATAATCGCATGAATTCTCGTAAAATTACAGTTTAATTTCACTCGTGTTTTCTTACAAATTACCCTTGTCGCAAACAAAATTAAACCTTAAACCTTAACTTTCCTCGGCCCCATGCAATTGCCTATACATATAAGTTGAAATTTCTAGTTCGTCGAAATTTCGAGTTATGACGTATAGATAATCGCATGGGGCCGAGGAAAATTAGGGTTTAATTCCACGAGTGTTGCTGAGTCGCGAAGCAACTAGGGTAATTTGTAAGATTTTGAAAACACGAGTGAAATTAAACCTTAATTTTACGAGAACTCATGCGATTATGTGTTAATAATATAGAGGGAAAAATTATTCAAGAGCTATGTTATGTCCAGAAAATGTCGAAGTACATGTACCTTATCACGGTCGGTGCCCGGCAACATCCCAATTTTCCTCGCTATATCGCTGTGCCTGTAGCTTTCTTTTTGTAAACCCAGGCAAAAGTTCGTAAATTTTCTAGTGTATTTATTTTCACTAATAGTTTACACTCCTTCAATAGTTTAAATTAGTTCAAAGAAAACAAAAAAGCATTTTCAGACTGAAAAACCTTGCAGACTTGTTGAAAAAAGTCCGTCCTCTGAGGTTCACTGTTGTTAAGTAACAAAGCGACCAATCACATGCAAGTACTGCGGATCACCAACCAATCAATCAAGTGCAAGTAATTTTGCCCTGAATTAAAAAAAAATGCCTTCTTCATTAGCCAATCGTATTCAAGTAATTTTGCCCTTTATATTAAAGTCGAAATTTCGAGTTACATAAGTCGAAATTTGGCGTTATAAACTTTGTGCAATTGCTTGCAAAAAGAATAAATTATGAAAGTATATTATTAAATATATTTAAAAAAAATTATGTATTAAAGTATGTCCCTTCAGAACCACAATATTATGATTGTGATACGATCGAGAAAGCGATGCAACTGTTGAACTTTCATTTCACCCCTCAATGAAAAATGCACTTAAATATTACCAAAACTGGTGATCTGTAAGGCCGGACAAAACCAAATGCAATACCGCACCGAAATACGTTTGAAAAACACCACGAAACCGATATACCGGAAACCCCATATGGCAAACTCCGCCGTAAAGATTTGAAACTACAATGCAGTCATGTCAAAAACGAAGCCATCAAAGTACAAGTCTTGAAATCCGACATACAGGTTTCTACCAAACAGAAACATAGGTACGCACAGCGTACATGCGTCTACACGCTTTCAAAAGTGCTGCGCGTGTTACACGGTGGTCCTAGAACGAGTTTACGGGTCGCTTGTCATATCACGCGCTTGGGCGACCTGTGACAAAACAATCACTGATAAACATATCCATGCTGGTAATATAGCGTTACACATTTGCGTAAACGCAACCTGCAGACGCAAAAGCAAGAGCGAGGTCGACGAAAACAAATGCGCATTTACAGTCGGTGAAAAAGAGAAGTACACGGGTAACAGAATGTGTTCGCAACAAGCTTGTAGCAAACATGTTAACAAGTTGTGATTTTATCAAGCTGATACATGGATAGCTTGTTGTTGTCAACCTTGAAGGAACTTGTTATTAAGTGCAGAGCGCTAACAAGTTGTTGGAACAACTTGTCACAAGTCCCGCTTGAACCTTGTTACAAGTTGTCAGCAACCTGCTACAGGCTTCGGTTAACTGGGAACAACCAGTGCAAATGCATCCCCGGTCACGGCTTGTTGGAACAGCCTTGTAAGAACTTGCTTGCAGGTATTCCAACAACCCTGGGCGTTTTTACGTGTGTACAATTAGTCGACGAATGCTGGGGTGTTGGTGGCACATGGGGTGTTTATATATAACTGATAGCGATATAACAGTTTAGATATGACCGATAGCGTTATCCAGTATAAATAACGTTAGTTTAGTTGTTGATATCGTAGCGAGGGAGTGACCACAAAAAATGTATTCAAAGTTCGTCCAGAATTTGAATGTCCTTGAGAGCACTTGAATTAAAAAAATAATGAAACTCCAAGACGTGAAAGTCAGTGAATTTATAAAGAACTGCTTAAAAACTCTTGAATCCTTCGTGATTTGATTTTTGACATTTTCTGGCAAGTAAGAGTTTTCCATTTTTCGTAATTCTCCACTCCTCCAAAGCCTCTTTTCAGCTCTTTGGTCCTACCACCTCCACAGGCATTTCTTTCCGTTTATAAATTTCTGTTTCCCTCGCAGTCTTTTTCATATCGTGTCGCCGGCGCCCAAATTCGCATCAGCCTGAGGGGAAAAAAGAAGAACGCCTGCAGGTAGCTTTCTCCCTCCGGTATCGTGTAGTTCTGTCGATAAACAAACGTAGCAAGAGTTTCTGTAAAGAATCAAATGCAAGACAAAAAAGCCCCAATCCTAATCAGTAAGAAGCATAAGAACGAATCAGACAAAGTGCTAAAGAACGGTGCCTTGTTTAGCGTCAAAAACGTCGCCTGTATTCTCGTTCCCAGACTAGCACACGGAACATCAACCCACATCGAGGGGTTTGGCTCTGGGGACGAGATTACCCACATCTCTGTGTCCGTGGCTTACGGGTGCCACGAATATAAAGCTACCTAACAAGTCGTTAGGACAGTGACTGACTTGTCAGGGCACCGTAGTATAAAGCTGCCTGACGATCTAGTCGCTAACTTGTCAGGGCACTTGCAATTTTGGGCAATTGTGTTGACCTGCGGAACGTTTCGCTTCACGGAGATCGTCAGAGAACCGCCAAAATTCCACGCGTCAAAAACATCGCTTCCATGCATGGGACAATGCCAGAAGCCATGACGTTGTGGCTATCAATTGATTCAATTCTGCCCAGACTTACAAGCAAAATTCTAAAGCTGAATGATGAGCTAGCCGCTAGCACGTCAGGGCACCACAATTGTATCTACCTGCGGAATGCTCAATGCTTTTCTTCACAAACATGATGTCATCAAAAAGCCGCCAAAATCCTTGGCGTCATAAAACATCGCTTGTATTCTCGTTCCCAGAGCCCATATTCCTGTGTCCGTGGCTTACGGTAGACTTGCTCCAAGTCCGCCTCTTAGGGCTAGTTTTTGCGGGCGGGTGGAAAGGCGGGAGAGCGGAAAAGCGGGAGGAAAGAGACGAGGAACCGAAAGGTCAAAAATGTTTGAAAAGGACTTTGAGAAACGACACCTAGAATATAAAGCTACCTAAGGAGCCCGCATGCAGCCGCTTAATGCATGGCTACTCGTCAGGGCACCGCAATTGATTTAATTATTTAAATAGCTTCAGGCACTACATTGCAAAAAATACTAAAAACAAAGCGACGAGTTGCAGCCCAGTTCGAGTTACCCAAATCACAGTGATCTCACATACCGTAATTGGCCCCTAAAGGCCTAAACTATACAAATGATTATGGGAGAATCGTATCTCTATGGCAGCAATCAGATTTTAATATTTCATAACAAAAATATGCTGAGAATTAAATTCATGACTTGGAGGCCAATATAAAATAAGGCCATTGCCAAAAGAAAATAAGTTCGGTTTAAATTACGTTGTTTATCATTGGGATTAGCCTTGACTTTGATCTTCCTTGTATTTGCTCAATATGACATTTATGTGAGAAAAGGTGTGGGGACACCATTACCCAACAATGTTCATTATTAAATTGTGAGTTGAAATTATACATTATCACTTTGGGCACCATAATATAATTAACTGCAATTGCTACTGAGCTTGTACCCTGCGAGCAGAGCCTTCTTTTCCTTATTTCTTCGCTGAGAGAGGAAGAAAAGTAGGCTCTGCTGTATTCGTGACTGGTTCCATTGCGCATGCATGTCAGTTGCTTGGTTACAGTGGTTACAATCTCGAACCAGTCCCAATCAGAGCAGAAAACAAAACGAGAACCGGTTAAACGGGTCTTAAACGGGTGGTTACTTCGTCCTAAATCTTGGACGAAGCCAAACACGAATACAGCAGAGCCTACTTTTCGTCCTCAGTCTCTCAGCGAAGAAATAAGGAAAAGAAGGCTCTGCTCGCAGGGTACTGAGCTTGCATTATCATTATCCATTAGACTTCCGCCAAATATTCAGAAAAGAATTTGGTTCGTGACGGAATGTCAAACAGACAAATACAGTCGGTAGTTGAACGTTTCACATCTTATAGTGGACAGACCAGGACTCAGGAGCCAACGCCACAAAGATCTCTGCCGAATCGGCAAACAATGCTTGATAATTCAGACCGAACGCATGAAATCGTGCCAAATAACCTACTTATTATATAGATGCGAGTGTTTTACTAAAAAATATGCAGTTTCGTATAATTTCCACATCTTCACTAGTGAAGATATCGATGGCGTCATTTACCGGTTTTTTTTTGTATTGAAAAGCAAATTACACGGTGGCTTGAAGATATGAATTTTATCTTCTCGTGGTGAAAATAATATTTTATTCATTTGCTACGCTTACTTGTAAAATATTGTTTTCACCCCTCGAAGATAAAATTCGTATCTTCGCGCCACCGTGTAATATATCCGCTATATAGATGTCCAATATCGCAAGATATTCGTACTCGTCGATCGCGTTATTTGCACTCGTTGACGTGAAGTTAAATGATAATATACATGAAAACATTTCTCAATTCTGATTGGCTAAGAGCAGTGCAATTCAAGGAACGAGACAAAAAATTCAAAATGGCGGTCTATATTTGGCATGGAAAGTTTTCACTTTTCCAACAATTTATGGTGCACTTTCAATTGAAAATCCTACGTGAATGTTTTGAAATAAATACAGAGAGAACACTTAGAGTGAAAATGTTTGCTGTAAAGTAACGAAACAAGACTTAATGGCGTGGGTGAGGCCGTCATCGAAGCATATAATTTTTTCATGTATATTATTAATAATTCAAAACTCATTAATAATTCACGAGAAAAACACAAAGAAAATCAGTACCATGCCCGTGGTTTTATACCTGATAAAACTTCTTGACGTCAGAAAGAATACTAATGAACATACAATTTTATATAAAGAATACTAATGAACATACAATTTTATATAAAGAATACTGAACATAAAAAGAAATGAACATAACATCCAATAACGAACCGTTTTTGAAGCCATTCGAAACACTCGCATCACGTGTTTGATCAGATCTAAAACACTCGGGCTGCGCCCTCGTGGTTTTAAATCTGATAAAACACTCCTGCTCGTGTTTTAAATATTACGTAATAGCATGGTTTCTCGTGCAATTTGGAAAAACATGCACTCGTGAGTTTTTTAAAGACCTCAAATAGCACTCGTCCTTCGGACTCGTGCTATTTTGATAGTCTTTGAAAAACTCACTCGTGCATGTTTTTCCCAAATTGCACTCGAAACCATATTTCAATTTTAATTAGTATAGGTAATAACTTTTACTAATAAAAATCGAAATATTGCATTTTCATTATTCTCAGTTTGAACAAAAAGGTGCTTGTTTTAGCTTGTTTTATTGTATATTCTACTATTTTTATTGTTTAAACTACATAATCTACATCACAAGCTATAATACATTATTCAATTATGAAAATATACATGTAAGTTTATATGTAACTCAGTATTTAATAACACTTCTTTAGAGTTTGCTATGCTAAAGAGGCTTATTCTATTGGCTATCCTATACTACAGGCATTATTACTAAACTAAGATATTATGTATCTCTTCAGCAATTAAAGCAACTCTACTATACTCTTATTTATGCTTACATTTCGTATGCAATTCTAGCATGGGGTAGTACTTATAAATCTCACATACAGAAAATACAAACTAAACAAAATCGAGTAGTTAGGTTAATATTTTTCGCAAAAGTATACAGCAAGAATACAAAGTGCTTTGCCTTTATTAAATTTATTGGATATTCTAACAGTTAACACCGTATTCCAGTTGCATATCCTTAAATTTGCTCAACAGTAAATTCTTAATTGTAAAAAAATATCACTTTCGGACCGTGGTCAGATATCGTAAAAAACTGCCCGCTCACACAGCCAATCAAATTGCAGCATTACCTAGGATTCCACCCCGCTCACGGTTGATAAAAAAAATTAATTATTATTATTATTATATTCACACGAATCTGATTCTTCTTGCGGTGCATGTGATTTGGTGAGCTTACTTGCTACAATATTGGGATATTAATTCCCAAATTCTCGCGAGTACTAGTCTATAGTTCTTAGTATTGTAGTTAAATCACATGCACCAGGAGGAGAATCGGATCTGAGTAATCGGATCGTGTGGTCTTCAACACATCTTGAATCTTTACTACAAATTTTTCGTCAATGGTGTTGGCATTGAATAGACATTTCTTTTCCATATACTCCTTCCATATAACAAGTATGAACATTATTAGCCTGCACATCTTGAATGCCTTTAAAATTCCCACCTGCTCTACATAAATAATAATTGTGAAAATAAAGTTACATTAACTGCACAAAAATGTTGAACTGATGGAAAATAGCTAAACTATGCGCTTCGTATGGATATTTATGCATTTTAATGATATGCTCCTATTTGGGATTTTTATCATAAAATTACAAGTTTTAAAAAGGGGTAAAACATTAGAAATTGGTTAGTACAAATTTTATTTTATCAAATCTAACATAAAATATTGTAAAAGTATATTATAAAAGTCTTCGTAACTATATATTAAAAAATTGTTCTAATTTGGAAAGTTTTATTAAAATTGATACAAATTAACAATTAGCCCGAGTTGTCTATGATAGACAACGAGGGTGCATTGTCTAATTGTTTTAATATAAACCAACTAGTCAGACAAAGTATTATTTTGAAGAAACAAATTGAAACTTCGACAAAATGCAATTTTTCTGTTGTTTTGATTTTAAAATCGACTCCTTTCACTACTAGTGGTCTTTTGCTAATAGACACTGAATAGGTCAGCCAATCAGAATGCAGGATTTGTAATAGTCCATGCACTAGTTGGTTTATACCAATGGCATTAACATTTATACTAAAAAATTGTGATGTTGAAAATATGAGACTACAAGTGTCAATGCGATAAAAAGTAAGTTCAAGGGATATTTTTCCAAAGTGGTCTCGGTTAGGTCTTACAGATAATCGAAACTCACTTCACAATTTTGCTCAACAATATAATAGTAGAACTAATATAAAGAAGATTTGGTTTTGTTATTTTGTAAGACAATTTGACATGACCCATAAACATGTTTATCAGTAGATATGTAATACTTACCTTGATGGCGAATGCCAAATCTGCACCCGTTTCTTTTCATTCAATCTTGCTCTGACGTCGCGATCGCTAATCCAGGCACTGACTCAAACTCAGGCTCTGACTCTGACTCAAGCTCTGACTCGGGCGCTGACTCTGACTCGGGCGCTGACTCGGACTCGAGATCTGAATCAGGCTCTGACTCGAGCTCTAACTCGTGCTCAATCTCAGGCTCAATCTCAATCTCAGGCTCAATCTCGGGCTCTGGCTCAGATTCCGACATGGACGCTGACATAGAATATGAATAAAAATTATACAATAACTTAAATACTGCGAGCTTTTTAATTGATTGTTACCGTGATCTATTAAAGGACAGATGCAGATAAAGTGGTGTGATTTTCATGAACCAATCACAACTCTCTTTGCCTTACCACCATTTGCATTCAAGCGTTTAGCGAATAACTAGTTGTTTTTGAGTTTTGAAACAAACGTTGTCCAATGACAACTATACATTTGACAGATCAAATCAATAACGAATTGGGGGTGTAACTTTCCATTGTTATTGCTTCCATTTCAAGTTTCAACCACTGACCTGTATATAACTGGACTGCTGGTGCCCATGCAAAAAATGTCCCATGGTAGGACACCATCTTGTTAGGTCAAAGCATGAAATTAACCAATCACAGATGACCCTGACAGGACACCATCTTGTTAGGTCTAAAATTAACCAATCAGCAAACCAGAAAATCAAAGATGGTGCCGATCAATTGGGGCCACTTTATGTAATACAAAAGTATCGGGGGCCCGCAGTCCAGTTATATACAGGTCAGTGGTTTCAACGTTGTGTTAATATTTTCTCACGGGCTACAGCAAACAACGTGTAATACAAAATAAATGCATTTGGTAGGTCATATCGACGTGAACTACCCTTATCAGATGACCTGCATTCGCTGATCATTTCGATTCTCACAATTAAGTTGAAGACAAGTTATGCCAAGCAAAAAGAACAATGACAAGTATTGACAATTACACCCCTATTCGTTATTGATTTGATCTGTCCATGGTTATCTGTCAAACGTATAGTTGTCATTGGACAACGTTTGTTTCAAAACTCGAAAACTAGTTATTCGCTAAACGCTTGAATGCAAATGGTAGTATCACAAACCAATGACATTGCTTGTTTTGAATAGATCATGAATCATGTCGAGAGGTCGAAAATTTGGACCCCATAATTTATTATAATTTTGATTGATCGTTCAAGATTCAAGTTCAAGGTTCAAGTCGATTGTTGAACGAAAATTTGAACATGTTCAAATTTCGTTCAACATCATTCAACGACGTTCAACATCATTCAACAGGGGTGGCCAAACGCTTTCAACATGTTCAATCACGGTTGAATTCAACATTATGTTGAATGAAATGTTGAAAGCGTTTGGCCAGGCCTTAGATTTCTTACCATCGCAATCCATTCCATTGTCCTCTTCTCGAATCTTTATTTTAATCTTTATCTTTTTTGTGCTTCCTAGACAGTCTGCGATCTCTGCAATTTTCTTTTCATTTACCCTCCCCGATTCGTAATAAATATTGGTATTGTTGGCCGGTTTCATGTTTCTGGTACATACTTCATTGAAACGTTCTACGATCTCCTGAACCATCTTCTGAGACGAGAGAATCTCTTCGTTACTTCCTTGCTGCAAGAGACGCGTTGAGAATCGGGCGGAGCGCTCCACGTTATTAGCATAAACTCTTACTACTTCTGTTTGCTTCAGTAGCTTGGACCCCTTTTCAATGTGGATTTTGCTTACTTCATCCAGTAGATGTTGAGCCTTCTTGTCCAGTATTTGAGTAAATGTGTTCAATATTTCTTGTTTTTTCTGCTGGATTTCAGATTTTACATCTTTTGCCTTGCGATCGAGCGATTGCGTGTCTTTTCTGAAGGTTGCTAACAATTCCTTGCTTTCCTTCAACTCGTTCAAAAGTTTTCTGCAACTGGAGGCTAAGAACTGCTTTTGTTTGACGGCCATTATTTCTATTGGAAGCCATGAATGATCTGGCTTCTCGTGGGTGAAATCCGTGCAGTATCGACAAATAAGCTCCTGGCATGTTTCACAATAAAACTTCAGCGACTTATTCGTATGTTGTTTGCAATACAGCTTTCCTCTAATCTTCGCTCGATTCTCCGGTTTGGATAATTCGTCCATGGATAGGACAGAATGGTTGTTGAAACCAAGATAGTTGTTGTGACTTGTAAGACATGCTTGACACAAGAAAACTTCACAGGTTACACAACGACCAACTGAAGGTCTTTGACAATGAGAACAGGGAACACAGGTTACTCGATCCTGTACGGCCGTAACCTCCAGCATATTACAGATAAAATGGTTTGGTGTCATGTCTGCTACTTCCTCTCCAGGATTTAACGTAAACTGACTTCGACATTCTGGGCAGTGGAATTCTTTTATCTGTCGACCGACTGGCGCCTTTTTACGATGAGCCTTAACCACCTTTTCCAGGCAAGACTTGCAATAAGAATGAAAGCAAGGCAATGTTCGAGGATCCTTTAATGTCTCCAGACATATCGAGCATTGGAGATAACTTTCCAGTTTACCAATCGGGACAGCTTCTAATGAGCGAGCCATGTGGGAATGATATACGACTTTTAAGCAGGAAAATTGACTGTTTAATCGATCAGAGGTAAACCTGAAGACCAACGATGATCGTTATACCACGGGTTATACTCAGACACTCAGTAGACCGCGAACACCCTGTTTTTATTACATTAGCTTGAAGCCTTCAAAAAACCGCTAATAAGCGACTCAACGGTCAAGACCAGTCAAAATGAGTCGCTTCAGTTATTTAAACAAAGAACAACTTCGACTACAGTATCTGGATGACGGAAATACTTTCGTTCATCTTTTGGAATACACAAGAGCTTTCGACGAGTTTTGAGAGACTTGAGATGTTTCATCACGTGTCGAGACGGTTGAGTAATATAAATGACAATCGGTTGAATAACAATCAAGGTCGACCACTTCAGATCAAATTTCAAACACAAGAAAATCGTATCATGTGATCTATTTAATAAGACAAGTACGTTGTTTCGCGGTTTACTGGGAACGATAAGTTTTGAAACAAGCGTTGTCCAATGACAACTACAGTCGTTGGCACCTAAGCGTGTACACCGCCCGTCAAAACATGTTTTACTACTCAAATCAGTAGAGCGAGACATGGATAATTTTTTTATCGCTTCCGAAGTGTCAGTTTTATTAACCGCGGATCAATATTACATGTAAAGCAATCACGAGGTGTATTCTCATGTACAACGTGATAAACATCCAATTGTTAACTCGTAAACAAGCTATCACGTGGTACATAAGAATACACCTCGTGATTGCTTTAATATTGATCCGCGGTTAACGAAACTGTCGCTTTAGAAGCGATGAAAACATCGTCTATGTCTCGCTCTACTGATTTGAGTAGAATGTCAACGTCAAAGTTAAATGTTTACCTTGCAAACGTATTAGGTTTTCATTCGATACATTCGAACCAATGCATTATTGTCACATGAAAGTGCCCTTAGCCAATCACGTCTCGCCAATCCCACGGTGTTGATTTCAAAACGGTTAACTTTGGCTTAAATTTAGAACATGTTTTGACGGGCGGTGCACAGGCTTAGGTGCCAACGACTGTATACGTGTATGACAGATCAAATCAATGAGCTTCTCAAGTTTCAACGTTGTGTTGATATTTCCTCACGAGCCATACGCAGGCTACACGAGCCACGGCAAACATGGAATACCAAATAAAATGCGTTCGGCAGGTCATATCGAAGTGAACTACTCTTATCAGACGACCTGCGTTTGCTGATCATTCCAATTCTCACAATTAAGCCAAAGACAAGTTATTCCAAGCAATCGCTGCGGCTCTCTCCTCCGCACATCTCGTATGCGAACGCTACCGACCTGTGTCGGAGATCGGCTATGTCGGGGATCGTCGGAGATGCGTCGAAATCGTCAGCTGGACATAAGGAGTGCGGGCGCACTACTTATGTTCAGCTGACGCCTCCGAGCAGACGTCTGCGGAGGAGAGAGTCGCTGCGGTCTGAAAAGAACGATGACAAGTATTGACAACGGAAACTTACACCCCCTATTCGTAATTGATTTCATGCAGGACCGTATTAAGGCGGGGGCTGATGGGGCGGCAGCTCCAGGCCCAAGAGAGATATAGGCCCTTCTTTTGCCAGACAACAATATTAAATTTAATAATAAATATAATAAACACTAAACAAATAATGTCACAGCGTGAGTAAGTGTTCTTTGCCAATATCATTGTGTCAAAACACAAAAATCAAATTATTCTGTGGTCCTGGGCCCCCAACCTCGTGCTGGGCCCCTAGCCTGTTAGGCTGTTTAGCTCGACCCGGGCAAAAATGGAGCAAGAGACTGGTGTGAGTACTGAGCGTAATCACCTATTTTTGGCGCCAAAACAGCACGGTTGGAGCTCTAGGAACGAGAATGGCGCTGATTATCTGAAATTCTGAGTTCGCACAGATGCAACCGACTTTTTTATCAAAACAGTTAACTTTTAATTTCAAAATGTTTTGGACATCACTTCGAATGTACATATAGTAATTAGCAAAGCTTTCAAAAATACTGTCAGTAACTAAAGAATGATTTGTATCGATTTCCGACAGTTTCGGCGGAGATTTGCAACGTTGTTCATTTAAGGCTGTTTTCCATTACGTCCGCCTTGCCCGCGCGGGCGAACCGAAGCGAACTAAACAATGCACGCTCCGCCCGCGCGGGCAAAGCGGACGTAATGGAAAACAGCCTTTAAAGACATGTAAAAAGAGACAGCTTTGCGTAGTTTATAATTTTGATGACGTCACATAAAAACACTCTACAGTATATAGGCCCTGTTGTTTGATTTGATGTGTCAAACGTGTAGTTATCATTGGACAACGTTTGTTTCAAAACTCGAAAACAACTTAGTACTGGTTGCTAAACCATGTGTGCGTGCAACCTGGTTCCCAGGCCTCTCTTTTTTAACGTCGAGCAGCAGACCTAATCTCGTACCCAGAGCCTGCGATCCTTTTGGTCAGTACCAAGGAACGGAGGCTCTGGGGAACTCCGATGAAACTTGTCATCTGATTGGTTAGTTTAAAAACAGTAAAATTTCAAATAATGTGCACGTTGCTAAATTGTTTAATCGATTTCTCGACGTTCTGTAACACATAATTATACACGACAGACCCAAAATACAATTGAACATATGAAATAATTCAAAACAGCAAAAATCTCGACAATTTACAAGTTAAAACTATTATTATTCTCGCTTCGTCGCCAAACAAACATCCACCGTCTGGCTCGTCTCGTAATTCTTCGCAGTTTCGTCTTAGAAGTTTAATTCGATGTAGTTTAACCAAAATTCCTGACAGAAAGTACAATTCCTTACCTGAGCGGCTGAGCCGATCACTGCCGAGTGTCGACGGCGACGCGGACATATAAAGCACTCTCGTCAAATCGTCCAGTTGACGATTTAGAGAAAAGCTAAGAAAGACCATTTGTATCGCAACGCTTTGTCAAGAGCTTTGTAAAACATACTGGGCCATTCTTAATCGGTAAACAAATATTTTCCCTAGTCTTCGAACAAGCTAAAGATCGTCGATAACAGTAACGAATTATAGGGAACAGGGAACCAGAGGAAAGCCCAATTTTGAGGGTTTTTTTCATTGGAGTTTCCCAGAGCCTCCGTTCCTCTGTACCAAAATGATCGCAGGCTCTGGGTACGAGATTGGGGACGAGAATGCGCCAAGAAATCCACGAGGAGTTAAAGGCAAGCTCGTACCCAGACCCGCGCGTTCCCATACTCAAAATGATGATTATCATGATATTCAAGTGAGACTCTGTACAACATGCGGGATGTTAAACTAAAAAGCATATAACAAAAAGGGGTGTTGTGGTCGGGGTCTGAGAGGTGGGACTTTCTTCCCGGAGGGTTGTGGTTAGGTTTAGGGTTGCCGGGGGGTTGTGATTAGGGCTAGAGTCAGGTTTAGACGTGGGGGTCGGGGTTAGGGATCGGGGTTGGGAATTAGTTCTTTAAATCGACAATCATTGTTAATTCTAGACCATTTCACAATTAACGATAATCATCATGTTCAAAAGTCGTCAACATGAAAGCCCATCTGCATTGGAAGCTAAAATATCACAACCCTGCATCAAATAACTACCAAGTTGAGAGTATTTTGTTCATTGCGCCATATTCTAACTTCGGCTGAAGTGAAAAAAATGAAGTGAATTTAAAAACCTGGGCAAGATCGGGCAACGATTTCTAGTCAAGCATGCGCATTGGATTAGCCAATCAGAACGGGCCCTGAAATGGCTGTTACCAGAGCCTCGTGTGTATGGGAACGCCAACCTCGTACCCTGGCAAAAGCTGGTCACGTGATTCCAAAATACTCCAAGACTCTTGGAGTATTTGGAACTGGGGGGAGCGGTTGATTTGGTTCTAAACGTAGATTCGTAGAACCATAGTCAATCGAGATATGGTCTGGAAACTCAGCTAAAGTCTTTGGTCTATCTTTTTGTTCGCCTTTATGCATTTTTGTGCACGGTGCACGGTCACTGAACACATTGTATTTTAGTATAATGAACGAATTGTCCAATAGCAACGTTTCAGTTCAATCACTCAACCGTGCTATTTAAATATTAATAAACGTAAAACAAAGGATGTGCACGGTGTAAGGTATTTGTTGCAAGTCTAGTTGAGGTAAATCCGAGCGGTTAATCAGAATTTAAAGAATTGAATGAACATTTATTCAGCTTTTCATTGTCTGTTTCCATTCTGTTGATATTAAGTGTCGTCTCAAGGCTTCTGGATGCGTTCTTTGTATTTCCTGAATTCTTATTTTCTTGCGACCTTCTTAACAATCTTCTTGTCAACATCTGAATGTTCAGGCGAAACGTCTTTTTGTTCCGCCAAACTCCGCCATTGTTAACTGCTTCGTGAATCGTGCGTGGCATTTACGCGTGGTACACGAACTCGAGTACCCGACATTATATCCCGCTACAGCGGGTATAGCGGGGAATATCACTTTAATACTTTGAAGTGAGGGGTAATTCGATGATTAATTGACTGGTCACGTGGTACAAATCAAGCTTTCTGACTGGACAATTTACAGTTGAGGTATAATATTAAGTAGAACTCCCAACAGCTGCTAGGCATGCGGAGGGAATATTATCTAACGCCAATAGCTCACACCAAACGTTACTTACAAAAGCCTTCCTTTTGAGTACCTGACGTTTGTTCGAAGAGTCTGAGATCAAGAGAAGTCCACCATTACTAAACGCGTGAAGTGTTTTTGAAATCATCATTTGTGAATCAATGAGAAGCAAACCACGCGACCGTATTTATAAACACATCTGCCTCTGTTTCCACTCTCGCCAAAGGATGGCAGTCCTCGGGGTACCAAAGAAGCCTGAAAAATATTAGAATACGATGTTATCTTATTTTTAGCAATTCTTACAGAAGCAAAATAGTCTTAAAATTACACAGAATCTCGCAATAACGGTTTTATATTATATTTCAAAAACTCATTAATAATTCACGAGGAAAACACAAAAGAAAATCGTGACCGTATCGTGTCTTTATATGTGATAAAGATACCTCCTCACCTGATTTACATAAACTTTAGCTTTGATTTTCTCGGCTTAGACAAGGTTATTTTTCAAACTTACTACGCCAATGAACTTACCAAGTGGTTCGTTTTTGAAGCCGTTCAATAAACTCGCAGTTCGTGTTTTATCAGATATAAAAACACTCGGCTTCGCCTCGTGTCTTTATTAACAAATAAAACATAAAGCTCCGTGCATATGTACTCTTATAAAGGTTCGTTTGACGTCATTTGAACACGAAAGAAGTTGAGTAGAGGCACGAGGCGATAGCCGAGTGCCTTTACACTTCTTTCGTGTTCAAATCACGTCAAACGAACCTTTATAAGAGTACATATGCACAGGAGCGGTATGTTTTATTTGTTTTATAAAATAAGAGGGGAAAAAATAAACTAAAAGTGGGATAGTTTTGAAGGTTCGCTAGCTTTTCCCGCCAGGTGACGTCATCCTACGCCACTTCACGTCATTTTACGTCATTCATGATCTTCATACTCTTATAAATGCACGGGGCCCAGCCAATCAGAGCGTGCGTAGAGGACACCTTATTTTATAATGTCTGATAAAACACTCCTGCTCGTTTATTAAACAGTACAAAAAACATAAAAGAGATACTAGAAACCTGCACAGAAGTACGGATGGTCAAAATTAAAGCGAGATTGAAAGGTATTGCAAATGTGACATCTTGGTTTCTGTTGGCCCGACAGCAATCAAGTTTTGACCTTTGTAAAAACTTGGTCTTAAAGGTTCAGAAATCCTCCATAACGGTGATTCTTATTTCACAAGTGAATTAATGTACAACTTTAATTTTGATTAGTTAGTTTCAGAAATTGCAGCTTGATGTTAGTAATAATTGTCAGTTGTTTGCTGTACAAGCTGTGTTAGTTGGTAATACTCAGAAAAACTCTGAGCTCTAAGCGGGACTCGAACCCACAACCTTCTGAATGCTAGCCAGACGCTCTAACCATTGGGCCACTAGAACTCAGATAGCAGAGCAAGGTTATTTAAGGTAATTATAAAAACATGGTTTGCCTTTGACATATAGTTCTAACGACGTATGCATATAATGAGACATGCATAATTGTACAAATCGCTACATCATCAGGGTTCAAACTGAGAGCTCATATGGCAAACTTTGAGTGCTTATTGGTCGAACACTAATCATAAGATTGAATTCAAATGTCCAGTCAACGCTCCAGGTATATGCCTCTCTGTTCATTAATGTGAGAAAAAAAAACGCTAGCAGATTCTTTTCAGTTCATAACAGAAAGGTCTTTATTGTTTTTGCTAATCCTCACCTCACTTCAACACCATGACAAGTCAAAGCTTTGTAAAATTCTTTTCCTTGAGTTGGTGGGACGCGAAGGTCAACACCGCCAAGCATTATCAACGTTGGTGTCTGAACCTAAGGGAAACAGATTTCTGTTATTGAAAATGCTTCAAGATTTGTAAACACAATGAACATACACTGACAGACTGACTGACTGACTGACTGACTGACTGACTGACTGACTGACTGACTGACTGACTGACTGACTGACTGACTGACTGACTGACTGACTGGCTGACTGACTGACTGACTGACTGACTGACTGACTGACTGACTGACTGACTGACTGACTGACTGACTGACTGACTGACTGACTGACTGACTGACTGACTGACTGACTGACTGACTGACTGACTGACTGACTGACTGACTGACTGACTGACTGACTGACTGACTTTGGTTAAAAATTAGATGAAAATCTCATAAACGTTTCTCCGTGTTCCTGTGTTCCTTCCTTCCTTCCTTCCTTCCTTCCTTCCTTCCTTCCTTCCTTCCTTCCTTCCTTCCTTCCTTCCTTCCTTCCTTCCTTCCTTCCTTCCTTCCTTCCTTCCTTCCTTCCTTCCGTCCTTCCTTCCTTCCGTCCGTCCGTCCGTCCCTCCCTCCCTCCCTCCATCCCTCCCTCGCTCCCTTCCTTCCTCGCTTCCTCCGTCACTTTCTCCAACCCTTCCCCCTTCACTCCCTGCCTTCCCTCCTTCCTCCATCTATTTCTTCCTTGCCTCCCTTCCACCTTCCTTTTTTCCTTCCCCGTTCGTTCCTTCCTCCCTCCATCTATTCCCACATTCACACGTCCAGCTATTCGTACCTTGTCAGCAAACATTATGGGTGATTTATCCAATAGTTTGGTATGAAGCTCCGCTGTTGGAAGCGTCTTAAAAGAAAAACTATCCCCAGCTTCAAAAAAGCACCTATAAAAGTAAGTAAACAAGTCACTTGTGCCGCTGTGGCGTATACTATCTAGACGATAAAAACAATTATCCAATTTAGAGTGGGTATTCGTAACCAAGTTGAAATAATAAAGTGAAATTGATCAATACTGCCTACTCCAAATCAACAGATTATAAAACTACTATCCAAGTAATTTAGTAGAAATACCATGAAAGGTTAATTGATAGTTGAGAAAATGCATTTAAAGTGATTATTAAAGTGCCTATGCAACGAAAATTAAGTCTGTCTTCTTTGAAAGAACACTTAAAATGATAGAGTAACATCTTTTGTAGTTTTTCGTTTCCTTACTTCATTGTTGAGATATTTCAGTTTGTTTCATATTCAAATTAAACATTTTGACGTCACAAGTGCATAATGAGTTATCGAAAAAAAGTTATATCTTTGCTATTGTCAATATAATCACTTGAAAATCTACATTTTTAGTGTTCTGGGCGAAACACACCCACATGCTTCCTTCGAATTAATTTGGCGTGATAATAGCAAAGATATATGACGTCAAAATGTTTAATTTGTATATCAAATAAACTGAAATATCTCAACAACGGAGCAAGGAAACGAAAAACTACAAAAGATGTTACTCTATCATTTTAAGTGTTCTTTCAAATAAGACAGACTTAAATTTCGTTTCATAGGCACTTTAATAATCACTTTAAATGCATTTTCTCAACTATCAATTAACCTTTCATGGTATTTCTACTCAATTACTTGGATAGTAGTTTTATAATCTGTTGATTTGGGGTAGGTAACCAAGATGAAATCGTTCTGTGAAGATTGAGTATTTTGTTTGACTATTCTTGCTGTTTTTCCCGCCTCTTTTTAGCTGACGTCAGCGTAAATCGAATTTGAGGGGTTACAAAGTTTTCTCAAAATATACGTGCGTTTTCGTGACGTAGAGAATATTCTAGTGTAAAGGCAAATCTTTACAATTTCACAAGTTCTTTTACAGGAGGGAGTTTTCAACGTACTTATTAGTTTACTTCAAATGTTTCTTCTTCAAAATTCTCAAACTTACCAGTCTGGAATGTCGCTAGATGAAACCATTGCTGAAAATAAGAAAAAATTGAAAATTTTAAGTTTCGTCAAAAAATCTCACAAGAAACCCAAACCGATTACTGTAATTGACAGTACCAAAAAATATGGCGACTTTGAACTGCCTTAAGGTGGCTCCATACAGTTTCTTGAAAAATGGAAAATACAAGTTTGAGAGTCCAAAACACGTGATTAAACAATTCGGAAAAAGAAAAAAACTAAATGTTATGCATCGTTAAATTACCCTTCAAACTAATTTAATTCGGAAAAAACTTTGGTGACCCCAATTTTTTTTCATTAAAACTTTCCTTGAAGTATGAGTAATCAATAGGCCGATTTAAAAAAAATTCTGTAGAACGAAATTTTTTAAAAATTAACAAACATGATTTTTTCGGGAAAAATTTATTCCTTCTACAGAATATATATAAAATCAGCCTATTGATTACTCATACTTCAAGAAAAGTTTTAATGAAAAAAAAATTGGGGGTCACCAAAGTTTTTTCCGAATTAAATTAGTCTGAAGGGTAATTGGCAGACATTTTTAAACGTCATTGTTGTCATAGCAACAACTGTTGATATTTATTTGGCAACAGTTTTTGATTGTCAGACTGTTTAATTATGCATAACATTTAGTTTTATTCTTTTTCCGAATTGTTTATGCACGCGTTTTGGACTCTCAAACTTGTATTTTCCATTTTTCAAGAAACTGTGTGGAGCCACCTTAATAACCTCAAATACGAAATTACTGATTTTATGTAAAGTTTCTAGTTGAATATCAAAATTTTTTTTATCTAATCTTATTTATTGTTATATTGAGTTTTGTATTTTGTATTTCCAAAGTGATAATGAGAATGACGTCAAAGTAGGCATGATTTGCATACACAATGTTCCGTTGACACAATTCACACGTCAATATTCAGAAGTTATTAACTCCAAGCTTTAGATATTTAAGCCGTGTTTACACGGCCAAAATTTAAGCGGGATCTGAGCCACATCTGACTTTAAGCGTGCTTAAAATGTCCGTGTAAACAGATCGGCGTAAATTAATCGCGATTAGTTTGCACCACCTCAAGAAGGTGGATTAAACTGAGCACGATCAGTTAATCGCGCTTAACTTGGCCGTGTAAACGCAACGGGATTGAAAAACGCTTGCTATTAATACGGTGTTATTAATACGATAAAATGCATTTTTTTGCCCTGCTGTAGAAGCTTCCATCTCGCTATTCTTTGTTCCTTTGTTTGTTTCTTTCTTTTAGCTTTTACTCTTTCTCGTGTACCGATGTCTTCCGTTGTTCTTTGACGCACGCTACCCATACGAAGCTTCCAAAACCAAAAATATAGCTCGTCCGCCATGTTGAATAATGGTGTACGTGTTTTAGTAAGGAATTATTAAATGACCGTGTAAACGCATCAAGGTGGCGCATTTTAAGCGTGCTTAACTTAAGCGTGCTTAAATTTTGGCCGTGTAAACAAGGCTTAAGTCGCTTGTGGAGGTATATGCAGTCTCGGAGCGCCCTCTTGTTTCTTGTAAAGTATTAACAGAAGACCGGGCTTGAAAAATATCAATTCGAGAAGAAAACAACTCTTGCCTTTTCCAACGTTTTAATCCAACGTTTTAAAGTATTATGATTAAAAGGCACAGCCATCATTATTCGGTACCATTAAAATTTTGATAGAATTCAAAGACTTACATGCTAAATTTATTACTGGATTTCTCATCGCACAAGCTTTGTAGATTTTCTAAAGAATTAAGAAAATAAAATGAAATTTCATTCTGGAATGGGAACCGAAATAAACTCATCCCAAAATTACATCTTATTCCAAATAAATATTTTTAATTAATATTAAAATTAATTATTTTGATAGTAATATTAAAATTAATTATTTTGATAGTAATATTAACAAAACTAGTATAAGTTCATCCCGGAATGCAAACATAGTGTAAATGGTAATTATTCAAAATCAATTAATCAAAATTAGCCAGATACAACTATAGCTTTGCTATAAGGCCCGCGCTAAAAACCGCCAAACCGTCCGACTCTAAACCGGTTAAACCGTAAAACCGGTTTTTCAAAATTTCGGAAACTAACGCAATTTCAGTATTGAACTAATTGAAGGAACGCAATTTCAAATTTTTAATAGCGCTGGACGTCATAATTTGGCTGTATAATTATAAATGACTGCATAAATCACGGCAAAATATTGGACAAAAAACGAACGTTCAGCGAAAACGCCGTTTGCTAACTTTAATTTTATTTTGCTTTTCTCATCTTTAATAGTATAAACAATTTTAAGAACTAAACCAAATTATACATTGTAACATTGTAATAAATAATGATGACGGTTTTCCGGTTTTTCTAAAAGCTAAACCGAAAAAACCGGTTTAATAATAAAACCGAAAAAAAACGGTAAACCGGTAAACCGCCCAACCTTATTCGTCGGTAATGCGACGTAAATGCGACGTCGAGTTAAACGTCGAATTTTAGTCGAATTTAATAGTTTTACTTGGACTCGTTGATCCTGAAAACGACTTCTTGAAAACATGGCGCCGAATAGTCACAGACAGAAGCGAAACATTTAATTCGACGCGACGATAATTCGTCGTGTAATTCGAACACGCATTATCGTCCCATTATCCGTCTCACTCAGACGAATTTAATTGC